>PYHW01010739.1:919431-1001902 GCA_013186435.1 Turdus rufiventris
AGTAGTAGTAGTAGTAGCAGTAATAGTAGTAAGATCTCTCGAGAGCAGCACTGCTTCACTCTCTGGCTTCTAAGTGAGAGTTTGGGCTGTGCCAGGAGTAGGGAAGAGCCACCACGTGTCAGATCCTGCCTGAGCAGATATGCCTTTAAGGAACAGTAGTCTTGTGTCTTCCAAAGGGAAAAAAGTGAGCTAAGACTGAGCTGCTCTTGGATAACTTTAGACATTTTCTCCCTTTATTTTAGGAATGGCTGTAAAGCTTTCCAGGATTAATTAATAGGAAGTGTCTCCAGACTGAAAGAGCTCCAAATGCATTCAGGATTTCTGGCCCAGACTCCCAGCCTCTGTGCCAGGCTCCAGGGGCAGAGGGATGTACTCTGCATTGCTAACGTGGCAGCAGCAGAGAGCTGGCATTCAGTGTGTCTTTCACAAAACGTGAATAATGCAAGGAGTTACGGGAATATAGGAAGAGAAGTGGGCAAGCTTGGAGAAATGAGAAGGTGCCAAGCTGGATGTGAGCAGATGGTGCAGCTGTGTCCTGTAGCCACCTGTGGGCATCGCTTCCTTGGGATGAGCTCGTCTGCAGCTCGGTGTGGCTCTGCAGACCCACCTTAGGAGCAGAGAGCAGCACGAACCCAGCAGTGCAGCACTGCTGAGGTCAGCAGTCTGGGTTCTGCCCTGGCTCCGGGCAGGATTTGCAGTGTGTGCGGAGCCCCGTTTGTCTGTCTGTCCATCCAGGAACGCACCGCAGCTGTGAACAACCAGCCCCCTCTAGTGGCACTTTTCCCGTCAGCTTCGGAGGCTTTCTGCGACTGGACTCGGTTTTTTAATTTTTTTAATTTTATACTACGTTATATAGCATGGTGTGACGATACAGTGACATAGGATCACAGATTCAGAGACTTAAGCCTACAGTCTGTCTTACCTTGCATCGCCTTCAGAAGTTTCTGTGGTGGAGTGAAATGAAAATCGTTATCAGAGTTGCTGCTTGGGAATACACAGCTGTTCAGCTCACCACTAATGCTTCTCTCATCTTCTCTGCGAAAGGCTTCAAACCTCATTTACCTTCCTCTTCATTCAGACCACTCCCCAACACCCCATTTACACCTTTAAATGTAAAGCTAGTGTTAGACAAGATCCATCCCCTGAAACTACACTTGAGCATTTTACTAGCAGTATTTATTGCATTGTGGCTTAAGGCATGACCCACATGCTGGACCATAGGCATTATATTTTGCATGTGACAGCCTACATACAGAGCTCAAGATTACATAGTTCCTCAAACACAAGATTGGAAAATATTAAAATTACAGCAAATTTGCACTGGAGACCTCAGTTTAATCTCCCCACTAACTTAGGATTTGGAAATTGTGTACTCTGAAGGCAGAGGACCAAGTTTGGGTGAGCTTAAAGGTCTTTTCTCTTCTTGTTTTATCAGGAGATCACTAAAAATACAATTCTGACTTTCACATCATGTTTAGATGTGTGGAAGTAACTACTTGGTGATATATACACAGTATTCTTGCTTCTCAGATGTGGCCTGATTTGAGACAAGATGTAATTCAATCAAAGCTAAAATTGGCATTTCTTAATTGCATTGCACTTGGACCTGCTCCTTTAAACACGTCTCTGTGTGTGGACACATGTAAAAGCAGGTATGTGCAGACATATCTGTACAGGCAGGGTGAGAGAGGAACTTTTTATTGCAAATCCTTTCTCAACTGACAGCTCTGGTCAGCTGAAAGGAGCTGTAAGTGGGCAGGTAATAAGGATGGTAAAACAAGACACCCCGAGAGCTCTTGCTTTTGCATGCTGAGGGTACAGTGAGTGACATACACCCATGCACTGATTTTGCACAGCCAGTGGGGAGAATAGTTAATAACTGCAGCATGTCCTCTCCCTCAGCTTTCAGGGGAAAAGCCAGTGACTGATGACTATGTACTGCATTTCTTGGTTGTGTAGCTACACCCATGGCATTTTGTACCTGTAAAATACAGACAGATTTCTAGGCCAATGCACAGGGCTGGTCACTGGACCAGCTGGAGTATGCAGTGTAGTTTCCCAGTCCATTCTGGAGTGTGTCCTCCTCCCAGGAAACAACCATTTTCTGCAGCCCAGTTATGTGTTAGGCAAGCATAGAAAAGATGTCTGTGTTGGGGGAATGAAGTGGAGCTTACAACAGAAAAAACTGCAACCATCTGTGCTTAACGGCACCGGGCTGTTGCCACATCACATTTGCAAAACTCCTAACAGACTTGCTCCTGCAGTTCTGCATGTTTGCTTTTCCCTCTTATCTGCTCTCTGTTCTTTCTTCTCTCTGAGCTCAGCACGCTTGGCTGTTTCTGTCAGCTGCAACAGCCCCACCTCCTGTACCATCTATAGTATGCTTCAGAGTCCAGCTGAGGAAGAATCTTCCAGCTCTCATGATGAGAGGAAAGCCAAGGTTTCTGCTTCATTGGTTGACACTGGTGGGAAGGGAGGTGAACAGATACAAGTCACTGTTTCCCTCATTCTTCCTGCCTGTGAACTGTGCCAAATCCCTTTGGAGGTCAAGGCACGTCTTTCTGATCAACATATGAAAAACACACACACATCTTCATTCCTTTCTTGGCACTCATCTTGGCTTAGGGCACAGTCCTAGGGCACTGGACAGACTACAAAGTTTACGTGATGTCTTATTTTTCAGTGTAGACTTGCCTGTGGCTGAGAAGCTCAGAACCAGGTACACCTACCTGCAGGCACATAGCTGACCATTAAATATCAGACTGGCCACTGGTGTTTCTACAAGCAACTTACAACCCTCTCATATAACTAGAAGCTCAAGCTGATGTATGGATTCCACTATTTCCTGCAGGCCCAGTGCATGAACTATCACACAGTGGGTGATGTGTCATGCCAGTGCCTCTTGCTCAAGTGGGATCCACAGCCCTGACTTTCTGCATGACGTTGGGACCTGCTTCTCACTCTGTGACTCACAGGTGACAAATGTTGCAGCACTGCGTGTCACAGTACAAATACGGGGGGTTGATCCACTCCTCCTCCTTCATACTGATGACTGCTTAGCAGAGAGGAGGGAGGGGAAAAACCTTTTTTTTTCCCCTTTTTTGCAGAAATAAGGAAATTCTGAGGTCACCTCTTATTTCAGTGGGGTAGAAACAGAAATGATTCAGTGTCAGCAACTTCCATCTTCTTCCTTCCCCTGACTCAGGGAGAGCTCTGAAGAGAAGTCCTGTGTAGCCATAAGCCATCTTTTCTTTGCACGGGGTTTTTACCTCCTTGGTCAGACAGGACTAGTCAGCAGCAACAGCTGCCCTCTGCCCCTGTGTGAGCAGTGCATGAAATGAGCCATAGCACAGCACAGTGACAAGACCAGAAGGTAGGATTTATGGCACCTGCTGTCAAATGTGGATGGTAGGTCTTGTTTGAGAAATCTGCCCCTAGGAACTGGCATGGTTTTAGTATTTCTTTTCCTGGTAAGATCCAGTGCACTAAAAGACTGCAACACAGACAACACCTCTGGAGGTATTGATTTGGCAAACAGCACCCTAAGGACAGTCTGATACCATAGTACATGTGATCATAGCCCAGCTTTGAAGACTAAAGTAGTGTTGTTTTTTCATGATGTGTGGTAAATGGCATTTGTAAATCTAGAGCACTTGCAACCTCCTGGATTTGAAGTCTGAGGATTCAAAATCGGGGTTTTTTCACTCAAACAAGAGCATGTGCTTATGCTCTGTTTTCAACATGAAATGGTAAAAAAAGTGTGAGTTCCATCTTACAGCATCAGAAAGACATTTTTTTCCCTCTAAGCTTGAATTCTGAATTTCTTGGACTGGAAGCTATGTAGGTGAGCAAGTGTCATTGGGAAACAGTCATGATTTAGTTGTTGATATGTGTTTCACTGGCAGGTCAAGTTGGAAGAAAGGATGAGTGGTGAAAATGTACCCCAGGAGAGAGTGGTGTGGATTTCAGTCCTGAAGAAAGTGAAGGCTCTTAGAAATAGTTAAAGGCTATTTCATGTGAGATGTGCTGGAAAATCTGAGTTCTTCAGGTTGTTCCTCTGGAGGTGGAACAAGGAGAGAGAGCAGGCGAGTACTTGGGCCCAAGATGAGTGCCTAGAGGAGATAGTGGCTGGAGGCAATAAGCTGCAGGGACCAAGGTGCACCTTCTAGGCAGGCAAGGTGGGAAAGAAGGATTGCTGAAGGCTCCAGACAACCACTGGTGGCAGCTGCCAGAAGAAGAAGGAGAAAATGCTAGAGAGAAAAGGTGTGGCTATGGGAGCTAGGAACCTCTGGAAGGTAGGAGTGAATGAGGTCCACAGAAACCTGGAGATGAAAGGATAGGGTAGGACGGCCCAGAGAGTTTCCCTGTGGAAAGGAGGTCTGAAAAGATGTAAATGTAAGGAAAATTGCTGGGAAAATACAGGAATAATGTCATTGTGCTCCTTTGGTGAGCACTTAGCACACTGTGAAGACAAGACTGCCACGGAGACAAGCCCTGGACACAGCATCAAAGGCCCAATCAGGATCCAGTAACTGGGCTGTTTGTGGATTTCTCCATCCCCTGGCTGGAGTAACTGGAAGATTGATGCAGGGAAACATCTTGGCCATCTGTAGCCATCACCTGCTGGAGCAGCAGTTGTGCCCATTTGCTGTGTGAAAGGGGAAGCACATGTGCTAAGTAGCCAGAATCCAGTTTTGAAACAGGAAGTGTGTGGGATATGCTGGTAGCTATTTCTGCTTTCCCATCAGTCTGACAGACGCAGAAATCCTGGGGATTTGGGTTGGGGGAATCCAGCCTGCCCAGCTCTGGCCCTGGCCTCGTGCCTGGCTGCTTGGACTTAGGGAAGGAGCCCTACAGTGGACACAGTGCTACCCAACAAGGAGAGTGAGCCAGGTGTCTCTGAAGGCACTTTGAGGGGAGGCTGGGGCAACCGGAGCTCTTTGTTGAGCTGACTCGTGAGAGGCACAGTTGCTGAGTGGTGCTGCTAGCACGTTGACTAATACATTAATGAAACATAATCCAATTTTTCTTCACTATTGGGAAGAGATAGGTTCTCTTCAGTCTTTTCTGTGCTTTTCATCTTTTTTGAGAAAGTGTGTTTCCATCACTGTTGTGTCTCTCAGGGTCAGAGATGCTCCTCTGCTCAGTCTGCTGGTCTACATCTGGAATATGCTTCCATTTGAACCACCACCATCCTCAGAGCTGTTTAAGCCTCAGCTGGATTGCATTTTGCTATCCACACTTTTCTCTAATTACAAGTGATCTCATCCCATCATATTTTTCTACTCCAGTGACTTCTCAATCTTTTGTTATACTTCTAAGCAACCTTGTAGCTCTGTTTCAGTCATAGACCACAAATATTTTTTATAGTGTGACGCAGCACAACATGCTGGCCATGTTAATGCTATGCTAACCCAGGAAAATGCTGTGCCAAGGTATTTTCCTGTGAAAGAACATTGCAATTGGAGCTTATGTTACTACAAATTAACTTTTAGGAATTCCTCTCTTATAGAAGCATGGATATATTCTCTGTGCTCAGACATAAATTAATACTCAGATTATTTTGCCTCATCCACAAAATGTGTAGGAGGCCTAAAAATATATCCTATTCCAGTAAAACCATTCCAGCTTTTAGTTTCACCTTCTGAGAATGCAGGGAGGGGGAGCTTAATTCATTCCCAGTAACTCTTGGACAGAGATGAGAGCACAGTAAAAGGGTTCCCAGGTGAGGCACATAAATTCTCCTTCCCACACCATGCTCCTTGATGCACAACAGAAGTCACTGACTCGCTTTGAAGTGACCACAACACCACATTAGTGCTGATTTATGCAAGGCACTCTGATCCCTTTTTTGTAGGAAATGCTTCTTGCTGTTGTCTCCTAAGGCAGCAGACAGGTCTTCCTATAGACCTGCCAGCACTTTTTCATCTCTTCAAGCTGACAGCACATCAATAGATTTGCCTCTCTCTCTTTTTTCTTCTTCCCCAAACATCTTCCTATCATCCTTAGCTTATGGAATAGAAAAAAGTATTTTATTACATTATTTGTTTTATCATAAAAAGACATTCATCTGGGCTGTATGGAGACAAAAATGGTTTAAAAAGTGAATAAAACAAGCAGGTCTAGGAGAAGAGGGGCTTTATCTCTGTTATCTCTTGGGGATTTATTTCTGTTTCATTTTGCCTCTATGGACAACTGGAAATGCCTTGACCAAAATAGCAGAGAAAGGAATCCAAGAGGAACTTGCTGCTACTGCTTGTGGTAGTAAAGTGAGTCAGATAATTTCAGATAAGTGACACAGGGACAGTGGGAGCAGCTATCAAAAAGCAGTCCAGGACAACTCCTGCAACTGTCCAAACAGCACTGTTCACAGCATCAGCAACACAGTGCTGGGACAAGACAGGCACTTGAATAAAATTAGATAGCCAGCTAAAAGCTGACATTGAAACATGCTCCACAAGCATTTTGCACTGTTCCCTGGGCTCTCTTGAGCAACAATCTGTCCATCATTCAAGCTGACTTCACCGTTTCTTAATCACAGGCAGATGCTGGCAGGAAACTGGAATCAAGATGCTCTGACTAGGGCAATTCTCAGCCTGAGGAAAAGAGCTCCAGGCAATAAAAAATTTTTACTGAAAGGACCATTGCAACAAGGCTTTCAGAAGACTGCATTTTTTCTTACTCAGTTCCTCTTTAATACTGAATTCAGCACTTTTTATTGGATCCTGGCCATTGATGGATGTGACACACATCCCTGGAATTACACAGACCCATAAAACTACTTGAGTACTTGACATACTTGCTTACAGTCACAACAAGACCTGTATTTGTGAGACCATACTACACCTGATAATTAGTATTATTGTGTTGTTTACAGTCATAGCTGTATGATGCATCATGAAAAATCCTGGCTTCAGTGCACTGCACAAAGCCTTACCAAAGCACTTCCATCTCCAGAAAACTCACAACTGAAACTAAGAAGAAAAATACAACAAATCAGTATAAACAAATAACTATTGGAGAAGCAGGCAAAATTGCTAACTGCAAGAGTGGGATGTTGGTATTGTACTCCTTTGAAACCTTGTGCCTATGGAAGTTAGTAATAATGCTGTCTTTAAGTGAATTCTGCCTCTGAAGTGAGGTGGGAAATTAGCTAGGAGTAGGCTTCTCTGCCAGCGAAGCCCCTGAAAGTGCTCCTCCACTGTTGTCCTCAGCAGTGCTCCTGTTGTATCCACATGGCAACATAAAAACTCACAGTAAAGAGCTTTTGGTAATAATTGCTCACACAGACAAGTGTGGTAATTCCCTTTCAATAGCTGAAGAATCACATCTCTTGTAACCGTCCTCTGCAAAACATGTTCAGCTTTCTAGCTAGTAGGCAGCTTATTTTGAACTGGCCCAACTCCTTCGTAAGTTTTCCTAACCCTTTTATGTTCGCTCCTATCAAAGAATTCAGAGCTCACACGTATAAGGACTGCAGGATTTTACTTCCTGCAAAGAAGTCCACTGTGGCCATATAGCTTTTCTTTCTTAAATTCTTGTCTTGAATATGCCTTATCATCTGGTCTAGCCTTAGAAATGAACAAACTCAGTACTTACCCATTGAGATATGCTCAGGAAGAACATGGTATTGATCTGAGAAGCTTAATGAGTCTCAAAACTAGATTCAAAGAACTTGGCTACATCCTGAAGACATTAAGAGAGTTTGTACACAGAAGTCATCCCTTTCTGTCCAAGCCTCTTTATCACCCAACACAGAAAGATAATGCATGCTTTCAAGTTTCATCATGATTGCTTTATGCTATCCTAGGATAGTAGCTGATAAAAGACACTCTCACCTCAGCAATGCTGAGAATACCTCATGTCTACAGGTCTAGTCAGCTGTGCCTTGCTTCTCACCAGAGAAGATGTTCAGGGTGAATAGCCTCAGGGTATTCCTGTGCTGACACCAGCACACATTTGGTATGACCCTACTCCAGATCCAACAGTCAAATGCAGTATCCCCTCAAATGCAGAAAATAGTTACTCCTTTCAACTCAGGACCAACCTGCTGGCATATCACAATTTAGTTCTTCTTTCTTTAGCTTCAGCAGCAGAACATTTTAACTGTTTTACTTGGCCTTATGCTTATAAGGCCGTATACTCTCAGGCCTTCAGCTTTACCAGCTCATTGAGGATCTGCCCTTGCAGCAACCTGTGTTGTGGTCTGTAGCAATAATTAGTGAGGATAAGCTGTGCCGGCTCTGTGGAGACCTGGGCTGAATTGAGCGGATGTGAAGGATCAACACTTGATGCACAAAACTTGTCCTACACTCCCCTTCCTTTGCACTGCTACTGCTTAATAAGACTTGAACATTCATGAAAAGCACAGTCAGAAACCAGATCAGCTCTTCTAAATTAATGAATAGTGAAAAAGACACACTCAGCTGCCCTGCAGGTTCTCCCACAGAAGGATCATTCACGTCTACTCCTTCGTAAGCACAAAATCCCTGCAAGCAAGGCCTTTCATGTGATTCAGTTAGTTGGGCACCCAGATTAAATGAGAATTTACTCTTGCATAATATTAAATACAGTCAGCTGCAAAATCAGGCTCTTTCTCACCACATCTTACCCTGCATTGGTGATCTTGTGTAAGAGACATTAATCTTGCTTCAGAGCAGTAAGTAGGTAAGCTGTTTTTCATCACAGAAAAAATAGATTAGTGGAAGTGTTAGTGAGCTTAGTAGTACCATAAACATTAATGTGGAAATGAACTCATACAGTCCCAGGTAGCAGATCCTTTCATTGCTAAAAGCAGAGCAAGCACATGAGAAGAACAAGAAAAAAATACACAAAATAAGAACAAAAAAATCCAAAATACTAACAGCACTCCATTGGAGAGATCAGAACGCTGATTTGTACTTTCAGGTCCTGGGATTTCTCTGTTAATTGGTACTTCATAGTATTGACAGAAAAATGGTTTTACAGGTTTGAGCAGCTGCTCTACCTTTCTGAAGGCAAGAGCTTCATTAGAAGTAACCAACCAGGCAGGGAAAGAAAACTGCTTTAAATTTCCAGCACTTCACCTTCAGGCATGGACTCCATCTGCAAGTGTGAGGGTGGATTTAAACAGAAGCATCTCTCCTGATCACTCACTGTGTCTCCTCACATTTCTAAATGCTCTGGAGAGAAACTTCTGGAGTGGAGCAGCTGGTGGGGGTGGCAAGATGTTGGCACCGGGTGACTGCATGGTGGCCTGTGTGTGAAGAGGCCAGGACTGCCCCATGCCAGGAACAGCTGCTTCCAGCCAACTCCAATGGACACACCACAGAGTAGGGCTGAGCACCTCACCCAAGATGGTGATACTGCTAAGAAAATGTATTGAAGAAAGAGCATGACAAACAGCAGGAAAAACAACAAGGTCAGTGAAAAAAAGAGAAGGAAGTGATGCTTTAGGCATCAGAGCAGATTCCCCTGGAGTCCATGGAAAGGACCTCACTGGAGCACATGAATATTTCCTGACAGAAATACATCTTCCTGGAGAGCCTGTACAGGAGCAGGCTTATCCTGAAATATTGCAGCCCATGGGAAGGCACACTGAAGACTGGTGAAAGTATGAGGAGGAGTAGAAGAAGGACGCGGTTATGGACTCACAGTAACTCCAGTTCCTCATCTGCCTTGCACCACTTGGGGCAGATTATAAGGTAGAAAAATTGGGAATGAAGATGCAAAGTTCAGCCTGGAAAATGGGTGGGTAAGGTAAGGGAAAATTATCCGTTTAGTCTTTACTTTTCACCACCCTAATGAATTTCTAACACATTTAATTTTCTCCAGTTCAGGGGTTTTTTTACCCATGACAGTAGCTAGCAAGTGATCTCCCTCTCTGTATCTCAACCTGTGAGCTCTTCCGTCTTATTTTCTCCCTCTGTTCTGAGGAATGAAAGCAGCTGGGTGAAGTGTGAAGAGCACCTAGCAGCAGGCCAAGTTAACTCACTGTGGACTATTGCATTGTTGTGTTTAAAAGAAACTTAAAATTCACTGGTTCACAATAAGCATTTGCTATAAAATTTCAGATTAGCATCTGCCTAAAACTTGCAGACAAGTCTTTTCTATTTATTGTAGAGCTTTTCAGAGAATGATTTTGTACTTCACCACTTTTCCACTCATTTCCAAAATTGAACACAGGCAAAGACTTCCAACGCTCACTTACTATTATACATTATCTGCAGAATTACAGAGATGAGTAATTTTTACATTAAAAAATTTAGTATTCAAAAATCTTACATACAGAGGACAAAACATAGCACCAAAAGGTAATCCAAAAAACTAACAGCCAGTCTGTCACCAGTTAAGATGAAACTCCTTTAGGGCAAGTTTTCAATGACGATAACGAAGTTGACGTTTGTTTTTTTGTTTTTCTATTTTTTTTTTTTATTTTACCCCTCATAAAGGAGACATGCATTAAAAACAGTAATGTCTAAAACAACATTATTTAATGCTTAGTCATGCACCTGAAGATTTGGCTCTGAGCATCTTCTGAAGTCAGCAGTCAAAGGAACTCAGTTTCACTGAGGCACCAGTGATGGAGTTTCTGAAAGAGTCCTCCGAGCTGAGATTCGCAGACATTTGGGGCAGCCTCCAGACTTGAAGCATGTTTTGTGAAAGCATGTTTTACACTCTGTTTATACATGCAGAGCAGCATTCAGAGGAAAAAAAATAGAATTTTAAAAAATTAATCAATAGTTGTGTTGCTTGAATGATGTTCTATCACGTACATATCAGCACAAAAGTGAACAGAAAGCAGTGCAAGGCCAGGACAACAACCACCACTGTAATAATTTACACTGAGTGCTGGCAAGAGCTGATAAAATAGCTTTCTCATGTCTAGACCCAAAAAATAGCCTCCCCCTGCAAGCATAACCACAGCCAGGCAAATCCTCGGTTTTGCTCTCTGAATTCAGCGACAGGAAACAGCTGCCACAGGCAGGTTTGCAAAGATACATGCTATCCATGGTTTCCACATGCACATGAAGGTTTTCAAATATGCATACTTTCAGTGAAGCTAGTTCTCAGTGTTTAAAATAAGTCTAAATGGTTTTATACACCAAAACTCCCCCAAGAAAGAAAGATAAACATTCAGTCTGGAACATACCTGGGCACCTTTTACATTTGGCAGTCTGATATGGAAAGAGCAGGTCTGCGCTCTGACAGAATTCACAGATGAATCCCTTCGCTTGACAGAGCTGCAACAACAGCAAAAGGGCTTAATTTAAATCTAAGGAAAAATTGTTTGGGAATGGCAGCAGGGATATTTTCTTACAGTAGCAGCTGCAAGGGCACTAAAAGCCCTGTTTTTTCCTTACCTCACAGCCATCTACATGAGAGATGGAGCTCTTCAGAATATCTTTAAGAAGGGGCAGTAACTGCCCTCGTTTGATCTTCACCAGATCATCCAGTGAGAAGAGATGCAGCTCCTCTGTCAGATGGCTGGGGACCTGTTCAAATTCTTTCAGTACACTGCAAACAGAAATAAAACCCAATCAAAGTTACGTAAAGTTGTTTTTCAAGTGTATTTCCAGAATAAGCCTCTTTCACTTCTCTAGTCACACGGGGAATATACAAGGCACGTTCCTGCTATCTACCCCCTCTCCCAATTTGAGATCACTTTAATAAAAATTGGAAGGTTTGGAATTTAGAATTAACTATCTGCTTTAACCACGCATTCCTCAGGCTTTGGAGTTTTCAGACTCCATACATAGTTACGCCAGCAATCCTTAAAAAATGTGTAAAGGGCTCTCTCCTACCTCAGGAACAGTTGGCAAAATCCCATATAGTAACTAATAAAATAAGCCAGGCTTATTTATTTGCTTTGCAAAGAGGACTTTGAGGGGTTTTATCCTACACAGGTCACTACTGGGTGAAACTATGCTTGTGCTGAGCAGGTGAACACTGGAAATATAGCTATTGGTTTCAAAATATCACTGATGCAGATAGAAGGTACAGTGATGAACCTTAAACTCATTTCAGTAATGGAATCACAGGGAGTTGAACAAAATAGAGATAAGAACACATTTCTGTTTGATTTTGGTGAACATGTAACTGATGCATAAAGAAGAGGTCTATGTCAAAGAAAATGGAACCTACTTTTCTTTTGCTTATTCCTGTTCTTAAAGAGATCAGCAGTTCTGCAGTGATGGTCTTATTATTCACATGTCTATTTATTAGTTATGCCCATAGTTTGGAAAGGCAAACACCAGAGATGTTTCCCTTCTAGCAACAAGCAAAGTCATGTTTTGGTCTTTGTCTCTTTTGCTTATCCCTACTTTCATGTGGATATTTTTATAAAATAAACTGAATTGAGCATTATGACAGATTTTTGGAAGAAATCTTTAAACGCTCAAGGAACACACTTGTTAATTAAAAAAGCCAATGTATTTTATAAAGACAAATATAGTCAGATAGATAAGTATCTTTGGCCTTTTAAGAATGAGTGAGAACCTAGGAGATACAGAACAGGAAATAATACACACCTAACTAAAGTCATTCAACATTTAAAACTATATAAAACTTTATTACAAGAAACAGCTACCATGTAAAACTTGTACTTCACTCAACATTTGCAGTGAAGTGCAATAAAAGGCAGTTTTGTTATTAGAGCTCTCTAACCTATTTAAAACTGCACTCAAATGTCTCTAGAGAAGAAGGCTCTATAAGCACATCACGTACATTTTATTAAGCTATCTTTCATGCATAATCAATAGTCCATACCTTTCAGCAAACCTGCAAGTTTTCAAAAGCTTTTTTAAATGAAAAAGCTGTTCTTGCACTTCCTAAAAGATAGAGGAGAAAAACAAAGCCATTTTTAAATCAAAAGCATTGCTTTTATATATTCCTAAGTGAGGAACACTACTATTTGAGTCAGCAACCCTTGCAAGCACACCAAACCACACCTAAAAAAAGGAACTTTACACTTAGTACAGTATTAAACAAATGGATTTTCTAGTGGACAAAAGCCAAAGGCAGGCAAAGGCTATTTTTATTTCCTGACAAGTGAAGCAGATTGTAATGCCAAAAACAGCTGCAGGTCTTGATGCATGGTAGACCCAAACCTCTGTAAGAACGGGTAAGTGTCTCCTCAGCCAAGAGGGGAACACATGCCTACTTGTAGTTTTCAGCAGAACACTCTTCCCAAAGCTGTAGGTGGTACAGCTCTTACATAAGCCAAGGGTGTTTCCCCTAATGGCCCACAAAACTAAGGAGTCATTCAAAAACTACAGAACTTTCCAACAGCCAGGAAGATGTAAATATTTACTACAGGAGACCAACTCCCTTTTATGTTCTAAAACTGGATACCACTAAGTAAACACCCGCCAGAGACAACAGGGATAAGGGGACCTCTGGCACAGGTTTGAAATGTCTCTTTGCTCCCTTCTCCTGAGGGAAAACAGGGCTAGTCCCAAAAGTGGTGATGGGAAAAGTAAGAAAAAAAACAACCCTTCTCCTTACACATACACACACAGGACATCCTGACCTAAGGACTTCTTCCTGAAAGTCTCAGACCCAAAATTCCTAATAAAAAAAGCCACACTTACCCTGACCCGGTCCATTTCTTTACTTTTCATGTAAAGGCTTTTGTTAATAGATGACACATTGAAAATGGGGTGCTGCCAGATGCTGTCCAGTAGGTGTTTGGAGAAGTTGCACACATAGTATTTTTTGAAATCCCACTTTGAAAGTATTCGGGCAGGAATAGAAGACTGAGCATAGCTGTGGCAGCAGTCACAGAAGTACTTCCCCAGGTAGTCACAGTAGCGGAGTCTCCTGATATATTCTGCAGGCAGACAGCAATGAAATTTTGAATATTTTAAAGACTTATGAGACATATCTCTTGTCTGCATGCCTAGTCTGTCTAAATAACTCAGGTCTAGTGGAATGAAGGGAAAGGATATTTTTGTTGTTTTATTAAGTAGGGGGTTTTATTATTGTGGTGAACACATGTACAAGATTTGTACTTGGCATTAGAAAAGAAAGCTTCCCTTATTTCCATATTTGTTCAACTGATTGTAATTATCAACATAAGATCTTAGAAAAACTCCCGTTGCCTTGACCACAAAAGAAACGCTATAGGTAAAATACACAACAAAAATACTTCCACCAATTTTGGAGCCATGTTTGTACAATATTTTTTCACATCAAGAGGTTTCTGGGTTTTTTTCCCAACTATTGCTCAACTTAATATGCCATCCAAGATTGTTGACACTTTACAGGATACCACAAATACTGCTCTTGTGAGCTGACCCAGAACAAGACTCAAGCACCACTTCAAAGATTTCTTAGGTAAGGTCTGTTTGTCAGTTCTCTAAATTAGATCTCACAAAGTATCATGAATTAAACAAAAAAAAAAAAAAAGAAAACCTAAAACAAGAGAGATTTTGTGAACAAGATCTAAAGAAACAAAAAGTTTTAAAAAAGACACCCCAAAAGTATAAAACCACAGATTCCATAAGCTTGCATACAGTCTCTAAAAAGAGACTTTTGGGAATGTCTAAATTGGCACAGGGAAAGAATTATTAAAAGAAACAACTGGATTATGCAAAACCAGCACTTTCCAGCCTGGAAGCTTGATTTTTTTTGTTTAGTTTTTTTTCTGTTTTGCGGTTGACTGTTATGTGTATTGTGTATGAGAAGGCTATCTATTGAGTATTGTATTCTGTACCATATGAAAAGCTTCAGACACTGGAAAGGTCCCACTGTCTGTCTGACTATTACAGGCACATTCAACAACGAGATTTTCTTTCTAGCTCAGGTAATTTTAAAATTATGGTACATCTGTGTTGGTGGAGATTATAGTCCGATTACAGTACAAGTACTGCACTTATTAGGGTGGTTTTTTGCCAGTTTTGGTAATACTTACTGCTTTCTATTGGGGTTCCACAACCAACACATGTGAAGTTTTGAGCAGCCACCACTGCATCTCTCCTGTATACAGAGGCAAATAGTTAGACCATTCAGCATCCAAAAGACAGTTTTAATTAACATTCTTCCCAAGTGCAAAAGAGCTACACTGGCACAAGGGAGAATGTTCACCTCAGGAGCTGACTCCTAGTCCTCCACATGAAGATGGGAGATTCTGTAATGCTTGCTGAAAGAACTACATTATTTTCCATTTCTTAAGGTGGCATTAGTATCATAGGGTTTGGAGAGGGGAAATCCACATTTGCAACTGTACCTGCAGCCACACAGGGAACAGCCAGTTTGCTTACTGTCTGCACTTTAAAAGTGTTTGATGCACGGTGAGACAGCCATTAACTCACACAACACCTGATGCCTCCCCCCACTTTCTGAAAACCAGCTCCGCATAAAATCTTAGCAGGACAGCAGGGAAAGACAAGAGCATTCTCCAGGTAGTGTCACAAAATAAAATTTTTCAGAAGCTAAGTACACTGCCACCATAACACCAAAGAGTACGTGTATTATCACATGGAAAATTGCACATGCTGTGTTAATCAGGACGTGCCAAGAGAGGGAAAAAGATGCCATCTGTTTTCTAGTGCTGCTGGTTACAGACACTGCAGAAGGCTGTGCCATGCACCTGCTCTAGAACTGTTCACAGATCATCTGCACATGCACTAGATCTGTTAATCATCCAAGCTCCTTCCATCAGCTTTCCCCATGCTATACTAAATGACAGAGGCCAGATCCCTCAAAACTTACTTGACTGAAGGATGAATGTTAAATATAATCTGTGATCTTGGTGGGGACCAGCCAGAAGATCCTCTTAACTTGGATAGGATCTTTATTTCTTCAGCCAGATTCACACTGGACTCAAGTTCTCTTGGAATCTCTTCTTTCAGCACAGACTATTGGGAAAGACAAGCTCATGAAGATAACCAGCCCATCAGCTGCATATATGTTAAATGCTATGGGAGATGTTTATCTCCCTTTATACTCTAGTATGTTAAAGTTCAGTTTTCACCTGCATGTAGTCCCCCCTCAAACTCCCTCATATTAGTCCCAGAAGAAAGCACATCCTGATTGTTCACAACTACATGTTTTAAATGTGCTGAAAATTGCTGGAGAGAGAAGGCATTTTCTAAAAAATTAGATAAAGTGAACTAATAAACTGTAAGCACTCATCTGCAATTTTTGTTGTTTTGTTGTTTTTTAGTGTAGCTTCCTCCTTTTCCTAGCAGTGAAGCAGCTGCAGTGAGACCATGATTATTTGGGGAACTGAATAAAGAGCTTGTTGTTTTCAGATCACACTCACTCTCTGCCTAGATGAGCTCAGGCAACCAGACAGCTGAACTGCAGAGTCTGTCTGCAACCAGTGTTTTCTGAAAGCTCTGCACAACTCCTGGGCTGTTGCTTCAGCAGAATTGCTGCCTGGTTCAAAAGATGATCTGAAAAGTAAGGAATACTGTCAGTGAAAAATAGCAGCATGTCATCAGCATCTCCACTGTCTTTTCTGCATCCCTGAAGTTTTCTCCCATCCCTTCACTCCTACCCTCTTTCTTTGATACACCCAGGCTCTCGAAGAGGCACAGACACCACCCTCCAGCAAGACTAGGGGACCAGAGAAATGCTGCTAAGCCAAGCACCAGAGACATTTGCTGTCAAGCAGCATTCCTTCCCCTTGTTTGAGAGAGCCCGATTTATCACTCCCACAGCTTTCCCTGCCCCAGCCAGAAGAACCATCAGAAAGCTGCTCCAGCAGAAAAGGCAGAGCCACAGGGCTATTATAGTAAAGATACACACCTTTTATCAGGGGCAATAGACAGATTTTCAAGGTCTTCAAGTTCTGCAGCAAAGGAGAAAAATTTATCAAGCCATTTAAGAAACAAAGCATCTGTTACTCATCACTATTTTAAAAATACTTTCTGTGTTACCAGTGTCAGTTTCAAATATATTCATCTTTGCAACACCCCTCCTGGATGTGGGAAATAAACTCAGCCCTAGCTGTAAAACAGGAATAAGGAGTCTTATCTCTGCATATCTTTGATGTGATGAAGAATATTCCCTAATACTTTTGCATCCTATCATCACCACAAGCCTGCCTTCAAGAGCTGAAATGGTAAGGAGAGACTAAGTGCGTGCTGGTCAAGCTCCAGTCAAAAGTCACTCAAATAAAGTGCAGAGCCAAGAGAGGTCACATTAGTTTTTCTGGATGCCAACAGATATTTGGAGACACCAATCACACACGTACCAGTTAATGCTATAAATATGTTAGTAACAGGTGAGATGAGTGCAATAGAAAGACACACTTCATTATGTTTATATAGACACAATGTGTTTATACCAACAAGTGTTCACATTGGTAGTATTAGATTTGCTCATTGCTCTCAAGACAAATGTTTCCACATTTATACAACTCAAAGTAACTTGTGCTACTAGGAGTACAGTCTTTTGGGAGCTTGTTCTTCATTTGAAATCAGGAAAAGATGAGAGGAAAAAAAAAATCTCTAAAACCAAACAGAAACAATAAAAATCCAATTGTTATCAGGAAAATATAAAGGTTAAAAGTTGCAGCAGCCACTTTTAAGGGTTTCTATTTCTGTACATGTAAAAACCAGAAGTAAGCCAAATAAAACTCAGGATGTCCTAAAGAGAAGCAAAGCACATGTGACAGTAAGAGAACAGAGACATTCTGCTCTAGTCCTGAAGCAGAGGGAGAGGCTGCCTAAAACTGAGTCAATCTGTTTCATTATGAACTTGTCATGTCCTAAATTCTCTCAAACAATGCTGCTATGCTCTAGCTGACTGAGGTTGTGCTAGTTTCACATTTTCTTCATGCCCATTCCTTTGATCTAATCCTTAGACATAATTTCAGTCCTTCTGTTGGATTTGCATGGCAAGATTTTGGTAGCAGGAAGGGCTATGGTGGTGGTTTCAGTGATAATCTGGCACCAGCTTCTCCCATGTCTGAGAGTGCCAGTGCCAGACAGCTCCAGCATGGACACACCACAGGCCAAGGCTTGCCCATAGCCTGGTGGTAGCACCTATGGAATAACAGAGTCAAAACGGGAGGGAAAAATCCCTGCACAGTTGCAGCTGGAGAGAGGTGTGAGAATATGCATGAGGAACAGCCCTGCAGACACTGAGGTCAGTGCAGAAGGAGGGGCAGGAGGTGCACCAGGCACCAGAGCTGAGATTCCCCCTGCAGCCCCTGGTGCAGACCATGGTGAGCCAGCTGTGCCCTTACAGCCCATGGGGACTAGTGGTAGAGCAGAGATTCCCCTGCAGCCTGTGGAAGAGCCCAGGTTGGGGCAGGAACATGCCTGAAAGAGGCTGTGACCCAGAGGAAAGAAGACCATGCTGCAGCAGGCTTCTGACAGGACATGTGGGAAGGCCCAAGAGGTAGAGAAATCAGAAGTTCAGCCCAGGAAGAAGAGTGGGGGAAGGTGCTTTAAAATTTAACTTCCCATTACCCTACTCTGATTTGATTGGCAATAAATTAATTTCTCCATGTTGACTGTTTTGTCTGTGACAGTTTTTGGTGAGTGACATCTCCCTGTCCTTGTCCAGGCAACAAGGCTTCTTTTAATGTTTTCTCTCCCTTTCCAGTGGAGAAAGGAAGTGACAGAGCAGTTTGGTGTCACTTGGTGTACAGCTAGGATCAGCTCACCACACTCTCAAATCAGCAAAGATATTCTTTCCTAGCAAGGAAATCCTGCAGCAATTTGGTATTTCTGCATTTGTTCTAATAGGGAGCTACATATACATAATTGTTTGCATTTTTTCATGTTATTTCTCCTACAATAACATGTACTAAATCAAGAGAATTCCCAAACAATGGAATAGATTCAACTGAACAATATATCTGTTTCTGCAGTTACAATTTCAAAGTCTTACCAATAATAACATATTCATCCTCTGAGTCACTGTGGCAACGAAATCTGGTAACCTCATGATGAGATGGTAGATGCACTGGGGAGCTGACAGGCAGCAAAGCACAGCCTGTCCAAGACAAGGACAAGATCAGGTAAACTTTTCCAGCATTTATAAAGTAGCTGCAATTATGCTTACATTTTTCAGCACTTACCAAAACTTTAGCACACAGACTGCATTTATAGAGCAATTTTAATTGCTTTTAAACACACACAGAGCAGGACAGTTCTTAGGAGTCTGTTATACAGTATTTCCCTCCATTTCTTAGCCAGAATCTTGTAGTGACAAACTCAAACCTTTTATACTGTCAGTGGTGTCTCCTCATGTCCAAGAACACCAGTCATTTTTCCACAGAAGTTATGTCATTTAGACTTTAGACCTATTATTCAGCACTAAGATCTGTACTACTCAAGAGACTAAAATCTACTTAAAAATGCAAGTGCTGACTCAAGCATAATAATGCCAGGAGTATTTGTAATCTTGCCTTAAACTATATGTGAATGAATACTCTGGGGAATCTCACTCAAATCAATTGCATGGCTTCATTTGCGTACTGCAGAAGCAAACACAGAAGGAAAGAGCTGCAAATACTAACAAAAAAAATTTAAGCAGAGAGAAAAACAGCTACAGACATGGTCTGCAAAGAGTCATGCTTGGCTTGTGGCATTTAAACCCTACATTTTCATTTTAAGATTAAAAACAATTATAATTAATAAAGCATAGGTGTGAACATCCAAAAGGAAACATGTGACCCAAAGGAAAAACATAATGATCCTCAATGGACCCAGCTCTCCAGAGACTCAAAGAAGGTAACAGAGGATTTGATTCCAAGCAATGCCCCAATTTGTTTAGTATTTTCTTGCACAGAAACAAAACAGCAATGGCTTTCAGACAGGGTTACATTCTAGATTAAGTAACTTGCCTTCATAACCACTGTCTGACGAGGTAACAGAAGAATCAGACTTCTTCACTCCAGGGTAAGAAGATAACTCTGAGTCAGTGTGATAGCTGCCATCTGATCCACTTGTTTCCTCCACACCCCAGGACTCTGCTTGTTGCTGGCTTAGGATATTACATTTCATTTTTTCTAGAGATGCTATAATTATATCTGCGACAAAAAAGTGTGCATTTTCCTGGACACAAGATTGGAACGCTCATTAGTACACAGCATATTTGATATTTAGCTAAGATGAAGTGAAATGTTTCATTTTCCCCCCTATACTTTTTCAACTTTATAAATAAAAATGTAAACCTGTCTGACCTTTTATTTAAACTCAAAAAAACCACCCCAAGGGCGATTCAGGAACAATATGCAAAAGGCAACTGCCCAGATAATTATCTCACCCTTAATTATAACATCCAACCTACTTTTATCTTACCTATGTATTAGTTAAAAATTAGATTGATTACATGACTAACTGATGTATATGTATGCATTTCAGAGATGTAGTCTTCTAGTTACACTGCATTATTTAGTATGCAAGTGTGCATCCAAGTAACTTCTTTAACAAGATTTAATTTCAAGTCAATGTGTCCAAGCAGTTTTGCACACATGCTATCTGGAGGGGACCAGAAGTGGCAAGTTTTGAATGGAGTGTAAATCTTCAGGTAGTGGGAAGTACAGGAGCTCGTAAAATGTTTTCATGTGTTAAGAGTTAGGGCAGTGAAATAGGGAATACACAGGGAGATAGCTTATATGGCCAACTCAACACTACACAGAAAGTCTGTGGTAAGTGGGAACCTGGCTCCCCTGGGCTCCCCACTGCCTTAAATAAAAAGTAGCTCTTCCAAAGCTTCACTGTAGCATTTCCAAATCAGACAACACTTCCTTGAGATGTCCCTTGCCATCTTGACTGCCCTGGTCACCCATTCTCTAGGAAAAGGGACCACTGAGACATACACTCACACCTGGGGCTCCTTTCCTAATAGCTCTCTTGTATCCCTTGCTTTCTGAGGCCTAAGGGAGCATCCCACTAGCCCCACCTGAGCTACTGCTGATGGCCTGAGCACAGGCCCCACACCAATCCCAGCTCAAAAGTGGATGCATCATGGAGAGATAGTTGTACTCAGATGCCTGGGTGGAAACCCAGAGATACTCATCATACTCTCTCCCCTCAACTGCCATGTGCAAACATTAACTTACATCTAAAAAGCTATGGCAGTATCCAAGGCTAGAAATTCTTTAGTGAGGGATAATTAAAGCTTTATAAAAATGTCTTATATTTAGAAAATGGTACCACTGGACATCAGTATTCATGACATTCCCTTGACTTGTATGGGAACCATGAAGAAAGACATCAGTGTTTAGGGACAGTTAAATCTTAAGGAGTGCAACAAACAGCACAGCTTTTGTACTGCTCACAGACAAATACAGGCAGACAAGATTAATCTCAGCATTAGAAATCACCCAAGTCCCTCTAGGTGTTTGGAGAGACTTATCTTTTTCCGAACACTAATTAATATTACTTGCATGGTGCAGTTTCCCCAAAAACAACTTACAGTGAACTTTAAGAGTCCAGGGGTTTGCTATCTTCCCATTATCAAAGAAATAATTTAAAAGCTTTTTTTCCTTTTGGGAGATTATCTCCTACTTTGAAGATACAAAAAGTCTCAAGCTGGTGGCAGAGCACAGCCTATCAGCATGCCCTGCTGATAAAAGCAATTACAAGTGTATCTGAGAGAGCTGCACTGTAAAATTCTAAAACAGAACACACGGACTCCCGTACTCAGCATGACTATCAGCTTTCAGCTCTGCCTACTGATAGCTCCCTCACCCTGCAAAGCAGTTCCAACTCAGCTGTGACACACCAGCCTTCTCATTTCTGGCCTCTTCCACCAACATCCGTGGAAAGCCCCTTTAAGATTATCTGACCCATTTCCTTCCTGGCCCACAACTACAACTCCAGGACCTGCTGACACCACATGTACCTTAACTAACTCTCAGTCCTAAAGTTCAAAGAGATTATTTCACAAGCTAGAAGTATTTGAAGTTTTCTGGGTTTTTGTTTGGTTGGGTATTTTTTAAAGGCAGCCTTGCTCAAAATGGACTGAGCTTTTGCTCTTTTAACTTGTAATCACATCAGCCCCCAATCTCTGCACAGTAGTAGTAGCAGCTGATAAGATCTTGCCTCACTTAACACACAGATTGTGGTTTCTAATTCAGATACCTGCTCAATGATCTCCTGGTGTCTGAAAACAAATTACTTTTGTTTTAGGTCCCACATTACAGATGCAGAAACATCGTTTCCCTTTTGAAACGCATTTCATGAAAAGCAGCGTGAAAAGTTAGTTCAAGTTCGTTGAGTCTTGGTGTGATTTCTTGAGTGAGTTTTGCTGTTTGAAATGCACCTTATGGATGTTGAGAGCTTCAAACCAAAGGCAGGACTTGCTACTCCATTAAAACAAGTGTTGTGCACAAAGATGATGATTACCTCTTTGGCCACATGGACCACATGCACACAGTCTAGCAAAAAACAATCTCCCTTTCTAGGCACATTTTTAAAGCTCTTTTATCCTACTCATTGCAATCCATTAAGCCCTCTTTTTTCACTGTTGGAAAAGATTAACATTTAGCACACAGAGTTATGTGTGACAGCTTTAGCTCCTCACTTTTAGCTCTGTTTATAGGCATGAGTGGACTGCCCACCTGGCAACACACCTGTTTGGGGCCCTTACTAGAAACCATGAGAAACTGCTTGAATTACTGCAGCTCTTAGAGTTATTGTGCTTCCTATTCATACTGTAGTTCTTTGACAGCAAATCTCACATGCTCTTCATAAGTACACTCAAAAAAAACCATCTTCTCCCCATCTTTTGATAGTAAAATCAGGAGGTAAATCTCATACATATGCATGCAGCTGCAACAACTTCTATGCAACATATTCTAATATAACTTTAAAGTTACTAATGTTAACTTTTGCTTTCAAGGAACGTGTGGGGAAATGCTGGAATGAAAAGCAGAAACATACATTGTTCCTGTATATATTTCCATTATTTAAAAATAATGAAAATATTTAATTAATTAATCAAGAGTAGAAGACAAATTACAAAATAGGTACTTTGTGTTTGTAGGTTCACCCATAGAGGGCAAGAAGAGGGAAAACAGAGTATTTGTAAAGATTAGTACATCTATCAGGAAGTTCTTTTATTGAGAAACACCTCTCGTCATTTGGTTTTGCCACAATAAAATGTAAAAAACATCACGATGATAGCATTCGTTGTCCTCACCTTTTCTACATCCTCTGGAAGCATGCAGACTTCCTGCAATGAACGATTCAAGGGTAGAGCACTTATATTGAAAGGAGAAGTAGAACCTGTGGGTATAACAAGAACTTTTATCAGTCACTTCTTTCCCTGCAGCTCCCACGATGCTTGCAGGGACTTCCAGAAAGCAAAGCAAACTTTTTTTCCCAAAACTGAACACCACTGCGGCTGGAGGCTGTGGTAGAAGATAAGGAAGGGAAGAATTTGAGAAACACACTGGCATTTGAACTATTCTGGCAACCTGAAGCATGCACATCAACTAGCAGAGAAACACAGTTTAAATGCTGTGCTGTGACAGCAGCACTGCACTCCCACGCCAGTTCTGTCCAAGCTACAGCCTGAGCTGCTGGGGACAGCCACAAACAGAACCTGAGGCTGGATTTGCAGAGATGCTCTGCAGTTGGTGACACAGGCAGCTATCACTGCACTCTGCTCATTCACAGCTGCCGGAAGAAACACAAATCTCACTGCTGGCTGGGCATGCAGACAGATGCACCAGCCTTAAAAGATTCCCCACATCACTGCTGGCATTGTGTTTGGAAACATTAAGTTTGGAAAACATTTTGCCATTATGTTTCCTCACCCCAAGGAAATCTTCCTCCTGCTTTCAAACGCAACCCATACTGAAGGGTAGTATATCCTTGTTTCCCAGAATTGCAGGTTGGTTCTCCTCGTAGTCAGTGATGAGTATGTAAAATAAATTTTATCTCTTTTCCCCAGTAAGAACTTTTCCCAGTACAGCAGAGCACACATCAGGCTTTTACTGGTGTTTACTACCTCTTTTGGGACCTTGAACTCACAGTTTCTGTTTCACTCTCATGATGTTTACAAGGATAGAACATCCACATGTGGTGGGAAACAGTCACAACACACACACCATTTAATGCTTTGCAAATAGCACAGCTTAGTCAATGGCTTTTTATTTTTTAAAAAATGCCCTTCCTAAATTTGTTTAGAAGTCACAGGCTAAAGAGCTCCCACAAAAATAAGATCATAATTTATGTAAAACTTTTCTCCAACTAAGGGACACTGACTCTCAGACCTAGTTTGGATTATTCATATTGCCATACTTAAGAGAAACCATGATACACTGCCCTGAGTATCAATGACATCAGGCTGTAAAGTCAATACTGTGCTCGGGCGTAGCGACACAGATGGAGAGTTTTTGTACGGAATTATTAATACCTCCATTGTGTATACCATGAAGGAAAAATGGAAAGGCTGACAGTATGACTTCTCAAAACACATTTAATGGCCTAATTAAGTTATTTTCATACCTACCTGATGATTCATCTTACTAGGTAAGCTCTATAGCTTGAAAATAGACTACATTCTCGTCAGTTAAGATAACAAATATTACTCTCTAAACTAAAAATAAGCAGAAATAAGGAACGGGGGAAATTATTCCTTTTTCTTTAGAGCATAAGATGCAATTAATCTTAAATATAATTTTGAAATCTAATGGGAGCTCTCTCCTTTGCTTACCTCTTGCATCCCACTTGCATCTTTAAGTAAAGAGAATGTAAAAAAAGCACAGGGAAGAAGCCCAGCACATCCAGCAATGGGATGCAGCCCTGGATCTGATGCAGAAAAGTTATCTGGCTGTCTTTCTGCTCCAGAACACTGTTGCCTGGAGGCTGCTGGGGCTGGGGAAAGAGCCCTAAGATCCAGAGAAGGATGTGACCCAGATGTACAGAGAGGTTAAAAGCAAGAACAAGCCTGTGAACTCAGTGACACACCAGCCACAACAAAGCTTCCCAGAAAACACTAAACTCAGTCACAAACTCTGTATTACCAGTGACTGGGCCTTTTCAAAGGTTGAATAAAGACCATTCTCTGGTGGTCTCAAACACATGAACAAGACCTAGTAGGAATTTCAGGGGACCAACAGAAAATCCCACTACACAAAAATTAAATTCTGCTGGGAAAAAAATTTAAGCTATATTTCATAGATTTCTTGTATCTTGTGTATCCCTCAGCAACTCTTCTGTGAGAAACCACCATCTCTGAGATAGCAATCCAAAGAATAGCAAGTCAGGAAATCGTACTGTGTAATTCCTGCCCTCACATTAGGCATTGTATTTCTCCTTTTTCATTTTGGTATTCACTTTTCACATCCTTATAGTACTGGACAGTGCAAGAGAGAATGAGACCTCATTACCTAAGCAACCCAGTAGTGAGTTAATGGTTAAAAGCAACAAGGAATGAAAAAATGCGGAAGTTTTCACTTAGTACAGAAAAGGCCCTAGTCTGAGGCAGACAGAACATACCATATTGTGAAGTGTCTAAAGGATCCTGCCTCCTATGAGGAGTATTTTTTAGTAAAATCAAGGATGCTCTTCTTCAGTCACCTGGCTGCCACATTCCTTGCTCTGTTTGTTTATTCAGAGAGCCAGCAGCTCTACTACCCCAACACAAGCTTGTGACACATCGGACTCGTGCCAGAAGGTCGAGTCACGCACGATGTATTTGTTCTGCACGTGCCTGCTGACCCCGAGAGCCTGGGCTGTGTTTTCCAGCCCCGGCTCCCCAAACACGTGTGACTGGCCTCAGCCAGCCCCAACTGCTGGGTGCGGTTTCCTTCTCCCTGATGGGCACTTCTCGAAGGCCAACGCAACACCCAGCAGAAGGAAACAGCCATAATCGTCACAATACCGACTGATGACAACAGCCTGTCCCAGATGACAGAGGCGTTATTAAGGGCACACAGTCCTGCAATGGCACGTGCCTGTTTGAGACCTTGCTGCCAACTTAGACCTTGGAGGAGTTCTGGGTAAATGGCTAGAAAGGATCAGAAACTGGAAGTGGAGCTCAGTGGAGTGTCACTGCTAGGACAACTATTGACCAAAGGGAGAAGAAAAAACCCAAATCTAAACAAACCAACAAAACCTAGACTTTGTATTATTCTTTTACAATACAAAGGCAGGATGAACACTCCCTGCTCTTTGCCTTCATTCCAGTAGAAAAATCAGACCTCGGCTGCAACATTTTTCTGAAGAATCATAGAGGAGTTTGGATTGGAACAGACCTTGAATACCACCTTGTTCCAAACCCCTGCCATGAGCAGGAACATCTTCCACTACACCAGGCTGCTCAGATATCACTCACTAGACCAGGTTGGTCAGGACCCCAATCACCCTTACCATTTTTTTAAAAGACCTCCTCTAAGTACTGGAGGGCTGCTATGAGGTCTCCCTGGTGCCTTCTCCAAGCTGAACAGCCCCATTTCTGTCTGTCTTCACAGGAGAGGTCCTCCATCCATCTGAGTATTTTGTGGCCCTAAATTAAGTCCTTAGATGCCACTAACACCCTTAAAAACAAAAATGCTTTATCTCACTGTATTAAAGGCTGCTCCTGTCAGTATTAGGTGTCAAACAGGAGGGGACTGCTCTGCTGCCTCAGCCAAAGGGCAGGAACCCCAGCCTGCAGCCCAGGAAGGCTGGCACATCTCATGGGGGCACATACAGCCCCAAGACCAGGCCAGCTGCTCCCCCAGCCATCTCAGGGACATGTGCTGAACTTTCTCACTGAACAGCTCCTCACCTACAGGTCTATGCTGCCCAGAGCCTCCTGACACTGCAGGGACAGAAGCAGCAACCCTGCTCAAAGGGCATCCTCTGCTAGCAGCCCTCAGCCAGTGCTCTTTACAGAAAACACCCAGGGTTATCCATATGGCTGGAAACTGGTGAAAGGTATAAAGAACTTGCTCTACAACAGATGGGGGTTTGTGTCTCCAAGACCTCAGGTGCACTTGGAAAGGGGAAAAAACAGTCCCACTCCAGAATGAGCCAATTTAGTCATAATAAATGGGATGATAATGCCCTGCCTCCAAAACCCAGAATCCAAGGACTCCCTCTCCTTCAGCTCCTGCCAAATATAACATGTCCCCACACACACCAATGAATCACTACTCAGTGCCCAGATCCATGCTAACTGCTATTGGGAAAAGGGTAACAATGAAGACAAGATAAAGCTCGTAGAAAGCTCATCCAATGGATGTTCTACATTTCTTACAGCTCAGCAATTTAACATTTTATCAACAGCTGTATATTAGAAAAGCATTTCTGCATCCTGAGAGATGCCAACTGCAAAAGGCTGAGCATTTCCCATTTTACCAGGTCCACCCCTCCAGTTCTCCTTGGTTTTTAAGCTCTTTCTCCCCTGTCTCCTATTTTGAATGACACCATCTGTCTTACTTGCAATCACCATAAATAAGGCCTGCCTCGATTACATTTCTTTCCAGAGATCCTACAACAAAAATGCAGCTGTAAAGTTACCTGTTGGATTGACTGGCTCTGACTGGGAAAGGCCACTGGGAGAATCGCTGTCGCTGTTGCTGAGAGGTGCAGGCTTCATGTCATAAGGGTATTTCACTAGCTCTGCTTTACCAACAGCTGAATCTGAAAGCAACCTTGTGAAAGCCAGGTCTCTTTCAGGGCAGGTATAAGATTCTTTGCCAGCATGCACAACAGCAGATGTGACGGTGCCTCCTGTTAACGTCACCTGGGTAAAGCAGTCACGCTTCAGAGGGGACATGCTTGAAAGAGCGAAACCATTCAAGGAGGAAGCAGCAGGATCTCCACCAGTAAAACGGTGACAAGGGAAAGTATCCGGTGAAGGTTTGGGGGAATCACAGTCTGTGTTGTTCCAACATGCCCGGGGCCTTGTGAACCGAATGTCTGTTTGCGTACAGGCAGTGTTCTGATGTGCAGAATCACTGTCACTGTCATCATGGCTGTCCCCAGCACTGCTTTCCTCCCACTGTTCCATATCACTGTCCAGATGCTCAGCTCCCTGCATTGTGCTCTGCTCCAACACCAAAGAGGGCTTCAAACCAGATGAATTTAAAACAGACATGAGAATGTCTTTGATAGCTTCAGCACTGCCTGGGTATGATCCAAAACTTCCAGCATGTCCTATCACTGCTGGCCTTGAAGATTCATCTGTTCAGAAAACAGAAGAAAACAAGAGGTTAGGAAACAATACTAAGAAAACATTAATACACAACATTAATAAAATGCATAGCATTTTTTACACAGGTGAGAAGACAGGAAACAGCTCAATTCACTCACCACTCGCTGATGCCTCTTCCTGCAAGAAAGTTCTTGCTTTCTGCACTCAGGAAGCAATTCTGTCATTGATAAAAGCTAAGTAATAAACCAACAGTAAAGTATTCTGCTGCTATCCAAACACAATTAACTAAGCCTTTAATGGTGACTGTGTCAGTGTGCTCAAAAACATCACTGTTCTACAAAATAGGATAACAAAACTATTACTGATACAGGTACTGATCCTATTGCAAACAGGAGAGAAGATTACATTATAGTAAGTCACATGGAACATCAATAGAGTAGAAAGAGTAACAAAAAATACACTCAGTAATACAAGGTCAACGTGCTTGTGTGTGTCAGTTCAGAGTGGAAATGGCTAAAGTCAACTTCAGTCCATTATTCATGGCATGGCAACACTTAGAGCCAAAACCATAACAAACTTAGTTCTGTTACAGCAAGATCATTATAATGCCTCTAAAAGAATGAAAAGCACTGCCAAGGTATTATGTGATCTACTGAAAAATTGTAGTTTGACAGAAAATGGAAAAACTTCTTTTAGTGACAGACATAGTAACATTAGCAGGACACAGAAGTGTGCACTACAACCAGTAGCTTTTGAAGAATAAACTGAAGTCCTATACCTTGAACAAACATATAAAAACCCCCAAAAATCAAACAAACAAAAAAAAAAGCCTCGGAGGAACTGCCATAATACAGGTAATTAAGAGATTAGACATAAAGTCTATGCTCAAGAAGAACTCATCAACCACATCAACACAATGAAGTTAACAACTATCTCCTTTGGGGAAGATAAGTAGATTGTAAAATTCTAAGAATAGATACAATCAAGAAGAATAATTTCCAGGACAAAGAACTCCTAGTTAGGACTACAAGAATTGTTAAACACTGCTGGTGAAAAAAGCCACAAGTCTTCCAGACTTCAGACTTTGCCCAGAGGTTGCTCTCCTTAGACATATCTCATTGGAAAACAGTAAACTCCTCCATGAGTCTCTCACCTGGAAGCCTGTATGTACGCAAATGACATGATAAGAAAGTTTACTAATGAAGGGATCAAAACCAAAACAAAAAAACCCATGTATTTTGGAACAACAAGTTCATATAAAGACCAGTACTCATCAAGAAAAAGCTGAAAAAAATTGAGAACATCACATAACTGAAAATGTAAGAGTTCCAAGCAAAGCTATCCTAGTAAAGCCAGGTCAGAATCAGCTAGAGTATGTCAGTAATAGGGATCAGTCACCTGCCACTTACCAGGACAAAGCTCTTGCAGAAAGAGCAGCAAAACTGCACATTTTACTGGCTGTACTTAAAACGAAACATCTGGCCAATGTAGCCAACCATGGCAATATAAGGACAGGAATGGGAAAATTAAAACTAGCTGACTTTCAAATATATTTAAAACTTTTCATGGAAATAAATATATTTTGGTAACTACTAACACTTCAGTTGCACAGGAATACCTCAATTTGGGCTGAAAACATAATCTCTGTGCAAAACATTTAGTGTTATAATAAAAAAAAAAAATCACAAAACTTTATGGACTGAAAGGGGTGTGAAAAATCATCTAGGTCCGATCCCCCAGGCGTAGGTGGGAACACCTTTCAGTAGACCAGGTTGCTCAGAGTCCCATCCAACCTCGCATTGAACACTTAAAGGGATGGGGCATCCACAACTTTTCTGGGCAGCCTGATCCATCCCCACATGCGCGTCAGCATTAACTAAAATGGGCAAACCACCATTAAAAGGCAAAAACCACCCCTACTTGCAAATTGTATAATGCATTTTGATGTTGTACCACCCTCAAAGCTAATAAGCAAGGAACCTCTTCAAACAAACCAGACTTGTCTAGTACACACAAACACCAATAGCTTTTGCTAGCACTACAAACACCAGCAAAACTCCTCAGAGGGAGGCAATTTGCAACAAACTGGCATTACCTGAGAGAACAGAGATTTGAGGTGTCGGAGCAAGGCAGCTAATCCTCACTGAGGGATTTGAAGAACACGCTGAGTCAGTGAACGCCACCTTTAGGCTTTCGTGGTTTAACTACAAGGAGAACAGAGAGGCAGACAATTTGGTTATAAGATAACAGCACTCTGCTAATGATACCCCCAGTCTCACAGTCATCCCCACAGGAAGAACACTTTTCTGAGGCCTGCCGACAGTCACCTAACCACTGCCTACATTTCTGGCTGCCTGGAAATCTCCCCAGAAGCATGCACTGTCTGCACAGCACTGGCATCTCAGCTCTGCATCTCTCATTTCACTCCAGAAGGCAGGTGACCAAAAGAAACTCTCCACAGCAGGAGGATTAAACATGTGCATAAGGCACAAATGAGACAAAATGCTGAATAGGATGCCTGTGTGTCTACTAAAACAACAGCAATGGAATGCAAAAGAATTCAAGGAACCACCAATTGGTATCTGGAAGCACTGGTCTATTTAGATGTACACAAGTTATAAGTTAAATCTGAGGATCCAACTCCACAAACATCTGATCCACAGACTGCTTGATCTCCCAGCTCTAACAGCTTGGAGCAAGTGTGGTCATGTCACCTAATTTGATAGAATACAGTACATGTGGCTCATATCAGCAACATGACTGACCCAGCATAATGCAAGAGGTGACCTAGATAGATAATACTCAGCCTGGTACAGAAGCCTGCCAGTATAAGCTGACCAAAATTTTGAGTGAGTTTCAACATCCTGAGCAGGTTTATACCAGATCAGCACTTCACCTTTTGCAGTCATGATGCTTCCAATTCAGTATTTCTACCCTCAAAGCTGGATTTACCATACTGTCAAACCAATGTAAGCTGAACCAGGGAAGCAATTTAGAGCAGACTAATTAGCAGGGGCTAATTCCATCAAGAGACTATGATACACTCAGGACAGCAAAGCAACAGGTATCCTCCCTAAGCTCATAAATTCCTTGTGAGGACCTAAAATTTGTCCCCCCACCTCCCTACTACCTCAAGTACACAATGGACCTGCAGAGCACATCATAGAAAACAGGGAATTCAAAGGGACGCCCTGCTCCAACATGCACATCATTAAAAGGCACTTAAGCAAGGTGTTGTGCCTTCCCCTCACATCAGTGAGAATGTCTGCACACCCCTGAACTCTGTGACCCCATACAAAGAGAACGGAATTAAAGGTGCGCTGTTCTCAGCCACCCCGGGTTATTGACCTCTACACTTCCTACGTGGAAGAGGGAGGTGACTCAGAGTACAGCTTTTGTCCAGATAATCTTCAGACTTACGGAAAGCAGAAGAAATTAAAACCCACAGAAAATTTCCCTTTTAACTGAAGAACAACATTTCAAGCCAAAAATAGGATGTTTAATATAAAATATTTAGCATTTGATTATGCCAGTGCTTAGAGAAATACTATTTTCAGTATCTGCTAGTGTTCTCTTTTTTCCTCCTCTAAACTTCTTTAGAGAAACTGGCCTATAGATAGGCTTTATACATATAAATATCATACAGTCAATATCAGTGGATAAAGTAGGAACTATTTTTAAATTATTTTATTAATTTTTCTTAAATTGTTTTCAATACAATTAACAAATTCTCAGCAATTAATAGATTCTACCTCTTAGGATGCAAATGTCCCAGCTGCCCAGCAAGACAAATACAAGTACTTTATCAGTACGCTTAGCTATTAAGTGTACTGAGTTTTAAGACCTTATCTCTTTTTTTTAAACAATGCTCCCATCTCTCGGTTCTTATCAGAACGGTCTGAGGATTCAGGTACGATTTCCATTTACTTTCAAGATGCTACAATTTCAACTACATCACGGGGGAAAAAAGCCACGTAACTGTCCCCTCCAACAACAATAACAAAAAAATCAATTAAAGAGATAAGGAAATATAATAACAACAGAAGCACATGGAAAGCATAACACACTACCATAACAAAAAAAAAAAAAAAAAAAAAAACAACAAAACAAACAAACCTTGACAATTTGACAACTTCCTACTACAAAAGAAGCCTTTTCCTCAGTCACGTACAATATTGGAGTTAACTCCAAGTTAACTCCACCAGCATTTAAAAATAATTTACTACATCCACTGATAACTAAAAGCTGGTTTTTGAACCAAGACCCGCCCAAGCTAACAAGCACACTGAGCCTCCAGTCAGAGGTCTCCCTTGCCTCACCTTCTCAGAGCAGGGGTGCTTGAAGACTTCTGTTCTGCTGAAGCTGGCGAGCGCTACTGCATGGAGAGACATGATGGGAAAGCTTTCATTTTTTGGTGTTGTTAAGTACCTGGAAGCAATAGAGAGGGAATTACAGTCACCACCACGTTATCCGCACTTCTCCATCTGTTTTGCAGACTATACAGTTAATACTCTGAACTGTTTTTTTCCATCCCGACTTGGCATGCTTATAGAAGCTTAGCGAAAAGCAGAGCTCAGCAACAATGGAAATTTGCTTTTAAAAGCGCCTAACTCAGAGACGGCGGGTTGTTTGTCTGCCTGTTCGTTTTTCAAGTAACACAACACACAACAGGAACGCCTTCCACAAGCATAAAAGGAAGATTATTGATCTGTGGTACTCCAGAGTTTGCTGTAAAAGGAGGAAGAGAGGGAGCGGAGCGGGCAGCAGCGAAGCCCCCGCGCTCCGGCTCTGCAGCACAGGCTGCTCCCCCCACGCCGGGTGCAGGGGCAGGCAGCGGTGACAAACGCCGGCGATGTCCCTGCTCACGGCAGGGCTCTGCTGCCATCGCGGCTCGGCAAGCGCTTGGATCCGGAGGGACACCCCGGCACCTCCCCGCCCCAGCCAGCCCCGGATCCCCGCTCCCACCTGCGGCCGCGGCTCCGGCGCCTCCCGCCCGCCGCGCCGATGATGATGATGATGATGATGATGCCGATGCCGCCTCCTGCCCGCTCCACGTCCCTCCCTCTCGCCCTCCGGCCCGCCTACCCTCCCTCCCGAGGCGGAGCCCAAACCGAACGACGCCGAACAAACCTGAACAGCCAAAAAACTGCTGCTGAGGAGTAGCGCTGGGCTCTGCGCTGGTTGGAGAAAAGGGGGCTGGGGGCCAGCGACCTTCTTGCTCTTTGCAGCTTCCTGAGAAGGGGAAGTAGAGAGGGAGGGGTTGAGCTCTTCTGGCTGGTGCCCAGCGACAGGACGCGGGTTCAAAGCTGCTCCTTAAGTTCACACTGTGCGCTGGGAGCCGCTTCTTTGCGGAGAGGAGCGGCGTTCTGGAGGTGTTCAATGCGCCAAGGCTGTCCGTGTTTGAGAAGCGTTTGGACAACGACCTTATCCGCACGCTTTTATTTGGTCAGCCCTCAATTACTGAGGATGTTGGACTAGGTGATCATCATAGGTCCCATCCCAATGGAAGAGTCTATCCTACAGCCAAACAAACCCAAAAGGAGTTAATTGGGAGTGAATGGAGGGTATTCTCTCAGTCGCTGTGAGCTGGGGTGGGGTACACTGAGGCTTCCAGACCATGTGCAGACACAATTGAAGAATCAGCTGTATCCGAGGACGTGCCGTCAACTGGCTGATTAGAAATGACAGGTCCATTCTCACTGAGCTTTTGGAAAAGAATTGAGCCATCTGCCAGGCTATCTACGAGTCAGCTGCCCTAGCAGGCTGAAAACTAGCAGGATGAAGTTCCTAGTAGCCAATCTGAGCTGAAAACAGAGTGAAGGAATGCTGAGCTGTATTTGTGAAACTAAAAAATTGCTGATTGTCCATAAATGCAAAAAATATGTGCAGGAACTCAGGAAATTGCAAATCATGAGGAAGTAGGAAGGAGAGTCCAGATGGTTCCATGCAGAAATAAATGGAGACAGTAAATAGAATGCAAAACAGAGCTGCAGCTGAAAAAGTGGCTTTCAGATGCTCCGGAGCAATTGTTTCCTTTTTAAGCACAAATTACGCCTTAGCCAGTAAATAGGACAGTGGAAATGGGCTATGGAAACTTAGAAGGAGCTGCTAGGCATGCTGCACAGTTGCCTGAATTTAGTCTGGATGGGGCTCTAAGCAATCCTGATCTCATCAAAGATGTCCCTGCTTATCCCAGTGAGGTTTGACTAGATGTCATTTAAATGTCCTTTCTAACACAAAATATTCTATAATTCCATATTATCCTATGATGTGAGTTTCGAAGTCCCAGATACAGAATGGTAATTTCACATCATTATTTGTAAAAATAAATTCTACTTTTGAGACGTATTCATGTCAGGAAGGGCCGGTAGTAAGATGGAAAGGTTATAGACTTTTTTGTAGTTTTTACTAAAGCCTGGCAAAAGATGTGTTAAGGAATTTGTGTTTTATTCGCATAAAGTTTTCCACAGCAGAATGCCAAAACCCAGAGGCTGGGAGCAGAGACAGGAGATTGAAAGCCCATCAAAGGGCTTCTGTAGAGGAATCTTCATAATTTCCATATCTTGGACACGGAAGTACATGTTCTGTAAACTTCAGGGTATACACCATTAAGATCTTTGAGGTACAATAGGATACTGGAGAGAACTATAGCAGATTTACCTCGTGTCTCTCATATAGTTTATTTTATTTTAAAAGCATTGTTCCTGACAGGGACCCAAGAGAGTCTTGACTGTAATGTTTGCGTCAAACTGCCTGAAAGAAACCAGGAAGAGGAGGATTTTTAATCACACCTAAAAGCTCAACGTTGGTAATTATTTGGAAGACTTATACAGAGAAGCCCCAAAAGCTCTTTTTCCTTTTTTTTTTTTTTTTCNTTTTTTTTTTTTTTTTTTGTTGGTTTTTAATTTTAAGGCTAATGTCCCAACTCTACATTTTGAAAAGACTCAATGTTCATAATTTTCTAGAAAAGAGCTACTAGGAATAGCTTTAAAGTTAAACATGTAAGCAATATAAAAGGAGGAAGTGTACAAGTAATTGCATGTAAAACCAAAATAATTACAAGGATAGAACTATTCCAAGCCAAATGTGCATCCAGGAAATTGGTGGTCAGCTGACCTTCTAAAGAATTCCAAACATGCTGATTTACAGGCATCCACTCAAAATAAGAAATATGTCTGAGGGTGTTGGTCCCCTGGCAGAGGATGACAGCTTGAGACAATGTCCTCAGCTTCCCAGCCAGCTGGGTCTCTGACCACGCTATTCCTGAGTGAGCTAGCAGAGCCTCAGTGTGTTGGTAGACCTTACAGTGCTGTGGCACATCTCCATCAGAACAATACACATCCACATCCTGCTTTTTTTTTCCTTTTTTCGTGGTAGATACTTAGTTACAAATATGTAGTAAATTCTAATGCGGCCAAAGATTATAATTTCTTTGGCAATGTCATTTAATCCTAGTAGTTTAATAAATGTTGATGAGTGGTTTGGCTACCCAAGTCAGAAGTCAAGGAGACCAAAGGCACTTTAGTAATTTCTGTTCAGAAATTCTGACTCTGCATTACTGGTACTGTGCAAATGCCATAATTGACACATATTCATATTTTAGATGAGTTTAAGCTTTTTTAAAAACCCTGTATTGAGCTAAATGATTCTCAGTAGACAGAGTCAAGTGTCCTTCTACACATCCTTTTAAACATTGAAAATGGAGCAAAGATAGAGTGGTGCTGCTTTCAGGAGGAGCAGAGCTGAGTTCTGAAGGTTGAGGAAAGAAAAAAGGGGAAAACTTTTTTCCATTAAAATCAGTCTGTAAAGGCCTTCCAGTATTGTTCATTTCAAGGCATATGGGAAAACTGGCACCTTGGGAAAAGGGTAATCCTTACAGCTATGAACTGAACATCAGAAACAGTTGAAAAAACATCACTTTCAGATGTTTTTAATAGTAAACTTTGCACCAGTACAACTGCTGAGGCAAGGATTATACAGGGTGTATAAGTCTGAAAGATACCAAATGTACATTTGTATTTCAGTAACTTCTGTTTTTAACCTCTCGTTTAGCTGAGGATGCAACTATTCCACATGAGTACAACTTTAAAAAACACTCAGTAATGTAGGAACACAATTTGCATAGCAGTTTCTGAGGTGAAGTGTGTGTGGAAGGGTAGATCATGGAGAAAAAGGGAGAAGAGTCAAGCACAGTGAGGCTAAAGATAGAGAAAATAGAGACATTTAAGAGTTATCTCTCTATGCTAAGTTTACTTGAGGTGGAGAGTCAAACTCACACAATGCTTACCAATGATGATGGGTTTTTTGGCATAAATGTGTGACAGAGAGAACAGATACTGTTGAGGTGGATCATACTTCTCGATATCCCATCTGGGTGGAGACATCAGATATTTTCTAGGATAGCAAAAATGGCTTAAGCAAGCAGTGGCTTGCTGCCAGGTGTCTTGTCATAGCTGTGCTCCCACATCTAGTCTGCAGCGCATTGCTCCTTCAGTTGCCAGTGCCACTGTAATTCAGACTATTCATTACAAGGAAGAAAACTAACATCAATTATAGCTTATTATTAAATTTAATTATTTGGCAATCCACAGCACAGCTCCACAGGACTGATACAGATGAGAAAGCATGTATATGAGAAGAAAACACAGATGAGGGCAAAATATGGGGCTGATTGCTTGTTAAACCAGTTATTCTCATAAAATAAAATGTATCAAGGAGCTACAGCTATATCTCTAGACCAGCCACCTGTAAAGAGATGGTTTTTCCTCTTGCATTTTGCTTATCACAGGTGATGAGTGGTTGACTATGAGGAAAGAATTGGTTCTCCTCACAACACTTCAGTAGCAAATCATTTCTCCTTCATTAAATAATTCAGAAAAGCACCTAAAATAAAATGCTGAGAACCAGAGTCACGAAGAGGGAAGGTGAAAGATCAAGTAGGATTAGTCACTGAAAGTAACTGAAGTAGGCATACCTGATAGGCACAGCTTCTTTTCCTCCAGTCTTTGCTAGGAAAACTATGTGATTCAAATGAAAATGAGAAGATGATGCACCAAATTTACATTAAGGTCTCTTTTTCATTTAAACAGCATGAAAGCATAGCCATGGCTCTTTTTGATTCAAATGTTTAGCACTCAACAAGTGATAGATGTTTCATTCACAGAACTGCAAGTTTGACTTCTGACGTCTGAGCTGTGTAACCACTGCAGTGGAGAGCTGCACAATGAGGAAATGATGCTTCATCTGTTCCGGTAAGACCCAGTTGCCAGGCTGTGGAAGAAGAACTAAATATTTTAACAGGATGTCTTACCCTGAGAAAAGTTAGAGGGTGCATTTGTCAGCGACAGACCCTCAAAAGCTTTCATATTGTAATGCTGAAGAGCATGCTGCAGTGTCTACTCATGCCACTTCCTTAGCCTGCAGGGCTGCTGCTTAGATTGATTTCTAATATAAGTCCTGGTGACATCTGCTGTTTGTTGTGGAAATGAAATGTATGAAAACACCCTGGAAAAAAAAAAATGAGTGCTGAGCAATTGAGCAGCAGAACCAAGACAAATTATATCAGACTACATAATATTTTCAGTTGCTTGAAGATACTTGGCTCTTGCCTCTGTCATCAAGCTTCTAGGTCATTATCTACATAGAAAAGCACACAAAATGTGTACCAGTTCAAGAAAAATGTTCTTTTTTTCCTCCAAGCATTCTGTGTTCACAAATGATGGCAACATACTTGGAGTGGGTACATTTCATCACCCTTAACTGTTGATAGAAATGCAGATGTTTGCAGCTCAGCATCTTTGAAACAGATGACTACTCATTCATTTACTTCTGCCTTCCAATTTTAAACAGGAGTTCTGCTATTTAGACATCCCACGTCCTTTCAACTGTACCATGAACCAATCCATATGCAAGGCTATTTTATGAACTTCTGCTTTTCAGTATTTGCTGCACTAAATTGTTTTAAATAAATCTTGCAAAAGCAGTTCAACTTTCTCTCCAGGGCAATTGTGCATTTGTTTAATTAGGCTATTTACAAACAGGTTTGGTGTTTGTATTGCAGACAGAGTCAGAAGTCTCATTTTTGACACAGCATCATGCTCACAGAATTCCCTGGAAATCATAAGGAGTGAAGGGAGGCAAAGGTGTCCACCCAGACAAACACAGTAGGAGCAATCCAGTTGAACGCCCCTACCTGGAGAAGTTTCCTTGTTGTGATAGAATCTCATTTATATAATGGAATTTTCTGCTCACATACTATTCTGGTGATATAGAGAATACAGAAATGTCATGATGCTGTTTCAGGGTGGGGAACTTTTGAACTATCAAGTGGTTACAAGTGAGAAGCAATGGCTATAGTGAGAAGTAATATCTTTTATTAGACCGCATGATGCGGTGGTGAAGAACAGGCTGGCTTTCATGAGAACAAAAGCCCTTAATCTTATTGAGGGTGAGGGCCCTGTTCATGGAGCCTGAATAATGGAACCATCCAAGACCACGATTCCACATGATGCAAGGCTTGGTCCTCGGGCACAAAGTACAGGATCAAAAACACTGCAGTTACTTGACACAGGGTCATGCAAATTCATAATGCCAGCTGAAGTGTAATATATATTTTGCAGAGATCATTTTGTCCAAGCATATTTTACAGTGGATCAGGTATCATCTGTCAGAACCCAGGGACCATAGCATGGGTGTAAACACTATGTCCTATGCTTTAACATGACAGAAGTGGTATTGGCTGGCACTTAATATGGATGAAATTTTTACTCTTAGGTGATGCTGTAGTGTAGATCTGGTATCATTGAGTGAAAAAAAAAAAAACAAAACAACCTAAACCAAAATTGCTTGTTTTAAATTACTTTGTATTTATGAAAGGTTTTCTATTGTAAACACAGATGAAATGGGCATATCCACACACTGAAATCCTGTGATACTTCTTGGTGAAGTGCAGGTTTAAAAAAAGAAAATTAGTAAAATTCTTAAACTTTGTAGTTCTAACTAGGCATGGAAAAACAGTCTTCTGACCATCACCAAATTTAGTAATGATGGAGAAAATTAGGTTTTGATGTGAGACAAAAGAAACACATTTAGTGAAGTTCACACCTTACACTGATACTTTCCTGCTTGTGGAATTACATCAGAACATGCAGGCAGGCCTAAAATATATTTTTCAGATATGGGGGAGTGGTGTGCAGTAGAAAATATTGCTACAGACCTAAATTCCTAACCCACAGACACTTTTATATGATCTAGGATAATGGATATGTGCCTGTCTGCCATGAATCACTATAAAATGCTGCTGGAGGAAGAATAGAAAAAATATCCAGGATTGTCAAGAATTTCAGAATTCCAAAAGGATTGTCTCAGAGAGAAACTGGATTAATACACTGGCATTAAAATTTTTCAGCCTTACTCCCACTCCAGTCTGTATTTTTGCCAGTGGGACAAGGGTAGCATTTGCTGGTTCCCATCACATGGAAAAACTGCTCCACCCATGTGTGTATTAATGAATCACAGGGATTCATTAATAATTGGTCACTAATTTATTAATGTCACATAATCACATGGTGGTCAGTGTGCTACACGTATGGAATCCATACCAGTATTACAACAGATAAATCAGAGCGTTAACAAACATTGCCGAATGCTTGAACACCCTTCTATGAGAACTCCCCAGAATTTCAATGCCCTCCCAGGTGCACAGAGCTACAGGCACCCATAACTCACACACCCCATGGCATGATGCCTTGTGTTATAAGGCCAGGTTTCTCTTCCCTCATGGTGAAGCTCAATGCTTTGTTTAGACTTCTTTTGAAGCTGACTTCTTTTTTGTTTTACTTGAGAAGTCTCTCGGTAATTTCCTGGTTACTATTTAATCCAGCTGATGGCCATCTCCTAAGCAAACTTCATTATTGTTATTTTCCTCTTTAGCGTGACCCACTTTGGGCTAAATGCCTTTGCAGGTGTATTTGGGGATTCTGTTCATTCACACTTTTCTCAGCTGCATGTTGGCATATCAGCAACTGTTACCTATCCTGTGGCACTGAGGTGGGGGCCCTGCACATTGACTGCATCTCCCAGGTGAGGAGCCACATGCTTCACCCATCACCTCCATCTCTGCCTCTGAGCCAGTCATCCTCAACCAGGCTGGCACTTGTGCACATCTAGGATGTGATTCAGTTTCTCCTAAGAGGAAACAGCCAGAAGAGATCAGAAATCTGCCCTGTAGGCACCTAAATAAGGATCCCAACTCCAGACTTCAAAGAATGTATACTCTTTTAAAAATTTTGCTAATTGCAAAACTAGAAGTCAGGCTGGCCTGGCTTGTCATGCATAGATGAAACTAATTGCAAGCCACATGTGAGTTACATGATTTATGTTGTTTTTCCCTTACCAAGACATATAATGAGAACTTCCCTTCCTGAAATCTCTTACATGGTGACCTGATTTCACTGAGTTTAGTTATAGCTCTGATTTCCTCCCACTTTTCTTTGTGTGGACCCAGGACTTCTGTAACAGCTAAGAGAGATTTGGAGTTTGGCCTAAAGTGTCCTGCACAAGGGTGAGTCTGTGCCAGTAGTTTGTAAGCCAGCACTTGTTTGCACACTGTTGTGGCTGCCTTCGTTTCATTGCAACACATACAGTGGCAGACCCTGGTTTCACATTTGGTGGTAGTGCTGCCTAAAATGCTTAATAGGCTTGGTTCCTACTGCTCTGCTCATGGCTTCTTGCTCCCTTTGCCTCCTCAAACCACCCTTGCAGCAGCTTGTACAGTGAGGTTGTGAACCAAGTGATGGAATGGGGACAACTTGGGATGATTCAGAAAAAAAATAGGTTGTTTTCCAGCCAGATCAGTTTACCTTGCAGCTCATACACACACACACACACACCTGATTTGGCTCAGTAAAGGGATAGCACAGGCCTGAGAATTTGCAAGGGGAATGGGAGCTCCATGGGACACTACTGCCATTCAAAACAATACCTGTGTAACCATGTTCTCAGAGGACATAAATTAACTCAAATGAATGAGAAGATCTTACTAGGGATATCTCTCAGGTGCTGCATACCTGTTATTGAAGCTCCAGCCCTGCTGCAGGATGAACTGCAGGATATTTTTCAACTGCCCAAGATTTGGAAGGGATGCTGGAGAGATCTGGCCCTGCATTTCTCTCGAACTTCTTAGACCTGCTGCTCTCAGTAGGAATTGGGATTTTGCAGTACTTCATGGATGTGATTTTCTTCTCAGGGCTCAAATACTAAAGTCATTCTTGGCAGGGCATTGCCACCAGTAGCATGTTGCAAACCTTGTTCATGTGCTCTGGAAAAGAAAAGATGCAGTGGGGTATAGCAAACAGCCTTTGCAGCAGCCACGCTTGTGTTAAGAATTGCAGCGCCTGAGCTCTTGTTGCTTAACTGCTTCTTCCAAGACATAGTTTATAACTGTCACCTTAGTGTTTACTCTTGTTTAACCCCATTAGATCCATTGGAAAGCTGAGCTGTAACTCAAAATTGTCACAGCCCCATAAAAACTACATAACTCCTTGTGTATCACTGACAGTTTCTTTTAAATTCAATGCTAAATATGACTGGATAAATATTTACCAGCAGTAGGCTTCTGCTTTCCTTTCTTAAATATGTATATCATCTGTCTTTAAATATGGATACAATTTTGTTGCTAATTTGAGCAGGTCAGAGTGATTTTCCATATGTATTAATTTCTCTCAGAAGAGTCCTCTGTTGAAACAAAAACATTTCCATGAAATCATGGCACTTTTGTTAATAAATCAGTTGTTTTTTTGTTGAAGGGAAAAGAATGACAGAGAATGTCAAAATTTTAATTCAATATTATTTGAGTAGCATATTAGGTACTACTGTACATAGTACCACATCAAATCATTTTTTCCTTTACTGCATAAATGAAAATATCAGCTGTTTCTAATATCACTGCATGAGGCTGCATTACTTCTCCAAGATATTAAAACCAGCTGGTTTTCAGATCAGGTTTGTAGCTGAAAAATGTTGCTGAAATGTTACTGAAAAAAATTTCCTACTGTGTTTGCAGCTTATAGCAACAAAATGATATCTTAGCACACATCACCTATTTCAAACCCTGAAAATTACTAGTTTAACCCTGTTTAACTACTGACCTAGAACAAACTCAATTAAAGAACTTAAGAAATAAGATTTCAGGCTAGCTCGCCCTAGTGTGTATTTTCACTGAGTGTGTTAAATGATGTGAATCTTGTTAGACATCACTGCAATATCTCCCACCATTCTCCATGGCTACTTTGAGGCAGTTTTCTGGGAAGCTTTTCAAAACCACCAGCAGAAACCTGTGCTAGCAGGACTTCAACTGGCAAAATCCTTTAGTCCAGATAAAATCTACGGTGCCTTTAAGATGTAGGGCAACCAGTTATGAGAAAGACACTTTCTTCTTTCACAACAGAGAAAGAAGAATATAGGTGTCTGCTTAGTTATTTGTTAATTAGACACCAATTTGTAAATCCACAGTGGGCGGTGTGTGGCAGAATTTGGAAGAATAAAATACCGGGTGTGCCCAGGTTGCCAGATGAGTTTGAGTTTGAAGTTGTTTTCAAGTACAGACTTGTTACTGAGCTTCACTGTGTGCACGAAGTACAGAGTTTATCCTGGCTCTGGAGTCTGCTGAAAACAGAATTTAAATGAATCCAAAATCTCGTTAATAATTTCTATGCAAGTGGCCAAAAGCCAAACCAAATAATCTTTTCATTTCACAGCATCACCCAGCAGACAGACTTGGGATGAGTTTCATCTTATGTGGGCTGGGCAACATGTGTAGAAAAAAAATGGTTAAGGAACTTATTTAAAACATGTGTCTTACAGTCTGGGTTTCTCCTTAGTTACACCAGCTTGATACATATATGAGTTCACTGAGAAAAGCAGACCTATAACACTACAAAACTACATGGGAAAAAAAGCTTTGTGAAGAAAGTTTTCGGGTTTAACGTGCAGAGTGTGTGAATTATGTTGGAGCTGCAGCTACTGGTAACATTTCATAGAATCACAGAGACAGAATGGTTGACATCAGAAACTTAAAAAATCATCCAGTCTAACCCCCTTAACATAAGCAAGGACATTTTTCACCAGATTAGGTTGCTCAGAGCCCCATCCAATGGGGCATTGAGATGAGGCATTCACAGTTTTCCTGGGCAATTTGTGCCAGTGTCTCAACACCCTCAAATTAAAGAATTTCTTCTTAAAATCTAATCTAAACCTGCCCTCTTTCAATTTGAAGCCATTCCCCCTTGTCTGATCACTGCATGCCCTTATAAAAAGTCCCTCAGCTCTCCTGTAGCCCCCTTTACATGCTGGAAGGTGCTGGAAGGTCTTCTCTGCACCTTCTCTACTCCAGGCTGAACAACCGCAATTCTCTCAGCCTGTCGTTACAGGAGAGGCTCTCCAGCCCTTTAACCTTATTTGCGTCTCTCCTCTGGACCCACTCTAACAGGTCTTTTTTGTTCTGAGGACCCCAGAGCTGGATGCAGCACTCCAGGTCTCACCAGAGTGGAGAAGAGGGGCTGAGTCCCCTCCCTTGCCCTGCTGGCCATGTTGCTGTTGTCGCAGCGTGGGATACAGATCTTTCTGGGCTGTGAGGGCACATGGCCGAGTCGTGTCCAATTTTTCATCTGCCAGCTGCTTCAAGTCCTTTTCCTCAGGGCTGCTCTCAATCCATCCATCCCCCAGTCTGTGTTAGTACTCGGGTTTACCATGACCAAGCACTTAGACCTTACACTTGGCCTTGTTTAACTACATGAGATTTATAAGGAGTCACTCTCACCCCAGCCTTTGTCATCGATCTAGTTTACCAAAGTTTTCACATAATTCTTGAAAATCACTTCATAATTCATTACTGCACTAGATAATAGGAGATATTTAGCAGGGAGGGAGATAACAGGGCACCACCTCACTCTGCAGGGTGTGGCTATATTTGAAACTTAACAATGTATGATAATAATAAAATGATCTGTTAGCAGCTACTAAGAACTCCACATTTTGGAAGAGGCAAGGTTGAAGGGAGGGGCAACTTTTCTGGAATGTTGGGAAGACTGGCATCAGCTGTATGAAAACAGACAAACTGTGGCATTTGCAGTCTTTTATCAGTTTTCAGGAGTCTGTGGCAACCAACTTACTGAATACATTAACCATAAGTAAGTTTGTGTCAGTACCTGAAGCCTTTGAATTAATTCTCAGCTAATTGACACCTGGGTAGGACTGTTTGAAAGAGTCATTTTCATTTCACTGCCCATGTGAACAGCTGAAAACCCAGGAGCAACAGTCACGCCTTTTTTGTCAAATTAATAAATGTTAATGATTCAGTTTTGATTACTCTTTTTTTTTTTTTTTTCCTTTTGTTTTTTTGGTTTTTTTTCCCTCTTTCTGGGAAGAAAATGCTAACTTTCACTTTCAGGGAAGCAAAGAGCTAGGCTCTTGGAAAGGGGCTGACTGAGGCTCTGACTGAGAAGACTTCAGGTTTTGTGGGTGCAGTTACTTCCTCCTTGTGAGAGGTCTCACACACTTATGCTTAGCGCTTTTAGCATGAGGGTTTGGGTTGCTCTGACCTGCATGTGCTCAGTCTCCTTCTGAATAAAGATGTTATGTGAAACAAGAATTCATTGGAAACCCCAAAGCCCAACAATCTGAGCGTGTAGCTTTGCTGTCAGGGCATTCACACAAAAGAGAGGATATTGGGAGGCAGACCTTGCTTTGAAGATACACAGCATAAACTACTCTTGCCAAGAAATTCTCTGTCAGTGATGCGCTGACCTCTGCTGCATTAATGACTGAACAGGGAAGAGACAGCAGACACCCTCAATTACTTGAGGGGGTGGTGTTAATCTGGTAGTGAAGGTTCAAACATTAGCAATTACAGTAATTTTAAGACTATAAGGCGCACCCTTTTGACTGAAATTTTGGTCTGAACCTGGAAGTGTGCCTTATACTCTGGAGCGCCTTATATATGCACAAACTTTGGAAATTTTCCAACCTGGAAGTGCGAGCTGCAAGCTGCTGCAAAGAAACAAACCCCAAACACTGATAAAGTGTCTTGGGTCTAGTAGTGATGTGGAGAAATCTCATTTTTTTCTAGAGTCCAGTAGAGAAAGGGCTACTCGATGTCCTAGAATTTCAGTTTTTATCTAGGCAAGAAAGGCTGGGCTCTCCCCCCTGGCTGGAGCAACTCTCAATGGGATGCAGTAATTTTATCAGTCACACAGTGGGACTCAATGGGCCATTGGCAGAAAATGACTCCCTGGAGGAAGGATGGGGGGTGCAAAGATAAAGAACAATGCCCTACTGGTTTCAATGGATGACCCATTACCAGAGTATCTCTCACACAGATAAAGATCACTGCCCCACCTAGTCACAACAGATGGTGATAGAATAGATACTTTGATCACATCCTGTATTGTAGCCCAAGACATCACGGCTGGCGTGATTGTTACTAATTCATTACTTTGGTGCGCATGGATCCTCTCTACAAAAAAAAGAGTGCACCTTATAGTCCGGTGCAGCTTATGTATGGACGAAGTTCAGAAATTTGCAGTCTCCCGGAGGTGTGCCTTATAATATGGTGCACCTTATAGTCGTGAAATCACTATAATTTGGTTAAATCCAGTGGTAAAACCTGTTTGGCTATATCCTTCTGTTCTGTCTTCTGAAGAATACTGACCTGTTAGGACAGATATCGCTCTCTGCATTACATCTTTCCCTCTCTGTCTTGTTCCAGTTCTGGGTTTTGGGGCTTTTTCCTGATTATGTCTGCAGTGCTTTTGAACTGTTCTGATATGCATGCATCCTACACTTTTTTTGAAGGAGTAAATTTCTGTGGTGAATGGAAGCCTGTTGTCCATATCCTTGCTTTTCTTGGTTACCTTTCAAGGCTAAAATAGTCCACAGACTCCTCAAAGAAAATGAGTGAGCTGCTCTGAATGCTGAGATCTTAATATTCATAAATTAAACTAAAGAAAACTTAGCTGTAAAGAGAGAAGTTACTCAGTTTTGTTATGACCATTTAAGTCCTTGAAGCTGGGTGAAAGACTGGCAGATGCATGGTAGTGAATTTTCAGTATGGAAGGGTTATTTCAAATGGAAAATATAGGTATCCTTTTTTGTAAACTCACAGGCTTCAAGCCAAGGTATGATTCTTCTCTCAATGAAATCAGTGGAGTTTTTTCTTTCTCTAATTAAATACCACAAGTAAATGCAAGGTTTGTTCTTGTTCTTCAGGCATACAGTGTTTGTTACATCCTCTTTTGGCTATTTTTTTTTTTACTATTCACTTTCTATTCTCTATTTAAATGATTCATGTTTGTTTTCTTTCTTTCTTTTCCTTGATATTCATTCTGATTCCTTTTTATAAAAGCCAAGAACATGCGGGAATCTACAGAAGAGTCACATAACTCTGACATCACAGCATTTAAGCCCTGGGTTAGGAATCTGGCTGAATGTAATAATGTTCTGTGGGGCGCTGCTGAGGTTGCTGGTGTGGTTTGGTGACCCCTCTCTTGGCCATGGCTTCCTGTTATTTTGGTACTTCTGCAGTGGTGAGCCAGTCACAGCAGACTAAGACTTCACGGAATGAAGCTGGCGTATATTGAGATAAAAGACACAAATCTTGTGGCTGCCTTGCCTGTAAAAATGTCACCTCATATTCCTACCTCATACCCTGTGGAAAACCCCTGCTTATATGGCTCTGTGACAAACACCTCAGGCCACCTTGAGACCTGCCAGTGTCTCCCTGTCAGCTGATGGCCAAACACAGCTTTCTGTGTTTCACAGGCTCCACGAGATCAAAATCCATGTGCTGTACCAAATGGTTCACACTGTCAGATGAGATCCTAAATGAAGCAAATCACCAGGAATAATTAGTAACAGAGGCACTGGCAGCAACGTGGGCTTCTTCCTATGGAGGTAAATGAATGCAGAGTCCCCCCTTCCATTCTCAGCATTGTTTAGCAGAAGTGAGTACATGTTAATGTTGAGAAAGAATGTGCTAGATTGGAGGTGTTGATAATTAAGGCATTTTAGGCATTCATTGCAATGAAAGGAGAAATTAATCTTTGGATATGAAACGGAACTAATTACCTATTTAAAATAGGATTTCCAATTACTGCTTTCCCCAAAAAAAAGGTAATGAACTCCCCAAAAGGCTTTCTGTTCTGTTTTTGACAAGGTCCAGTTTGTGTAGGTCAATTGACTTAGGTGATCTAATAGATCTGTGCAGTAAAATGAACTGGGATCCTGAGAGTAGAAAGTATGCCAATGTTACTGGTTTTATTTATGAGAAGTACTAACTTAATCAGAAAGCTCATATAAAGGGAGAGTCGTGCAAGGATTTACCTGTAGCTGCAAACAAGCTGGTTGTAGCTGCAGAATGTTTGATGTTCATAGGATTAGTCTGAGATAATTAGACAGTCCCTATTAAAAAAAAAAACAAAACCAACAAACAAATGCAAACATAAAAAATTACTTGCACAAGAGTATTATCAAAATATCACTGAGGTTTTCTTTAAGGTTTTTGTGTCTTGAGGAGGGGATCACATTTGCTTTTGACAAGCTGCTCCGTAGCTCCTTGTGCAATCTAATTACCAAGAAATAAATTTTCTGGCTCCTGAAAGAAAAACAAGTGATTAATGCTAAAAGTACAATTGCTGTATGTGATAGAATACTTCTGCTTTTTTTGTAGTTCCCCAATTTAATAGGCTGTTTGGAATAACTTCAGTCTGTTGTTGAATGCAGGGGATGAGGTATATATAAGTATATACATAGTATAATAGGTATATATATATATATATAGTGCATATATATAATATAGCATAATAGGTACATATAGTATAATCAGCAGCCTGAAGGCTGTTTCAGGGTCATCTCTAAACTAAACTGAAATCAGACTCCTCAAATTCAGCTGGAGGACAGATGTCAGCTTCTGAGAGTGGAGGGAAGGAAAAGAGGGAGGTGACTATGTTAGCCTCAAATGAGACAGATTTAAGCCATCATAGAACAGAGGCTTTTTATTTCACATTGTGTCCATTTGTTTTGGTGAGTGTGTGGTTGAGAGTGCATGGCTGTGGGATCCGGCCTCATGTCATGTCAGTACACAGACTTCCCAAAATTGAAGTTTTGAGGTTGAGAAAAGGGAAAAGTCTAGAAAGGAATAATCACACAGACATACTTGTTTATAAGTCATTAAATAGAAACAAATACTGTTAATTCCAGCAGCAGACACATTCTGCAAATATGACTCTCTGGTACTTAACAGTAATTTTTTACAGATTCACAGATTCACAAAGTATTCTGAGTTGGAAGGGACCCACAAGTACAAGTTGTACTACATTTCACACCTTCCTTCTTTAAGGAGGACAACTTCTGTTTTGATAAAAAATACTGGTATCTTGTTTTTCAAAAATAGACATTGGATATTCATTTCCCCTGGAGTGGGAACTAAGATCCTTATGGTATCTGTGTGGGTATTATGTAGCTACCTGTGGCTGGTGAGTACTCAGATGAACTCATCTTGGGTGGGATGCTGGAGAATGCAGTCCTGCCTTAGGTTTAGGCCACATTTGGTTAAAGAAGAATCAGAGGCTGTGCAATGACCTGTGCCATTGAAAAAGCCTGGCTAGTACTGCTCTTAGACGCTTATGGAATCGCTGGTATGGTAGAAAGGAGTAGATTTGGATCAAGGTTTGTCCCTGTACTCAGCACAGGTGAGGCCACACCTCAGACCCTGTGTCCAGCTCTGGGCCCCTCACTACAAGGAAGACATTGAGGGGCTGGAGTGAGTCCAGAGAGGGGCAATGAAGCTGGGGAAGGGCCTGGAGCACAAGTCCTGTGAGAAGGGGCTGAGGGAGCTGGGCGTGTTTAGCCTGGAGAAAAGGAGGCTCGGGGGGACCCTATCGCTGTCTACAGCTGCCTGAGAGGAGAGTGGAGCCGAGTGGGGATCAGTCTCTTCTCCCAGGTAGCAAGTGACAGGACAAGAGGGCCTCAATCACACCAGCGAGGTTTAGATTGGGTATTTTGAACAACTTCTATATGGAAATGATGGCCATGGAAGTGCTTAAGTCCCCATCCCTGGCGGTGTGTGAAAGATGAGTAGATGTGGCACTGTGGTGACGAGGGGACCGCTCCGTAGGCCGTGGGCTGGCGGGCGTGAGGCGGCCATGGCGGGCAGTGCCCGGCAGGGGGCGGCAGAGCCCGCCCGCAGCGCCCACAGCGCGGGGCCTCCTCCCGTGCCGTGCCAGCGTTCCTGCCCGGCATTCCCGCATCCCCGCATCCCCACATTCCAGCATCCCCGCATCCCCGCATTCCAGCATTCCCGCATCCCCACATTCCCGCACTCCCGCATTCCCGGCCCTCGCGCCCGCGCGAGGGAAGCTTGCGGATCGCCCCGATGCTCCCTCATGTTCCTCACGCCATTCCTCAGAGTGCGGGTCTGGAGAAGACAAGGGAGACTCATCATGCCCGTTCTTCTTAAAGGCCAACTAATAGTCTTTGTCCACTTCAGAAAAGAAGAAGAGGTACAAGTAGAGATTCAGTACTAATGTTGTCAGAGAGGGGAAGGGTAAATATACAAAAGCCCATAAGTAAGCAGGGGAATCATGAGCTATTGTGCTGATACAGGTGAGAAAGAAATGAGGTCACCTGTCTGTCTTGCCTGACCTCACCTGGCACAGCTTGTTGGCGTTGTTGTCTGTTCTCAGCTCAAGCTGCCATTCACATGTAAAAGTGGGGTGTTTGCAGGAAATGTTGCTCCCTCCAAAGTTAGACTGTTTATCTAGCCAAAGTGTGTGGGAAATTCTGGTTTGGTCACAAAGATGTTAAACTACCTCATGATGTCAGCCTTATCAATATTGGTCTTCAGGTGGAAAAAGTTCAGGCAAAATTCAAATGGACTGAAGAGGAACACCCACAGGTAAATAACAGATAAATACTTTTCTGAGTTGGCCATGGTGTAATTAGGGAAAGAAAACCCACCCAACTTGCAAAGTAAGAGTATTATTTCCCTGTCTTACGCAGAGTTAAAGATAAACTCAACAAGCAACACTCATCTTACAAATCTGATGCTTTCACTATGCTCAAGGCTTAACAATAATGTACCTGGCCTCAGCAGGGAGAACCAGAATTCCTTATCTGGATTTCTAGCATGCCTTTTACTGTTAATAGAGGTATCTCTGAAGCAATACAACATCTGGAGTGCTCATATGCAGAGGACCCAATGGAAAGAAGGCATAGCTGGTAGGAAACACTCATCTTGTTCCTGCAGTGTAATAATCTAACTCTTGTTGTCCCTTTGGGGAAGCGTTTCCCTTAAAAACAAACAAACAAAACCAAAACAAAACAAAAAACAGAAACAACAACCAAAACAGTGGAATAAATGGAGAAATACAGGCGATGGCTGAGGACGTTGACTTGTCAAAGTGTAAACATCCATTTTAACAAGTTCCTTTCCTCTTTAAATGCACTGCCCAGAGTTGTCTACTAATGTTCATCTTTATACTGTTGTCCAACTCAACAGAGTAAATCAACCAAGCTCAGAACCCCTTGCTGAGAAGAGGCAGAGAAAAACTGAGTTCAGGTCAGTAGCAACTGAGGTACTTCTTAGACACAACATTTCAGCCACTTCCTTGGGTTGGATGGGACCGTGGCTAATATAGAGCACCCTCCTTAATGGAGCCACAAGTTCCAGCAGAAATACAATTCAAACATCTGCCCCAGGCAGTGTCATGAAACTTTCTCAAGGTAAGCCATATCTTGAGTCAAAATAGTTAAAATCAGTATAAAAACTATTTGGTGGAGGTTGTGCTATAGATCCAGCATGTAAATTTGCCTTGGCTCAGACAGACAGTGCCAAGGATGTGGCTACAGTGACATTTCCAGGCCAATCAGAAAATGGCAATCCTGTTGTTGATGTCTGTTGTCTTATTCATATGAAAAAGTTAGCTGAGCTGAATAAAGTATTTAGTAAGATCAGTTATGTTGTGACTGGTAAAAAAGGCACTTTATTTTACATATTCTGTGAGAAATAAATCCATTAATCATTTTCAGATTCACAGAAAGTAGGCAGGGATAAAGACTGGTAAGTTTATCTCTGTGTCTCCTATGAAAAATTGCTCACTATGCTGTAGTTTGATTATTTAATCCAATCTTTCTAGAATATAAGAAATACAGGCTATTTTTTATGTGAGATTGTGCAGAATCCAGCACTTTTTTCTGTTTTTATTTAATGGAAATTGTTCATTCTTTAGTTTCACTTCATTGCTTCAAGTTATGCCTGTTTTTATCACTGAGAAATCAAAAAACTGTAGGGTGTCCTTCAAACATGCTAGGACTCTTATTCAAAATATGGACTTGACTTACATGCCAAATTCTACTTATTGAACTTAATTCCAGATAATTTGGAGTGTGGATGAGGTAACTTTGTCTTGCAGTCTCTGCAGAAAATGTATTGTTTTGCTTTGCATAAGATAAGGTTAGCATAAATATTTAAAGATTAAACAGTCCATGGTGCATTATTTCCTAAATTCAGTGCAATGGTGTGTCCATGTTTCACTGGGCATAAATTTCTACTGCTGCCTGACCAAGTAATGTACAGCTCAGTATTAATGACCAAGGAGCCCCATATAAAATGGAATATCAAGGTCATGCTATAGGAGAAAAGGGAGAACTACAATGAAAGTTCCTCAGCCACAGTTTTGCTTCCCAGCACTGTGTCTCTCTGTCCTCTCCACTGAGCAATGCACCGGCTTCTGTGGTTGGACTGCAGAGTGGATTATTGACATAATTTAAGCTAAAGAATAATAGGGGAAAAAAGATTTATTTTTAAACTGAGATAGTCAAAGCCATCCTGTTTGCAGCAGTCCCCAAAGCAGCTGCCTTGGCACAACTGAGGGGAGCATGAGCTGCAGCATGTGGCTGGGAAGGAAGGGGCTGAAATGGAGAGAGGAGCAGTTTTTCTAACCCATTTCCCACTGGCAGAGACGACTTTCCAAATCAATAGCCTCGGCTTCTAAGATGCCAACTGTTTCCTCTGCACTGACACGTCTAAAGTCTTCCCCACAACCTTGGTTATTGCGAATTTGAGGACACTTTCTCCAGGGTGTGGCACTAACAGAAGAAACCATGGCTTTCCTTTCTGGAAGAGGGGTATTTTGAAGCAGGGATGAGAGAAAGGTGACCTGAGCTGCTGCATTCCTTTTATTCTCAGCTGTTGCAATGCCCTTGAGGGGCCTGCCAGTGGGGGCAGGGATGCAGCAGCTCCCTGTAGCTGAACAGAAGTCATTGGAGAGCTGAGATTGTAGCTTGTGCACTGGTGACACTGGAGGCAGTCCAAGGGAGGAGAAAAAGGTCAAATCCCTGTCTGTTCATTGCCTCCTGTTCCCTGATTGACACAATTGATTTTAAAATCTGGACAGGCCCAGGAAGCCTTTTGTTCACATCCCTTAACTTCAGGAAAAGCAACTCTGCTCTAATTGCACCACATGTTATCCTTCAGCTTGGCCTTTTCAGAGCTCAAGATGCTCTCACAGAATTGAAGGAAAATGCCTGAACAGGGAATTACAAATAAAGAGGATCAAGCTATGTGCTCTAAATCCTGAACGCTAATGCTAAACACATTTTTCTTTAATGGATCTCATCTGACTGCTGCCTGCAGGCACAGCTCTGAGGGTGAAATTAAGATATTAGGCAAAGTCTAGGATGCAACAATAAACTTTTCATTCCTATTAGTGGGAATCATGTGGTTAAGCTACTCTCCAAAGTCACCCATGGTAATTAAGAAACGTACTTAGCCCATAATAGAGAGTTAATGGATTAAAGTGATGCCTTATTGCTCAGTGGTTCAAATTTACACAGCTGCTTTCATCCTTAAACTCTAAAAAATCCCAGGGCTCAGGCTTGTTGTTATTGCAATCAGTGCTGAAATTATGACTGACTGTCCATCAGCCTTGCAGAGAGACCTCACAATGCCCAGCAGTTCCAAAGGGACCTCCCTTTAGGAATCCTCACTCCCCCAGCCCCATCAAAGCTCATGCCTGCATAAAGAGGGGTACTTTCATGCCAGTTCTTGTTCCACAGGCAGGTTACCTGTTTTGCATTCATCAGCATAAAACAGCCCTTGAAGAAGAGATTAAACCAGTTTTCTTCCCTTCTGGGTGAATCTCTTAATCCTTGGACTACAGCTATGCTCAGTTACTGTCCCCTTCAATCTTTTAGCCCGTGCTGCAAAGTAGGACAGCTTCTCAGGGAAAAGCAGGGTCTTCCCACCGGGCAGATGGGAAGATCCTGCTTCTTGGTCTGCACCTGAAAATCAGGAGTGGCCAAGGGCCAGTGTTGTCTGGGTTGTAGGGGCTTTAGCATCCCCATCTTCTGTCTTCTCTGAAGCACGGAGTGGCGCAGCAGCCCATTTCATCCAATAAAGAATGAAGCTGATTCTGCTTGAAGCTATAGTTTTAAAAAAATCTGCATTGAATTTGGGCCTTTTTGTGAATTAAAAAAGAAACACAAAGCACAAAGCAACTGATTTTTTTAGGCTAATAAATCTAGATGTTTCAACCTTACCTGCAACTGAGAAAGTCTGTAAGAGGAAGACCTAATTTGCCAGTGTATTAAAACAGGCAAACACTTGTTCTGTATTTGTTATTCAGTCTATCTGTAATACTCATCTGTATTTTCATTTTATAGAGCTCTGGGTTAATAACAAGTTTGATATTCTGCAATACTCACTGAAGCCCTGAACCCATTCTAAAAATGAGAGTAAATGAAACTTGATGGCTCATTTGTCCTCACCATTATCTTCCCATTTTGATTTAGACTTAATGTGGAGACAGTGGAACTATACATTAGAGGGTTGCACAGGATGCCCCATGATCTTGCTTTGAGAGGTCATCAAGCCCCTGTACAGTGATATGACCACAACTTATTGATAACGGAGATTGGTAAAGCTGAAATGGAACAGCCAGGTCTCACTCTGGTTTTAATAGTCTTCTATTGAAGCTTTTAATCAGTTAGTTTATGCATTATCTGTTGAATCCTTTGAAGTCCACTAATCACAAATGGACATACAGTATGTCCTCATCTACGAGTTTAATAAAGTGGCATTCCTAAATCCTACTTTAAAAGTGTCTCTTACTATCCTTGTAGGAGAAATAGGTTTCTCAGAAGGGATTTGCAAGCAGTTCTACTGATCTTTGTAATATTTCTTTCACCTTGTCCTTCATAATGAATTCAAGAAATATCACACGTCAAGGGAAGAGGGTAATTCTGATCTTTAACAGATTTCTGCTGCTGGCATTCACGAAAAATTATACTTTGATGCAAGAGTGGTACCACTGAATTCAATGGAACAGCAAGATTCTCCAGGGATGTGTGGCAGAATTTACCCAGGGATTGTTGCTGCTTCAGGACAGAGACAATGGTTAACTAGACAACACGTATAGTCTCCATCTCAACTGGCTACTCCAGGCATGCTGTAATACATATTAATAGCAGTTTTGTTGAAAGGCCTTATTGTCATATTTGATTTGCTTTGGCCCAGTCACATGAAAGTACATCCAAGTAAGAACAAAGAGAACACACCATGGCCAGGGACAGAGTCAGCTAGTTATGATCAATCTGGGGCCAAGAGCTGAGGGCCCAGTAAACCAGTCTGGCATCTGATCTGCATGGCTCATTTGAAACAGACTGATAAAAACTACAGAGAGAAGACCAGAGACATTTCAAAGAACTGAAAAAAAAAAATCTGAAATAAGGAAAACAGAAAAGTTCTTTCTTTTTAGCATCTCAAAAGAAAATTAAGAAACCAGAGCATTGCACTGCTTAGGGACCTTGATTGAGAGAAAACGCAGGAGTCTTTAGGATGGTGTCTTGGTTTCAGCTTGAAACTGGGTGGAAGACTCAACAGAAATGCTGTAATTAGTCTCATTTAAACCACCAAGAAAAGTCAAAAAATGAAGCAGGGATTTTTACATGAGGGTCTCCCACTGAAGCAACAAGACATGAAGGAAAGATGTGTATGCCTCTTCAATGGCATCTTCAAGTGAAGTCTAAAATGTGAGTTGTTCGCATTTTGTGACACCTAAAAGTTTTTCCATTATGGTAAGCTTTTTTTTGTATTAAATGACACCTTGATGTATCACACTGGGTTGTATTCAACAACCTGACTTTCCTAACTTGCTTGATTTAAGTTTGAAGTTCCTGCTGATTTTCCAGAGCACAGCTGTAGAACACCAGCTCAAGTTTTCTGCTTTCCTTTCTGCAAAATTCGAATTGGCAAGAATGTGAAGTATTTTGATAATCTTTCTGAGATTAAAAAAAAAAAAGGCTTTTCTTCAGAGAAATAGTATGGAAGGAGGATGTTAGGAGGCAGAAAGGCGATGAATTTTGTTGGAAGAGGTATTGAGCAATGTCTGCAAGAGAATGTTGATTTTCAAAGATGCATAAGCTGTACTGTTGGGAGATGACTCAAATTGCAGTAACCCATCAGCTTGCTGTGGTCTCACAGATGGGCCATTTCCTGTAGGATCCAAATGATTAGCCCTGCTCCATAGCTTTTCTGCAGAGATAGTAAAGTATTCCCACCAGCCCCTGACCTCTACAGTCATGCAGGAGTCAAGCTCCAACAATCACAGAGCAAGGAGTCCATAACTAAACGTCCAGCTAAAAATATACCAGGAGCCATGGGGACTAAGCAATTGAAGTGTGATGCTGCGAATACAAAACCTGATATATGTGTGCAGTACATACACTTAAAGCAACATTATATAGGATCAGGGAGGTCACTTTCCTGTGAACTGATCCCGCTATGATCATTAGTGTGCATTAAGATCCAAGAAAGGTTGGAGCAGAGCAGCTCCAGACGCACAGTCACAGGTCTGGGGATATGAAACAAGAACCAGTCCAGGCATCATGTCACTCAGAAGAAACAGTCACAGTCATCTTCAATGTCACTGCTGCTGAGTGTGGATAACTTGTGTTTTCTGTGGGTGTTACCATAATGCCACTTCCTGCACATCTGTGGGATTTCTCTGGCTAAAGGTGGTGCTGCAGCACAACCCTACTCTTTGCAGGCATCTGCCAAAACCAGGGTCCCACCCCCAGCTCTGTGGTGGAGGTGTCTGAAACTGCCCAGCTAAGGAAAGATCAAAGCATATTGTCATGCACACAGTGGTACAAACCATAACAACAGGCTGCAAATTATGAGGGCTATTAAAAATGAAAAGAAAAGCAAAAGGAAATTGTAAATCATACCAGTTCTACTTAATCCAAATAATTTTAGCAAGTGGAGAAACACGATGAGGATGATGTCAGAAGTGTAATATATTTGCGCGCCCTGGCTGAGGGGAAGCAACATGCATAAAACGTGTAATAGGTGGCTTGACAAAAATAAATCTTAGACACATATCATGTTAATTGAGTTCCTTAGTGCAGAGCAGTTTTTCTGGTAGAGATATTGATAGAATTTATCTGTAATCATGAGGTTTCCTCCAGGCAACCCCTAAGTGCTCTGTACATTTTGTCACTGTGTTTTACAATGGTAGCAGCTTCTGAAGCTCCAGTCACTTCACTGCACAAAATTCAGCATTTCTGTATTTAGAGTAATATAATCGCTGTCTATTCAAATAGCTTTTATTGAAACTTCTCCAGCCCTTTTGCTGGACTGAAATACAGAATTGAGTACCATAGCTGATGATAAAATTATTTCAGTTTGAGGTGTTTATAATTTACAAAAGCTATTTATCTTTCAACTTGTGTATGTTTTGTGCCAGGGCTATACATATCAGTGATTATACAAGCATTCATGCAGTCACAAAAAAGTAAGACAGTAAGTGTTCTAGTTCACATCAATACCCACAAACACAGAAAAGGCTGTGGAAGGTGTCAGCTGCATCTGAACTGATTTAAGACTCCAACAAAAACTGAATTTTCTGTCCATTTTAATTCTCATTTTTGCTCAGATGTTTTCCTGGTAGCTTATAATACTAAAGTAGACATGCCAGCATTAGAAGGATTTACATCTCCTTTGATTTTCATAACGTGCTGGTAATGTATAGATAATGTCATATGAGGAAAACTGAGAAAAATTACAAGGAAGACCACATCCTGACATAACAGAATTCCAACAAGAAATATCACTATTATAAATGAAATGAGATGAGGGGGAAGTGGGTACAGTATCAGTGAAATGTGGACTTTTATTAGGTCTGAGCATTTAACCTGCTCAAGCCAAAGGGTATTTATAAACATGAGGGCAGGCATTAGCCATGAGGTGGAGGAATGCTTTTCTTGTCCAGCACCACCATAAACATCATGTTGACAAATATATTTACCATCATGCCCAAAGGGGAAACGAGTTTCTTCTGCTTTGACTCACTTCAGATGGGCTGATTTCAGCCCTCAGTTTATGTAGTCATAACTCTGCTGAAGGAAACATGACTGCATAAATGTACCTTGAGGACAGACCACAGATCATCATAAAAATGACCTGGTGAGATCACCTGGTCTGCAGAGCGATGCAGGGCAATCGAAAGCACATACAGAGTCCTCTGCCTCACAGCCTTCAAGACAGGACCACCACTCTAAGGAAAGAGTTTCTGCAATAAGAACTTGCTTCCTATTCTTACTGCCATTTTCTTTTCCTTTCCTATATAACAGGTTTGTGTTTTCTTTCCTAAGTCCTGGTTGTGTATAATCCAGCATTTTCTTCCTGCTGCTGCTTTGTGTCTGAACACAACAGGTCTAGCCCAAAGAAAGGACTGGCCTTGCCCCTTTATGGGGCTAATCCTATGGTCCTGGGAAGGTAGCACACTGCTTGGACAGCAAGCCCTTGCATACAAGTCCACGTAACTGATGAACCAAAAATGTCCCTTTTTGTGTGGGAATCTAGGTGGCAGATAGCCAAGTCGCATTGCAGCTCTGAGAACATTTTCCTCTAATTTGTCTGTCCCAGGAAAGTTTCTGGTTTGCTCACAGAATGGACCCAGTCCTCCTGCCTCTTTCCATTGTACTACTTGTGATTTCAGAGTGTCTCACATATCCACCCTTGGGGTTTGCCAAGCCTCATCTCCAGACAGCACACATCTCTCTGGAGCCCACACTGTGCTTGTAGCCATCAGAGGACATCCTGGCACCTATGAGGGAAGCTGAATGGCTGTGGACATCCCCGGTGAGCATCCATTTAGCAAGAGACCAAACCAAATTTCATTCATATGCTTCTCCTGTGAACATAGTATGCAGGGTTAGTCTTTAAGCCATGGTGTCAAGTACGTTTTTATAACATGGCCTGGAGATGTCAAGACTGGGGTCTCAGCAGGGCTTCTGAAAATAATTATCCAGCTTCAGCAGTGGAAGACTGAGTGTGCTGTACCGGGGACTCTGTGATACTAAAGTAGTCATTGGAAGAGCAAAGCTCCTTGATAACCTCAGCATGGAAAAGCAAATGCTTCCCTCTGAGTTCAAGTCAAAGCTTAGGTAAGGATTTTATAGGTGAATTGAGATGGGAAAACCCTCCCAAAAACTGAAGTGGGTATGCCCACAGTTCTATTGTTTGCAGAAAGAAAAGCATGGCCTGGATAGGCAAGCTCCTGAGAGACAGGAACAAAGAACTGAACAGACTCCTTCCTCCAGAAGGACTTCTGAATGAATTACCTAGAGTTATCTCTGCTGGACGCTTCTTCATTTCCCCCAAACTCTCTTGTTGTAGCTCTGTGCATTTTTACTCTAACTTTTGTTCATGTTAAAGAATTGTTTGTAAAATCAAAGTGTCCTGTTTCTTTCCAGTCTTCATAGCGGAGCAATTTTAAGCAATGTACATATGTAAAAATATCAGGTTTAAATGCATTTCAAGGAATGATAGAATCAGTCATAGAATCCTTAAGGTTGGGAAAAAACCTCTAAGATCATTGAGTCCAGCTGAAGCTTTAGCTTACTTGAAAGAACATCTAAATTACCTTCCATACGCTTCCTTATATTATCTAAAGGTAATTTATCCTACACAGTTCTTAGGGGACAAATATTGAGCTAAATTAGGCACAGTACATGGTATTGCTCCAATATGCATACTGTATAGAGAAGATAAAGTGTTTTTTACCAGAAGGAAGACTAAGAGCTGAACACACTAGGAATTATTAACGGATGAAATTTTCAAATTATTTGGTTTGTTGCTAACAGAAAGGTGTCTGCTGCTGCTGCTACACCAGTATTACCCATAGTTACATATGCAGATCATTCTGTCTTGACTGTAACTTAAATAATTTTGCTCCCAAGATTAGCCAGGAGCTGATATGATACATTTCGGTAGGTTGAAAGTTTTCTGTGTTGTTCTCAAGTTCTTTGTTCTTTTCCAACTGAGAAAATGTTGGCTATGTAGTTGAATATGTCTTATTTTTTTAATCTATGCTTTCAACTAAAAATATCTAATGGTTTTCACTGTAGTTCATTATTGCACAGATATGAAAGGGGAGTAACCAATCATAGTTTTTAATCTTTTCAAGATGGTGCTAAAACTACACAAAGAATATCTGAAAGTGTAAAAAGTTAACTAAGTTCAAGTGATTTGAACTTTCACAGTGTCATCAATAGCTTTGGATAATGCAAGATGTTAACGTTGGAAGTTGCCTCTCTAGCAGAAAAAAAGAAGATATTTTCTTCTAGTTGATCAAACCTTTCATATACAGCAAAGCAATTTGATTTTAAATGCAGTTTAGTAATACTTACAGATATTTTCTCAATTCCAAGAGTTTTATAATTGCAGGAGAGATCTCACTTTTGCTAACTTTAGATACATGAAAATATCTAGGTGTATCTTCTGATGATGGTTATCTCATAAAGTTGCATTAAAAGGAATTAAAAATATCTTTTCTAGCTCTTAAAAAAAACCCCAACCAAAATTCCTTCTTTATCCCTTTCAGTGTTAGATAATGGTTTTCTACTTGCACTTTAAAATTCATAAATGATCACTTAGATGCAGTTGACAAAGGGGTATTATCAAAAGATTAACATTTCTTTCACAATGTGTTAAAAGATTTTTTAAAATATGATAACATTAAAATTGAATGACCTAATGATGCATATGCTGAAATTAACTACATCATGCATTCATGAGAGGTAAGTCACAAGACAGAATTGGTTGTTCCTCAGTAATAAGTGCAGTTTTTATCTAAAACACTTCTTAGTGAACAAAAAAAAAAACCACGTTTTTGTCACATACCCAAAAACTTGACTTTACATTTTAGTTTTAGTCTCCATCTGACTAAGATGATTTCTCTGAAAGAAACAGTGACTTTCAGGGCACAGTAAGTTCTCCTGAGTGACTTCAATCTCATAGAAAGCTTGATAAAATATTTTTTCATAAGACTTCTTATATACTGAGGTTCTCAGCGCAGCAGCTCTAACATGTTTCAGGAATCTTTTATTAAGAAATAGGCTAAATCCTCCTTCGTTCATGATCTTAAACCCCTTAGAACTCATGATGCCATTCCTACTTCAGATGCAGGGAGAATGCTGAATATTTTTCACAAGTGAATCTGTTAAAAATTGAATTATGTAAGGCTTCAAACTAAAGTAATTTCAATCTTTCCGAGAGAATTGTATTATCTGATTTCGAGATATAAAAATGTCTTAAATCATGTCGTTGTCAATAACAACAGAGTAAATGGTACCCTCAATCTCAGTAAATTGATTGGCTACTGGAGCTATTTGAGATGAATACTTAAAAGATACATCCACAATTAAAAGGAAAATTCCCCCATAAAATATCCCACAGCAGTCATGGCTGGCTTACAAGAGGTGACCACCTGTGCCATGAAAGACCTGCGCACATCCACTCTGCCAGAGAGACCTGCCCCAAATGGACACCCAGGTATCTTGCCCACCTTGGCTTTCTTCCCCACTCCTGACTTTCGACCCCAAAATCTCCTAATTCCTGCTCATTGCTTCGTTTCATGGCAGTTTCTCATCAAAAGCATGAAAGGACATTGCAGCAGGAGTTGGTTGAACCACTTTGGCAGGATGTGGGTGACCCAAAGCCACCGGATGCTGCTGTGGGACCTCAAAGTGGCTGGCAGGAATGCTTGCTCACCTCCTGTGCTGTGCTGCTCCCTGAGCCGCAGCGCATAAACTCCCTTATCACTGCTGGACCAGACCCTTAAATAAAAAGAGAAGTGAGGCTCTTAACCAGTCTAGGGTGGCACTTGTTATGCAGCTGGTGCTGCATGCAGTCAGCTTCTGCCCTGAGTGAGCATGTTTTTCTCACAGGGGAGAAAAAAAAAGTTGTCAGTAAAATGCTATTTCTAAACAAAGCTTGGCAGGCGATTCAGGATAAGGTACAGTGCTGCACTTAATCTTTTTTTCAAGAGAACGGATTTGAAGTTAATGACCCCTGAAGCATGTTTATTGGCTTTGTGGTAACAACCAAAACATCCTTCTTTTTTTTTTTTTTTTTCTTTATTTGGGGACAGGAAGGAAGGTTTGCAGTACTAATTAGTTCTACTTTGCTACTTGAAAGGCAATTATGTGTTTCATAGGAGAATATTTGCAATATTGCAATATTTAGGAAATATACTTGGGACTCCAGGGGCAGGAAGTAACTACTGCAGATATTTTAGTAGAGTCTGTGGGTTGTTGGCATTGCTGCAAGCACAGGTCTGTCTAGAGGCAAGGGCTGTGCAGTTTTCAGTATGACTTTGCCTTGATGTTGACATGTGACCAGACTAACAAAGTCAAAGCATGATAAGACTCGCAACATGATTTAGCAGTGCAGGAAGAAGGAAAACAATGAGGGTGTCAGGAAAAAAAATCCCATTCCACTCAACTTTTTTTAAAATTGTTTTCCAGAGTAATGTATTCTTAAAAAAAAAAAAAAAAAAAGAAGAGAGCTTGTTCTCAGTGTGAATTTTTCCTGTGGGTAATGATCTAGACAAACATAAAACTGGGTCAATGGTTCCCACCCTTTCCAAGCCATGTTTGCCATTGCTGGATTTCTGCCAAACTTATCAACTTGCCTTGAAGTGGAAGAACTGTGGCAGATCATACCTCTATAGCCCTGTCACTCCCAGCAGCAGTCACGCTGCAAACACAACTGTCTTGGCAACTACTCAGATACTTTTTACTGATCTACAGTTGCTAAGACATAGCTGAAGGCTGGGCCTCCAGTCTTTGCATCTGTCAGGGTGATTTAAAAATATACACAGTCAGAACGCTGAATATGGGTACTTACAGAACCCAGTGAGTAGTCAGAACAAAACTCTTATATCTCTGTGTGCTGACAGATCTCATCACTCAATGATCTTGGAGTGCACTGGTGAAATCTTTTGAAGCTTCTGCAGTAATACACTCCACTATAGTTGAGTGACATCTTGCTAATATATGTCTGAACACAAAGCATAGGTTTTCTATCCAGCACAGGTCATACTTGTTGCCATACTTGTTGGGCTCCTGACCCCATGAGAGATGGGCAACATCCACAAGAAAAAGCACTTGACAAAGACTAAGTCAGCTCAGCAACAGTATTATATCACAAACAGGTCATAAGGATGTGTGTCTAGATGTATGTATGTCTGTCTAATGAGAGATATCTATAACTGCTAAAAGCATTGGAGGGTGACAGCAGGTATTTCACACCCTATATAGCTGAATTTTGTAAGCATTTCCTCTGACAAAAACCACTATCATTTTAGGGCAAAAGGAAAGCAGTTTGGAAAAATGTGTGTTCCACCCCAGCATTCAGGTCTATTCTTTCAGTAGTATGTGACTCCCCCATGTGCCTTCTGTTCTGCTCATTCAATGGGGTTGCCCAAATAAAATGGTGCACACATATAATATCGTCTGAAATGTGAAACAGCCTTGGAAAGACAAAGAAAAGTTGCCTTTATGCCTCCCTGATGGCCGTTTCTCAGCCCCGGCAATCCACACAAACTCCCTTATCTTGTATGTGTCACAGACTTCATATACAGGGCAAAGCTCTCCATTGCTCTCCAACACAAAACATTGTTCTTGTTCCCGCATTGGATTCACAGGTCTTCAAACAGACACAGAGCTTCATATAAAGCTTTGAAGTAATGATTTGAAACATAATGCTAGCAGCAAAAGCCACAATGTGTGAAGCAACACTGAGGGACAGGGACACCCAGCTCTTCTGTTTAATAGCTCACTTCCTATTAGCAGTAGAGTTACCTCCTGCAGGCAAAGCCATAAATCACGCTGCCCAGCAGCCACCAAGTTGAGAAAGTCACCTCTGAATTTAGAAATTGAGTGTCAAGTTATACCACCTCTCTGGCCTATTCATTATGCTTGAATCTGTGGAATTTGTGGTGGTTTAGCCCAACTCATAAAAATAATGTCCTGGATGATCAAAGGTGTACTTTGATCTGCAGACCTCTTTCTTTGTCTTCAGGCATCAGCCTCAAACACCTCAAGGACATCTGCTAATGAGACTGAAATGAGTCTGATTTGCTGAGCAGAGCTATGTGAATGACAACAAGCAACCCTCAAGCCAGTTTGTGCAGTAACATGTTGGACAGTTTTTCTCTTGTCCTAACCACAGTGAGGCCTCTCAGGTATTAAAAGACATCTCCACCTAGCCTATCTGAAAGAGAACATTTTGTCTCAGGAATTCATAAGCAGTCTTCTGTACAGGCCTGATTTAAAACTCCAGTTACTCTGCTAGGAAATGACTCTCCGGCGAATCTTGGAAAACCATCTTCCCTGGGGACAGACTCACTTCAAACTATTCTTGTTCCCAAGAAAGACCTTGGTAGTACTCAGGCACAGATTTCTGCTGATTTTCACCTTGGTCTGATGGAGAAAGCTTGAACTTTGACAAACCCTTAACATGAACCAGGGTGTTCAGATGCTCTGGGAATTCTTCATCTTAGCTGCTCCTGTTGGTGTCTGGTAGCCTGTCACATGGCAATGGGAAAGATATGGTCTTTCTAGCAAGCATCCTGGCATTGCCTGCCAGGGATAACTAAGATTTGCAGATACCTTGATACGAGCCTTCCTTTGCATGTGAGTGCTTGCTTCTAAGCCTGATGCACATAAAGAGTGTGCTTGGACTAGGTGTGAGGAAGCACACCAGGTTTTTCTGGCTTGGCCAGCTCAACTAGAGTTCAGGTTTGCCAAAAACATACTGGGCTTTGCTGCAACTTGTCACAATTCCGGTGTCTCCCTATGATGGCCTGAAGAGTACCTAGTCCTCAGGAAGAGCTGAATTTGGGACCTGTTAAAGAGAGAGGGCTTGCTCTGTGGAAATGGTGAAGGAAAGAACCCAAACTATGTGAGGTTCTCACAGTATTTAATGCTGCAAGTATTAATGAGACTTGTTGTGTAACTGTGCAGGGCAAGAGCAGGGAGGTGGAGAGTTGCATGACCAGTAAGTTCATAGAGGTGTCATATTAATGAGTTCGAGAACTTGAATTAGGAAATAAGACCAAAGCTCAGAAGAAAACAAGAAGTAGAATTCATTGTCAATAATTTGGTTTGTGTTTTTTGTTGTTGTTGTTGATTTTGTTATGTTGGTTTTTTGTTTATTTGGGGTTTTTTGTGCTCAGGCTAAAAAGAAAATGCCATCTAGGATCTCAGATACTGAAATATCCTGAACATTCATAGGGAATGAATGCATGGTGTTATGGAAGGGTATCCATGCCCAAGCATATGGCAATCAGTGTGGTAGCAAATGATAGGGCACATAGGTCACATAAAGAGGCAAGGAAATTCCATATCATCTGGAATTCCCAAAGAGATCACAGTCAAGACAGTAAGTGGAAAAGATCAAGATAAAAGTTTAGGTAAAAGGTCAAGATCGAACAGCACATAGTTTTGGTGCAGACACTAAAGTGCACACTAGGGAAACAACTACAGATTAGTACAGATCAGTCACCAAATCTGGTGGGTTTCCAGTTATTTGATCCCTCTGTCTGAGGTTTGCTGAGTACCAGTGAGTGGTGCTTTAGACGCAAGCATGTGTAGTATTTAGGTAGAAATATCTGTAACATATTATCAGATCTCTTTCACTAAGGTTTACTAAGGTTTCTGACTTCGCCCCCAAAGGTTAGGGGTGCCACAGAGGAGAGAGTTTTGCTGTGAAGGAAAACTTGGAGTTAAGACCAGGCTAAACACATGACTGGGATACGCACAGTATTCCTTTTAGGTTTTACAAACAATTTATTTGACTCTTCATGAATTAAGTAAGATGGTTTTATTCAGCCAGTGTGGCAATCCATTAATTTAATCCTATTCATTTTGGTATGAACATATCTGTACACATGCATTTACACTTCAGTCAGCAGCGACTTGGTTGTGGTTTAACCCCAGCCAGCAGATGAGCCCCACACAGCCGCTTGCACACTCCCTCACCAGTGGAATCAGGGAGAGAATCAGAAGGGTAAAAGTAGGAGAACTCATGGATTGAGATAAAGACCATTTAATGGGGAAAGTAAAAGCTGCATACAAAAGTGAAACAAAGCAAGGAATGAGTTTACTGCTCCCCTGGAGGGCAGGGGGTTCAGCCATCTCCAGGAGAGCAGGACCCCATCGTGTGTAATGGGTACCTGGGAAGACAAGCATCATCACTCCAAATGTCCTCCCCTTCCTCCTTCTTCCCTCATGTTATATACTGAGCATGATGCCATATGGTCTGGAATCTCCCTTTGGTCAGTTTGGGTCACCTGTCCTGGCTGTGTCTCCTCCCATGCACCCTGAGCCTCCTTGCCAGCGTGACAGTAAAAAAAGCAGAAAAGGCCTTGGCTCTGTGTAACCCCTGCTCAGCAATAACAAAAACATCTCTCTATTATTAACCCTATGTTCTTCACAAATCCAAAATACAGCCCCATACCAGTCACTGTGAAGAAAATTATCTCTACTCCAGCCAAAATCAGCACAGACTTGAACTCCTCCTGGATCCTAGTTACAGTAATTTCACGATTATAAGCCGCACCTGATTATAAGCCGCACTTCAGGTTCGGACCAAAATTTTATTCAAAATAGTGCAGCTTATAATCGTGAAATTACTGCACTTATGTCACATTGGTCCACATGAAGATGTCAAGTCCAAGACTGACTGCTGAAATGAAAAAATTAAATGTTTGAGCAGTTAGATGGTATTGAGAAAGAGGCAAAAGGTCTGATGGATATAGGTAGGTTTTCTCTAATGGCATATTAGATAAATTATCATAAAATTTGAGATACCTGAATCTGATTAATAAAACAACATAGGAGCAGTTTATACACATACACACATATACAGACACATATACCCAGAGGTCCTATGTTTTTTGGGGGTATATATATGTGTACATAAGTGTATGTCTCTACATGTGTATGTGTATATATGTATGGCAGAGTGTCTGTATTTTCTCTGCTGATGCAGCTAGGTAGGGACTCATGAGCAAGCACAGCTACTACATTGCCCCTCCCTTGCCAGACTGGGAAGGGCTGGTGGAGGTTCCAGCAAAGGGAGTTGGATCCCTCTGGCCTGGTTCTCCAACGGCACAATTTCCACCCCATGTTAGAGTGGAATGACTCATTCTCTAAAAATACGTGAATCTTGACACTGAATAGATGGGAAATAAGGTTACTTAGGTCAAGCAGTGAGTACTTATATTTACTTTGGATTTGTCTACATTTAATCAGATGACAGAGAAGTTTATGGTAATTCCTAAACCACCACTGCCTTTCTGCAGTGTGTCTTGAGAAAACAGTTGGAGAGAGCATTATTGTTTGGGGGTGCACAACAGATAAAGCTACCCTGACCATTTCATCTCTGCATCCACAGAATTATATAATTTTAGCCAGAAATGAAATATTTTATATTTGATTTTATTCTTCTTTCATATACATAATCCACTGGTAGACAGACTTCTAATCCTCTTGTCGGTGAGAGCTTTGTAGGGTTTATGTTCTCTAAGATAATACATCCTAGCAACATCAGAATTAAACTAGCTGCAGTGAAAGAGGGAAGATGGAGGAATGTCCAAGTTACTGGGTATTCGCCATCATTTGATTAATACAGCTGTTCACAATGATATTTCCAACAGCTCATTGGCCCAAAAAGGCATACAGACAGTGGCACGAAGCATAGGATATTTCTTACAATCCCATTCTCAGAACCCCAAAATCCTCTTTGATGTTATGCTTATTGGTAGAGCTGTAACATGGTTATGCAGGTAGGTCTCAAAGCTGGAGGGATGGAATGCAAATACCTAATGTGAAGAAATGGCACTGCTTCTATGTCTCTAAAGGTGAGGGGAGGCTTCACTCTCCCATGCTGATTGTTGGATGTCTCTTGGTATGTGAGCTCAAAGAGGAAGTTTTTATTTTAATAACAGCACTTTCCTTCATGTTTGTTTTTCTTGATCCGCTTTTTTTTTATTGATGGAAATTTGTCTGAAAAGGGAAAACCAGAGTCCCACTACAGGAGCCATATATCATATGATGTAGCAGCTGCAGCACCACTTTGATCTACAATATCCCTGGATTAGAATCTTCGTGTCTTCCTGTGTGATATTGGAAGACAACAGTGAAGAACAAAGTGCATAAAATTTTCCCTCTTTTTAAACAAACAAACAAACAAACAAAAAGAAAACCCACCAGAGACAGTTTCTTCACACTGAAGACTCCCTGTTGACTGCAGCTTGGAAGGACAGTTCCTTTCCCAGTGTCTCTTAGCACTAGACTGTATTTTGCCTTTATGTCGTGAACTTCTGTGAGGAAAAGCTTTCATCCTACCACAAATTACTTAAATCTTCTTTCCCCCTCCAGCACAAGCTTATTCATCTCACTTGATTTGCAAACAGACTGTGTAACTCGGCTGCCTCCTTTAATGCCAGCCCAGTTTTAGTGTGTCACACTTTCTGATGTGACATTTGGTCCTGTTCACTGCTAACCCCCAGGCACTACTCTAAAAATTTGTGTCATATTCCCGGTCTCCCGTGCGTCCTTTCTTTTGGGTGTTGCCAGCCCTCCCTCATGCCTAGGGCACTGTAGGAGGGAGTTTCTCCTCCCTTACCCAAAGGATTTCAATGTGCTCCAGTTTTCCCTCCAGTTCTGGCCATCCTCCCACTAATGCTGGTGGCTCCACTGGCCTTTCTCCCACTGTCTTTCCTTCCCCGCTCCCTGACATTATTTTTATTTCACTTGCAGTCTGTGAAAGTGATGCTGACATCAGCTGGGGCTGTGGTCAGGGCTGAGATAAGTCAGGAGCATCCGTCTGCCGGGAGGCAATAACTCCACTACCCATGAGCTGCTTTGAAGTTGATAATTAGGGTCAGTGGGTATCATGTCACACAACATTAGTCCCCTACTCCTTCCTAGCTCTCTGATTCCTCCCTAAATCAATGGGCTGTGCCCATGGCTGCCTTTAAGACACCACAAAATTCTGGAACTGGCTGACTTCTTCAGCATTGTGTCCTCTAAAAAAGGTTTACTTTGCTTTGTGGGGAAAAAAAGATTTTCAGCTGAAAAATAAAACAAAAATACAAACCACTGAAGAATGATTTCTTGTTTATCAAAAGATATTTCCCAGAGGTCTGTAAGACATGCAGGCTAAGTTCACACAATATTCCCTGTACAAAGGCTCCAATCTGATACCTTATAATGGGGTTCTCAAGGAGAGAACAATTTAAATTAAAAATTAATAGAAATAGAAATAAAGTAACTTAAAGGAAAAGGCCATATGACAAGTTCACCAGATTATTGTAACTCTACTTCAGCATGTGATTAACTCCCAAATTCCAGAATACTAGGGATCTGTGCATATGTTAATATACTCAGGTTACACTTAGGGCACACAAAAAGAACATACAATGGCATTTTGGTCAACAGCATATAAAAAGGATTGCTGTAATCAGTCTGTTAATTATTTGCCCTGTATCAGAAAATTCTTATTACATTTAGCTTTCTAATTTATCACTACCATGACAATCTTTGGCATTTTGCCATTACTTGGAATTTGATTCTGGGAAAATCTGAGCTTTTGTTAAAAAAGATAATTTTAAAAGGCTTGAACCATTGCATAAGACAACATGAATATGCAAATTAAATAGGCCCTAAAGGCTAAGAAACCAGCAGGCAAATTGAAAGAACTTACCATTTATTAAAATAAAATTAAATTAAAAACCAAACAAAGAAAAAGTTTTCATGATTTTCAAAGCATTTTCCTACCGCTCAAGGATCTGATAAACAAGGTTTTAAACCCTGATCCTGACAATATTGCTAAACACAAAAAACTTCTCAGAAGTAGAAACCAGCTGATGTGATCTTTAATTCATCTGGGTAACATGTTTTGTGCAGAAGTGTCCCAAGCGATTCTTCCCCTCTTGCTCCCTTCTCTGGTCTGGTGGAGTGAGATGCTGAGCGCTTGCTAAGCCCCTCCCATTTGCTTTGCGCTTGCTCTTTTGTTTCTTTCTCTTTTGTGGTTTGATTGGACTTCTCCCTAGGTTGTAGCTGCAAAGAAACAGCCAGCTGCAGAATTATGCTAAGGTAGCCCGAAAGGGGAAGGCGGGTTACCAGCCCAGAGACCCGGGGGAGCTGCTGTGGCATTGCAGTGCTTTACCCCATTCTCCTTCCCTGCCGTAGCAGATGACTCATCCTCTTCTCCGGCTCTTTGCCCTATTACCTGCCTCGCTGGGCCCCAGGAGCAGGTGGGCAGTCCCCGCCTGGCCCCATCAGGCTGCTGGAGAAGTTGGAGTGTCAGCGAGAAGGGCTCGGGCACTGAACACCCCTTTCTGCACGTCTCTTCCTGCACCGCCGCGGCTGCTTTCCCGTGCCCAGGAAGTGCCATCTCCCAGGCTCCTGAACCTTCATGGCCGATCCACGTTCAATGACAGTACTGAAGCCAGATGCTTAGATGGACAGAAGGATATTTGTAGACAACTAAAGCAACACACTTGTAAATATTTGTCTTAACTTTCTAAAGGAGTGGCTTTGGCTGTATTCAGGGTGTCTTTCTGTAACTGCACCAGCAAAAAAATGTTTGGAGAGTTGCGAAGAGGTGCTGGCTGTGTGGGACAAATTCTCTTTCCCTCAGTGCTGCTGGAATTATAATTTATTAGATGCTGTGAATCTAATTGCTATGACACTGGCTTCTTAAAGTCTTTGTTACGAGTTTTATAGCAGTGTTCCTGCTTATATGCTTATCACCAAAACGTTGCTTTCCTCTGATTTTCTTGCCTCTCAAAGGAGGGTAAGAATGTCCTGCTGTGTGTGGGAGCAGGCACGAAAAGCCCCAGATTACTTCCTGAAAAGAGGTTTGAAGACAAAACCAGATCTGATTACTCATTATGGTACATACAACTAAGCACACAGAGGGTGCTTTGTAAGGCCAAGGTGAAGGCAGTCTTTAGACAATATTGTTTAAAAGCACATCCCAACTGCTCCAGACAGTCTCCAGTTCAAATAAATTGCACTAATGCAGAGGTCAACAATAAGGGGGTTTGGAAATGCATGTTTATCTTCTAGCCATATAGAAATCCAATGCAATTTCAATTTCATCACTTGAAAATCATCTGAATTACTCCCTGATATATCCAGTGAAGGACACTGGAGATGGAAAGAAAAAGACATTTGATAAATGCTTCCATGCTCATTACCCATAAAGGCAAAAAATGCTTAATCATCTCTACAGCCCTCTACCTGAGATGGACTGTTGTTGTACTCTGCTCCTGTGCCCTCAGCTCAGCCTCCCATTGCATCTCTGCTGAGCAGTCCTGCTTGTTTAACCCAGGTGTGGAACACCTTCTGTATTTCTACTCTAGCTCACCTGTAGTGTGCTAGTTTTTCTTTCCCATGTCAGGCTTAGCCAATGATCCCGACACCTCCCTTCAGTGGTGGGAAGTTTTCTGCCTGTGTACTGAGCAGAGTACTTTGAAAGCTCTGGTAGTTTAAGGCACCAACCAACTACAGTGTTATTTTCTAACTCGAATGCATGAAAGGAACTAAAATATCCTCTCTCTCTGCACTGCAGATCTATTTAATATTCCTCCCTTATCTGCAAGCAGAAGTTCTACTGACATTAATTGGAGCTTTATATTCAAAATACAGTAAATAGCAAAGTCCTCAATGCAAACAGAATAGGGAAACAATGACATATCAAACATGTGAGGAAAAACTTGAATGCTGGGCGCCCAGCACCGGGGTCACCACTGAAAAATTTGGATGTGATATTTCCATGCATTGTTTCCTTCCTGTGACTCGGGTTTACAGTGCCATATGGATAAATTCATTTAAGTTAATTTGAATGTCTTGTTCATCCAGACATAACAGAGCATCACATAATGGTGTGCGAATACACACATGAGCTTAACCTAATAGAAGGTCTCTGCAGATGAATGCATGCCTAACACTCAAAACACCAGCCTGAGTGATTTTGCCTGCATTGACCCAAGGTCTAGTCAAATATGCACATATGTGAGGAAGGATGTCAGGTCAGGTTGGTGTGCATCAGGCACCCCAGCACACAACCAGGATGACTGTTGTATGTAAAAATAGCAGGAAAACATGAATCTGCTTGTGAGCAAGTGAATCAGGAGCTGTGAAGGGGGTGGGGAAGAAGTCATGCCAGTATGTCATGTAGGGACTGCTTTGGAGACCTGGAGCTCCTCTGGCGGAGGGTCTTTGAGGCACTGTTGGATTCCTGGAGGCTGTGAAGCACTTCTGATATGTTGAAACAAGCTCCTCTGCAAAAAATGCAGATGGGCTCTCTGTGACTCTAAGCAAAATGTGATAAGATGTGTTCTGGTAGATTCATCAGCAGGAACACAGAAACCCCTCCCTCAAATTGCAATCCTGGCCTCCTCTCTCACCCTGAGCTGGAAGGAGCAAGGTGGTTATATGTGCTGGGTAGGGTGAGGAGGAATTATGTTTACTGTAGTAACAGATTGCCACAGAGTCATTTGCTCTCTCTGTTCAGCACCCTTGAAATCCAGCAGCCATTCCTGTCTGGCTACACCATGGAGAACCACTACCACATTGTACAGATGCAGCCTGCACATACTGGAGCTATTTTTGAGATGTCATGTCCTTCCCTGGGATGAGGAAATTGTGGTAATGCATCTCCAGCCATTTTCAATACATGTTTCACTCTGATTAAGTAAGCAATTTTTACCTTCATCCTTTTGGTGAAGGACCTACATTTCCTACCTGATTCCTGTGGGATAACACCTGCAGAGCTGATCTTTTCTGGCAAATGAGCATGCTGCAGTCACGCTGGGTTTTTCTCCAAGAAAATTGCCTGGAAACCTTCCCGTATCTGCTAATCCTACCTTCTATCCCAGCAGCCAGTACAGCCCTAATCTGATCAGGTTCTGCAACTGTGAGGCAATGATGATGACATGCTTGGGGTGCTTGTGTTCTGTCCAGGTCCCCCCATGATTGCTAACAATTTTTCTTTGTTTTCTTTATTTGGAAGGGAAAAAAAAAAAAAAAAGAAAAGACAGAGAGAGACAACCCTTCTTTTTCTCTGTTAGTTTCATAAGATTAGTCCCATGCCCCCAGGGATGAAGAAAGAACCTTTTTTTTCTGGGATAAGAAGGTATGCAGGAATGTTCTTTACAGGGACATAAAGAGTCATGGTTTCCCTAACCTAACCAGTCTGGTTCAGCCTGGGCTAGATAAATGTTTGCTTTGAAACGGGTGGAAAGTTATGGAAAAATCCCGCTTTCTACAGGGAAAACTCCCATCAGCTTCAGACAGAGTTTTGCTTAAATGTAGCCACCAGGATATGGCCCAAAGAAGATGAATGCTGTATGCAAAGGAATTGCAGAACAGTGGCGAGACCCCGAATGGCTTTCTCTGCCCCATGACTGACAGATGCAGCCTCTGCCCAGCAGGATGTGACAATCCACAGTTTGCCAACCCATATGACAGATCGTGCAACAGCACCTGCTGCGATTATTGTGCTTCTGGTGGGAATGCAACAAAACTGGAAGAGCCAGATCAAAATCTGCCAGCACCAGGGAGCTGTGAGCCTCTGGGAGTATGCAGCTCAGGGAGGGAGTGTATAGTTGATGGAGCATAAGGGCAAGAGCAGAAGGGAGCCTTTATTTCAGTGACTACCCTAATGGCAACCATGGCCTCTGTGATACTCAAAGTGCCATCTCTGAGCTGCACAAGCTCAGGACAATTGCATGGAGGTGTTTGCTTTGGCAAAGTCTGATGCTCAAGACCCTAGCATCATCCCACTAAGTCAGTGCCCTGCTCCCATGGGATGGAGCTCATCTGGAAGGCTGGCTCTGAAAAGTTTCCAGGGAGGACTACATCCCCCATCCCTTGCCACCAGAAAGCTGTACTTGCTGAATACGTACAAGCCACACACCATTGCCTCAGTGAAGACCTCAGCTTTTCCTATCATTTCACTGTTATTTCTGTAAAAAGCACCTTTTCTGCCAGATCCAAGATCACAGAGTGCCAGTGCTCACTGGAGGAGAAGAGAAAACGTTCAAATAGCTCTGAGGATCACTTAGTATCAAGCACTTTTTTCTCCTTCTCAGGAAAGACCCTTTTCACACCTTTCCACTACTCTGCTCTCTTCCTTGGATGGCTCTGGTGGGGGAGGAAGTACTGTTCCCCAAGCTTTGCCTTTAGGAGGGAGAACAGAAACTCACTGGAAACCCAAAGAAATCTTCTTCCCTGTCCTGTCATTTTTGGTCCTCACTACTCCTCTTCCCTTTCATCACCTCACTTGGAAAGAAGGAGAGGAGCTGAAAACACCTTTTAGATGCTTTCCTCAGCATGCAAGGAGGAGCAGCTGGCTGTGACGCTGTAGTTGCCCTCTTCTCCCTTCACCACCTGTGGGGCAGAGAATGCAAAGCCCCAAGAGCTATGGATACGAGCTGGGTGGTGCAGGATTGACAGGATGTAGAGTTCTTGTTGGGGTAAAAATATTGCAGAGTTGCTGGGCATGTGAGTGCCTCCACTGGGACTGGGGCTCGGGAAGGATTTGTGGAGCAGAGCAGATCTTGAGACAAGTGTATCAGGTGACAGGAAAATCAGGCTCTTTTTGGGCTTTGTGAGTTCCCTAATGGGCTCTTAAAATTAATTAGCAGGTTGAAGAGTGAACCAAAATAGGGACAGCAATATATCAAGCCCTTGGTATATATATGTGCACACATGCATTTTTTCAAGCCATTTAGAAACACCCTGGCATTGCCTGGGTGTTCAAACCCATCTGATCTCTCCTGTAATTTCTCATTTACCAGAGATCCTGAATAAATGTGTTGAACCTAACAGGCAAAGGCACAACACTTACTTGCAATTTCATCAATACACTTTGCAAGATAGGCAATATAAAGGGAGGGTGGGGGGCACAATCTGGAAAGGGGGTGATAACAGATACCCTTGAAAGATGAAAATTAGGTTGTGAGTTACTGCTGAAAATACAGCTGGGTCTCACTAAACATCAGTAGGTGCTGAAGAGGCGGAATCCAGCAAGATAAAAAACTGTGGAGGGTGAAGGGATGTAGGACTTCAAGAATAGTGAGATGGGATATGTGGAAGCTATCAATAAATACTTGGACCTTTCTGATGGGCCTCAGGTATAAGGAAGCTGTTTCAGGATGTATTTAATGTTCTTTCCCTTTTCCTTTCTTTAATATTGTGACTGGTATGCAAGCAGGGAGAATGTGAAACTCTGGCTACCCTGCTAAGCAGAGCTAAAGGGATGGTGAGAGACAGAGAGAGAATTGGAATGAAGCAGATGGTGGCATATAAAATTATATCATCTGTGTCTTAGAAATGTCTTATTTTCTCCTTTGTTTATAGAGATGCCATTTCAGATATAGACATTTCTCCATAAAGGTGTCAGATTAGATGGCATTGATTTGTCCCCAGTCTGTCACACACTCCCAGGGGAAGAGGTATATGTGGCCCTAGTTTTGCAACAAAGAGCCATCAAAAGCTTCTGCCTTGCTTTTGGTGTAAACAGAGACTTCTGTCTGCTTCTGTGTCCCTGCCATGTCTCTGCCATCTCTCGACAGATGGTTTGTTTGCTTGTACCTTCACTCCCAATCAATCCTCTTTCAGATGAAGTGTGTCAGGTTTTAATAGCAAAGGCCTGTTTATAATTTTAAGCTACTGAAGCTAGTTCTGTCTGAATTGTGTTAGAGAACAATCTTATAGGCAGATTACCAGTCTGGCGTATGCACCTGGCTGAGAAAGTGGAGAGCAAGTGCAATGAGGAGAATAGTCACTCAGGGTCCAGTTCAATGAAGGATCTGAAGTACTCTCTCAGGTTTTAAAGAAATCAACATCTCATTACGTTTAATGTGGAAGGCTGCCCTGCAACTCATGCCAGCAGGACTTCCCAACCCAGCTTCTCATAGGGCATGGAGGATGTCTGTTTCTACTCCAGGATGGTGGGTGTTCACCAGCACCTGTTCAGCACAGTCAAAATGGTGCTGCTGTTGCTCATGTAAAGGTGCAGAACTTCACTCAGCCAGGGAAATTCTGACATTGCTTTTTTTGTAGGCTGGGATTCTCCCAGGATGAATTGGAGTTAACCAGATGTCTCCAGCATTGCCAGTCTGGGTTTGGATAACAAAGGCCAGTTCTAGACATCTGTGACTCCTCTGGATCTGTCACTTGGATACATAATTATGCAATATGACATGGCCCAACCTTTGTATATGGTATCTAGTCTCTATCACTGGCCCAATTTCCACTTTCTGTGGGCTTGCTAAGAAGACAAGAATATGTTTCCACTGTAGCTTGCAAAATTTAGGGGGTTTCAAAAAGCAGACAATTATATGTTCCTATAGCAGCCTGCAAAATTTGTGTGTGAACCCTTGATTCAGCTTCAGCTGTGGCTAAAATTGTTTCAACATGGGCTTATAATGATTTAATAAGCAGATCAGTACATCTCAGCTTGTTGAATTAACTTGTGGTTGGCTTAAAGAGGCAGGGCAAAGGGCAAGGAAAAGGCAAAATTATCTGTCGTACCCCAACATTCTTCACTGAACCATAACTTTAAACCAATATATAGTTATTGTTTTTCAGTCCCGTTTCCATTTCTTGTTCAAAAAAGACTTAACAAAAAAAAGATAATAAATCAAGTTCAAAATGCAACTTGAGAAAAATTGAGGGGTTTTTTAATCATAGAATTGTTTTGAATGAAAAAGACCTCTAAGACCACTGAATTCAACTATTTCAATCCAGTTACAGCTCAAGTTTCTCAGTTCTGAGTCTTTATTGCTATGGAATAGATAAATTATATATAAACATATTATAACATATGTATAAAAAACATACAGTGCAAGAAATACCCTCTTTTCACCAGTGCCAAGGAACTGCCAAAGGGAACCACCTTTGATTTCCCAGCTAACCATTGCCTACAAGGGACAACTTGCTGCTGGAAGTGATCTTGGTGCTTAGAGCTGGGAACGTGCTGGAGCCTGGCAAAAAATCTTCTGGAGGGAGACCCCTGAGGCTGAAGTGTAGCCATGACACAAGGCATCACTGCTCACGCCCTCCAGCCCACTCTTCACTGTGGGAGCTTCTGCAGGGCTGCTCCTGCCACAGGCACAGGGTCCTGGGGGAAAGCTAGAGCTGCTGGATGGCAATAGCTCTCATGTGTACTTGCAAACTGACTAGAGTTCAGAAATGTTTCAATGAAACAAAGCAACTGGTTCTCTTTTGTTACTTGCTGCATTTTAAAAAAAACCCAAAAGAACAAAAGCTGAACAAATTTCAGAAAGCCTTTCATGGTCTGTCTTAGGCATCCTTGCTGCAATGGAGGTGATGTTTCCTTCTGTGTGCTGGCAAATGTTTGCAGGGCAGTGTTCAGGCAGAGGCAGTCTTTAGCCAAAACTCAGCCAGCTGAAGCTATTCCAAGAAGGGTCATTTCTATTTGAAAATAAAAACTGGAAATTGCTTGGGAAATAGATGCCAAAGAGAAAACTAAGGATTAGATCATTTGAGGTCATGTTCAGGAACACAAATAGGTTAAAAAGGGTTACAATTAAATACAAAAGTAATTTCCTTATGGCAGAAGTGTACACTGCAAACTAAGAAAATTGAGATTAAAGGATAAACTTACCAGAAAACAACCTAAACAAAATATGGTGCCATATGGAAACTTACAGCAAAGGCACATAATTAATCTTACCTCTGTCCTCCTAGTGGGACTTGGCACTCCCTGTGCTTATGAATTATAAATGCAGCAATGTTTGCTACAGATCAATGCTTTTGGTCCAAGAAATATCAAATTAGTTGTTAATCAAAACAGACTGTTCCTCTCATTCTTTGTGTCCTGTATATATAATGCTAAAATAAGGCAGTTTAACCACTCATTTGGAGATTTTAATATGCTATAAAAATCTAGATAAAATTTTTTTTTCCTAAACTCTGAAGATAAAATGAGTCTGTTAGAGAAGCTACTAGGTATTTCAGCCAGCAATGCTGGTCTCTCATGTGGCATTGACATTTGTGGAAGTCTTAAACCAGCAGCTGCCCTCTCACTCAGCCTGCTATCTCTTTGTTCTTCCCTAAAATTTTTTCCTATCTTCTCATCCAGTCTAAATGTCCAGTCTGATTTCCTCGCCTCAAAAACAAAAAGTAAAAAAACTCCAGACTTTAAAATCCAATCCATTTCCCTGAGTGGCTCACTGCAAGGCTGCATAGATAACTCTGGGGAGAAGGCAGAATAAACAGGACTTAGTGGGCTGTCACTGACACTGTAAGGAGCTGCTCTTCAAGTCACTCTGTCATTGTAATGGCTTTTTTCAGCACTGCAGCTAAAAGCAAACATTAGAGGCTTTTAAGGCTGGAAAGTTACCAGAATTCACATCCCTTGGTGATGTTTGCTGTGACTTGTATTAAATACAGAAGCAGATCAGATCATGCTATGTCTACCTAAGGGTTGGTTTGATTCTCTTCCTCCTTATATCAAATGAGCCTTGAGAAGTTGTAGATGAGAAATACCTGGGGTAATGATTTTGGAAAACATCATTAAACTCCATTCACCCCCAGTATTGCCTTTTTCTCCCAAGAACACCTTATTTGCTTCTCAATCCTCTAACTTCTGTCTTGAGAGCTATCCTGAGCACACTAATCCCCAGGAGATAAAATGTGCACCATGGATCACACTCAGCTGTGCAGAGGGCAGAGTGTCCTGTTTTCCTTACAGCTGAGCGGTCTCACAGCACTCCAAAGGGAATAAAACACAAATCTGTTGCCACATGTTGGAGATACGCAAATCTTGCACAGGTATTGGTGTAAGAAAGATAAGGATTTAGAGAGCTCTATGAAACTGCCAGGTGTAGGAAGGCAGAAGGACTTGAAGATGCTTTGGTCCTTTCTGGCAATTCATGTGGTGAGTGGCAAATTCTCCCTAGATGCATCGTATTGTAATGGAATCTCACCAAAAATTATACTTCTTACCTAAGGCCTTTAGTTATCTTTACATTTATAACTTCCTTCCTTAAAGCTTGCATCTGATCCTGGTGCAGAGGTATTCTATGTACCATGCATATTTGCTACACTTAAGATTTCAATGATCCATGAACTACAGAGATCATTTCTTCTGGAATGCCTTTAGCTTATATTTTAAGCTAATATTTTTATGCAATATGGAGATCATCACAAAAAGCAAGTTTATGGCTGTCTTGGACCTTGAAAATTTTGCTATAAAGAAAATAACCCTTTTATGGCCTTTTCCCATACTACTGGCTGCTGTGCAAAAAAAATAAAGGAATTCTTTATTAGTGAGGGTTATTGAACCACAGTTGTCTTTTGTCTAGAGAGGAATATGGAAATAATGTTCTAGGTCTCAAAGCTGGAAGCAATTTTGTTGATTCTGGCCAGCAGCACCATGAACATTACTACTTCTGTATGTTTCTTGCTTGTGCTGACCCACAGTACCATTGGAGGCAAACAAAAATCAGGTATTTTTCTCAAACCATCTGACACCTTTTATTTTAAGGAAATTTTTATCAGTAAAGACAAGCCCAATCAGTCACATCTTATAATTTTACAGTAACAGAACTAATTAAACCTGTATATGTACATGTATATGTACATGTACAAGCATTCAAAGGATGATGGAAGATGACTGCTTTTAAATGGACAAAATTCTGCCATGGTTTTCAAATTCTAATGCACTCAGTTACATCAAAGCATGAACATAATCCAGCTTTTGCAAGGTAGTGAATGTTGGAACACCTCTTTCTATTACATCTTTTAAGGTGCCTTGTTGGAAATAAACAAGCTCTGAGTCATTTTCATTGAGCAATTAAATGCTGTTGTTAACATGTTAGTTAAAAACTAACAAAATATTATCAGTAGCCAGGCTCATATTTCTATTGTTCTGAATCTATCTTATTCATAACCTATATTACTGTTAAAAGGCCCAGACAGTGGCATTACATATTATGGAAATAGAAGTGTTAAACATTGTTTCCATGTGTTTTGGCAGTAATGACTCAGAGCTAAACTGGTGTCTCTAAATGTCTCCCTCTTGTATGTTATAAATGTGCCCTGCAGTTCTGTTGTGTGAAAAGCCCAGCTCTCTGACCTCTCTTTTCTGCAGAAGCTCACAGATGTCCACGCTGCTGGCACAGGTGGGATGTCACTTGCCTTGGGAGTTCTGAAGGTGGAATTGCAGTGAGAAAGGAGTTGTCATTGCAGGGAGGAATGTTGTGGACTCTCACATCTTTGCGTCACTGGGGTAGCCAGGTAGTGGATGAGCAGCATCTGACACTTGTGCTTGTCCTGCAATCCAGGTGAGAAGCAGTTCTGCAGGGGTCTGTTCTATAGAGACATGTTCAGCAAAACTGAGTATCACCACAGACCTGTCCCCTGTTACTATTTTTTTTTCAAACTAGACACTAGACCTTTGCTTATAGCTTCAGATTGAATGGTTTCCTAAAGGTTTACCTAAAAATTATTGCACTGGGACTAGGTAAAGCACAAATCACTTTGAACTAGAATTGCACAGTCTACTTAAAGGTTCTTATTTTAAGAGTCTAAGTGCACTGAGAGTCTTAGTGCAACAGATTAGATCCTGAGCATAATTGCTGTATGATTTAGCTTTCATCATCTTGAAAGCTATGACCCACTTTCAGAGCATATGCCTATGCTGCATTCAGAGCCGTAAGTGCAATGCAGATGCACTGAACTGACCTTGAATAGAAGTGCTGAATTGCCAAAACCAGCTGAGGTGCCTGTAATCACCTGGCTACAGCAGCAGCCACCCTAGGCCACATGACTTTGATCCTTGGGTGGGTCTGAACTGCAAATTTTCTTGCCATGCTCCTTTCTTTTCTTTTCCGTGGAAAAGATTTTGGTTTTGATGAATCAACAATCATCTGATGAGAGATTTCTTCCCAAATATTCCTAAAGTTGAACAGTCTCAAACACTGTCATTCAATGTGGAAATGTAGTGTCAGGATGCCACTAACTGCCTATGCTTTAAGGGAAGATGGTTGATACAACCTTAGGGTAGGGCATTCTAGACTTGGATTCTGCCCCTTATTCTGTTTCTTTAGGCAAGTAATTTCAGGTCGGAGGGAGCAAAATACAGAAATGATTGCCTAATTCCTGCTTAAGGCCTTCTACTGCAGTATCTTGGTCCTGCTCTTCCAGGTTCCTGTCAATTACATGAGACTTTCCAATCTCATTGTGTTGCTATCAAGAACGCATATATTATGGTGTGAGGCAAATGACAAAAGGTAGCTGAATTTCTGAGCTAGATAAATATAGTAACCAAAATGAGGACAAGAGTAACATAAGTCTGCAGAACATGAGGTGAAGGCTGCACTTGGCCATGCCTGGTGCAGTTCTCAGTTGGCTGAAGGATCCCAGCTCTGGTGCACTTGAGCACACAAGAGAACTGTATCAGTGCACATTTGTTGTCTTAATGCTGTTATTACTCAGTGATCACTAAGGACCACAGAAAGAGGATTTTCCATCCCTTTTCTTCTCACTGCTGTCTGTCCACCTGTGTAATTAATATAAATCTTAAGGTACAATGCACTGTCTCAAGTTGACAATGTCTTCAAGTTTCTCTTATCTCCTATTCTCTGCTTATCCTTTTGCTAATAAGTTTATAGTATTCTCATTATTTGTTTTCTTATATGCAGTTAAAATAGATTCTTGGTTGTTACTGTAGTGGGGAAAGACATATGAACTCATCTAATAGGTGTTGAGGCTTTATTTCCCTTAGCTTTCTAGTACATTTTTGCTCTTTCCCCCCACACTCCCCCCTTCCTAGAATTTTTCAACCAGTAGGTCCAATTACATAACATGCTATTTGTTATTATAAAGCTGCCTCCAAAATTTCCTCAACCTCTGGAGTTGGTTTGCACTTTGTCGGTGCTATTAGCTCTCATTGATTGCCCAGAGGTTTCAGTCAAATGTTCATGTAATTGCAGTGAAGACTAGTATATCAAATTCTTTGCAGAGTTAATGAAGATTTTATAGCAAATCTAAAAATAAAAATATTTGTATTAATAGTGGCAGCATCTATTGTTTGTCCAATGCTTTCCATGATGAACTCCTGTTCCCTATGCTTATAACTTTGCCAAATGGTAACAATAGGGAATAAAAGTTTCCCTGCTGGGCATCTGCTCATTTAGCTGAAATTTAAGTGCATAAATAAAACAGTTCAGTTTCTTCCAAGAATGTGGCTAGAAAATATGTGTTATTTTATTATGATAATTTCTGTCTTTCATTTGGAAACTCCAGTTGGTCCCTGTGTGGGAGGGACAAGAAACTAACTGTAGATGAGTTTTGTATACTTTGTATCTCCAGAAAAAATGAACCCAAATATGGCCAAATTGTAGACTTTCTAGGGCAGAAAAAATGCAGTTACTCTGCTTTGTAAATCTCTGCTGCAGCTGTGTGCTAAATACCTTGAAAAGTCTGTCTGAGCTGGACGCCATTCCTTCTGGACTGTGTAATTGCAGCTCTGGGCTGTCGTGGCCTTGGGTTCTGTTTTTCCTGGCCTCCTAATGTCCCTCTTTTTCTGGCAGGTGGTAGCAAGGAGAGATAAGTTTGTTTAAATACAGAAAAAATCAGAGCTAGAGCTTGGACACATGTGAGCAGTTTTGGACAAGGATAGAGAAAGGACAGAATGGGATAATGAGGGGAGAATTGGGCTGGGTGCGAAAATGGAGGCTGGGACTGGGAATGAGAAGCCAGGAATGGGAAAAGATGAGTCTGGATGGACTGGGAGCAAAAGAGGTCAAATTTGAGAAGGACGGGAGGAAAACATGTAGCTGCTTATACAGGATCTCTGCAAAGCTGAGGGGAAATCCACGAAGGGGCGATAGACTTTGATTAATGCACAGACAGATTTGACCCTTGGCTTGTTCGCTCGAGGACAGGGCCACTGAGAAGACAATCACCTGCAAAAAAACTTTGCAATGTCCCACAGTCCTCTGGCACTTGCTGAGCCAGTCAGCTCCGGCCCTGG
>PYHW01010739.1:1001952-1013720 GCA_013186435.1 Turdus rufiventris
GCATTCCTACCTTCTCCCCATAGCATTATTTTAGAAGAACAATCATGTTTGTTGTAAAAACCAGACATTCAAAAGGCTGGAATTGATAGAATCTCTATGATTTTAATTTAGCTGTTGGCTCAGGATTTGCATTACAGTATTTTTTCATAAAAGAGAATTAATGGTTACCATGGAAACCTTTGGTTGCCTCAGGGTCACTGACCATGATCTGACTATGTTTAATATGGGCAAGAGCTGCACATATGCCACCAGTGGTGTATGTGTACTGATTATCCTGAAAATTAAATACCTGGATGCAGGATAAATGAAGAGAAAATGTATGGGAAATAAAATAGAAATAGAGAAATAAATATGGAAATTTAATTTAGAGATATTTATTTAGATAGAAAAGGGTCACATTTTCCTCTTTGTCAATGAAGGAATAAATATCATTTATGATTCAGTGGCAGAAGGAAATCAGTTGTTGAAAAGACAACTTCTATAGTGAAAAAAAGAACAATCCATGAAAGTAAGAAGTCATCATGTGCTGAAAATAAGTAAATAAAAATCTGCAAATGACAGCCAAGGATAATATGAAATCAATTCAATTACTAGAAATGATGATAATGGTTTAGGCCCATCACTAGAAAAAGCAGAAGAGAACAATCTCAGTGATGCAGAACAGGCAGAAATATTTCAGAAAAGTATTCTTTAGTATACAGCAGGGTTTGCTTGTATTCTGGCAGTATCACACACGACTTTCAACAATCAGCAGTTAAAGATGTTCAGAAAACACCTTGGAATCAGAAAATTGCAGAAGACTGGAAAAATATCAAGTCTGTGCCAGAATTCAGAAGGTGTGACGAGCCACTAATTATAGGCTTGTTAAGTTACATCAGTTGTAGGCAAAATGACAGAAGAATGACATGGGCCTTCAAAGGAACTGACATATACAAATATAATTATTGCCATCAATATGGTTTAGTAAAAATGAGTTATTGTAAAGCAAGCCTGATTTCATGCTTGAGGAATTTATATAGTTAGCTGATAAAAGTACTGTAATATATTTAGATTTATTAAGGCTTTTGACTTAATACTGGGTGGCGTTCTGTTATAAACATGAGCGCTGGCCAATTTTTGGAGGTTTTATTGCAGATATGTTGCAAATATGAGGTGCACCTGGTAATTACGCTTTAAATATATACTTGTCTTGAAATCAATCTTCTTGACTTCTCTGGTTAAATATCCATGACCTGACAAAAGTCAAGGTAATTTGCGGACGCTGTCTGTGAATGAAAGATGCAGTGTTGCTGTGAGTAAGTGCCTAGGGTATGTACCTCCAACAGAGCTCAGGAAAGGCATTTTACGAGTTTCATGTGAATATCTCGAATCCTACTTTTAACAAACTGCAGTGTCCGAAATTAGGCACACTTGGCATAAACATCCACACAAAGGCAGTCTGAGAGGATCCTACAGGCATTCAGAAGTTGTGAACCAGCCAAACTCACTCAAGGACTGGACCAAAAGATCCCCATGCTCTAGTGCAGGTGGGCAGTGCTTGCTGAGAGAGATGTGGATCCCTGTGACTTGTCCTGTAAGACATGCTGCTGCAGAAGGACTCGCTGGCCTGAAGAACAAGTGGCCATAGATGAAAGATGTGAAGAGCTTGCTGCTGGTTTGTGTGAACTTGAACTGTGCTGCATGTACAAAAAGAAAGGCAACTTAAAAGTTCAGAATAAAATTTCTGAATTGGTTTATGAAACATGCCTCTTTTTTGTGGCCTGTAATTACAGAGAATGGTATCTCATCAGAGCACAATATATTGTAGTAGCATTGTGGAAGCTTCTACAGTATAGAAGCATTATAGCAGCAATCATCCTAATAAATTCCCAGCTTAATATCTTGGAAAAATCAATTGTTTTTTTAAAAGATGGAGAATTCAGAATTTTTCTTTGGGGAAAAAAACAAACCCCAACAACCCACCAACTAACCAACCAACCAATGAGTAAAGCACTCAACATCTAGTTCCTATTTCCATTCTTTTTCTGTAAAAATAATCTCTATCACCTACCCCTACCTGTCATGGAAATTCTTGAAGGGATGCTTTCCCTGACTAGCACTTTCCTTCTTACTTTTATTTTTCTTCAGAGTACTCAGAACATTTGTTTCACTTTGTTAGCTATTTTCATTTTTTCTAAACAGCTGTTTAGGCTCTCATTAATCAGACAAAGGATATACCTTTGCCCAAATATATGCTAAAATGAGTTTAGGGAAAGTCAGCAAGATCCCTGAAAGGTTCTTTTTTGGGTCTGCTATTTCTCTTTCGTTTGTTAGAATCACTGAAGACCAACAAAGTATGTTACTGCTTGGGTGTTGAAGTGTTTTCAGTGCCATAGGCAACACATGGAAAACACATCCTTACTTTAACTGCTGCATGAAATGTAGACTGTACAGGCTGCTCTGTGTTTTCCTTATTAACAGACATACAAATCACACAGATGGGGGGATGGGTGAAGAATTGTTTTTCTTCCCCTTCTCTCTACATACATTTCACTTAGCTCTGCTGTTTCAGTGTTCAGCTCCTAGCATTAAAAATAGAGTGTGAGACATTAAGAAAGCACTTGAAGGCACTTGAAGGCAAAGGAGATGGCTAAAACAAAACTGGGAGAGAATAGACAAGGACATTCATTGTAGTTGTCCTTAATTGAGTGCACACTGAGAAAGTAGGGATGTCCCTTACAGACAGATTCTGCAGGAAGGTGAGCACCTTTCACTCCCATCAGCTTCTGCAGCATGGGAGGATCTTCTGGCATCTCCTAGGAGCCAAACATTTGGGAGAAAGTGGCTAGAGCGCGCCCATACCTGGGCACTTTCTTGGCTTTCACTATATGCAGGATATGAAAGTCTGCAGCTAACAGGGTTGCCTTTATTTCTCTATGTCTAAGAGCAGGCTGTAACTCCACCTGCCAGTGAGAAGGAAAGTTATTTTGCTGGCTGTGCATTGCCCAGTCTGACAGTGTGTATCTGGAAAGAGGAGGAGGTAATGGGAGAGGTGTTGTCTGCCCAGCACTGCAAGAACCAGGACTTCCCAAACCATGTGAACCGTTTTTGAGCCATCAGTGAGTGAGGACAAGGCCTAAACACAGTACTGGTCAACTGAAATCACTTAGCTGACTTAAGTCAGTGGAGTGGTTTGCAACCACCAGCTTTGTGTTGATTCACAGTTCTTACTGAGTTCCTGGATGTCTCAAGAACTTCCTTACACCAGATAGATGGTCTGTGTGGGAATATGTTTGGGCTTGCACGTAGATTGAACTGTTCTTTAATTTCGACTCTTGCTTTTGACCTTTGGGCCTTCACTTTCCCCTTCTACGTCACAATCGTTTACCAGTAGTTCTCTTTGGTCCCAGTGTTTTTGCTGTTCTTTAAAGGGATATGAAGTATTCTACCTGCTGTCTTTCCCATAATCATTAACACAAATCTTACAAAATCTTTGGTTTGTGTGCTCCACCTAGAAACCTGAATCCAGCTGACTGGCTAATGTATTCTATCTCCTTGCATTTTCTGAATTTTGCAATAGACTGAGGACTTGCTATTTCTATTTTTGTTTCATGTGTCTGTTCTAATAGTCTGATATGGGTAGGAAATCAGGTTTGCATAGTTTTTTTGCAACAGACATGTAAACTGTTTTATTTCAACAGCATACATTGGAAGTATTGTGAGGCTGCCAGCAATGTGTCTCCATAGATGTTGCCTCATTGCTATTGACAATAACCAATTGCCTTCTGTATTTTTGTTAGAAGACAGGTTATATCTTACTCTGATGGCTTCTTCCCTTACCAGATGCTGATTCAAATTTTCATAAAGGCAAACTCCTGGAAGACAATCCTTTCCCAGCTTAGGTATGTCTTTGTTTTGCTCTCCATAGTTCAAACATCTATCAGCTCTTCCTTCTTTCAAGAGCAAGGCTACCATCACAGTTACAATCCCCTGAACTTCTGCTGAAGTTGATACAAGGTAAGAATGCTATAGTTATCACTCTATCACATTGCATATTTCAAGGTTGTTGGAAAAAACTTGAAACTCTGCGAGTTTACAACTAATAACGTGAGCTGAATTAGTATTTCAAGTATGCACTCGTAAATGCAATGCTTTTAACTCTTTAGTAATTTCCAGGGTTTCAGTGATACTAAATTTAATTTTAGTTTTAGTTTGCATTTGGGTCTATTTCCATGACAAGTTAGCTGAGAACTGAGCTTGTGGTCATGATCTCTTGCAGCTTCTGTGCTCTTGCATCAATGTGCAGAGCATCACTACCATGACAGTGGCAGTGAACCTTGGCAATTTGCCCAGTGTGCATGGTGGTGTTTGAGATCCATCCTGTGGCAATTGAGTCCCACCAACCATCACTCAGGCTGTGTTTTGAGCCCGCCCACCTGCTAGGTCTCAGGACACAGCAAGGGAGATGTTTTCATGAGCTTCCAATGCTTGTCACAATCAGTGGCAGGCAACAAGAAGTGCTTCCTTTTCTGTAGCAATTAAATAATTCTGTTCCCTTATATAGTGGGCTTTCTTGAGTCTATGTAAGGAGGAATCTTGTTTGTCTTCTGAGCAGTGACTATCCTGCTTATCTACTTTTTCAGCTCCTGCTTTTTATATAGGCTTCTCCTCATCTCTTGTCTCCTATCAATTAATTGTTCTCATCTTCCCCTCACCCGTTTTTTTATTTTTCTTCTTCTTTCCTGAGTATTCTGATGGGTTAGTGTTCTATAGATGGATTTTTCTGAGCTATTTCCTGATATAGCTTCCTTGCCCTTCAAACTCCTTTCACCAGCTTTGCTGCAAGGAAGCTCCAGTGCATTGTCTGTTCTGCGTAGGCTACTCATTCTCCTGGTGTGTCTGCTCTGTGTAGGCTACTAATTCTTCTGGTGTGTCTGCTATGAACTGCTCGTCTCAGGAATGCTGTGAGCAGGGTAGGGAGTCTGTGCTCTAATTGAAAGGAGCATCTTTTATTCTGTGCCACCTGATGCTTCAGTCTGCATACTTTTTCTCTTGAGATTCCTCTAGTAATTTTCTTTGTCCTGGTGCTGTTTGTCAAGCTACCAAGGATGTATAATGTGTCCTGAGTTGCAGCTGCTGTTTTGTGTGGCACCAAACAGAGGCAGCCTTGCAGGTTGAGTGCCACACACTTTCTCTTTGATGTTTTACCTAAAGTGTGTGTTGTTTCTATCTCCAGACCAGGCAGCTTGTCCACCTGTGATATTCACATGAAGAAAGCATTGGTGTACCGACTGTGTGTGAGCTACTTCACACAATTCCTTCTTCAGCATTATTTTAGAGCACATGGAGCATGAGGTGACACTCTTCGTGCTGAAGTAAAGTGAGGCTCATCTGCTCCATGCTGTGAAGATTCTGTGTAACACAGGACAGGTCTAACACTGAGGTCTCATGCTATCTTGTGAGGGGCCAACTCCCTGTACATAAGTCCCCACCCAACTCTGATCTTCACAAGCCACATGAGCCTTACCATTTGTCTTTTTTCTGCCGATTTAGAGTAATAGAAATTCACGTCAAAACTCCAGGGTTCATGTCTCCCTTAGCTGTGTTACCTTCTGTGCATCTCTGATACAAGTTTTCTTGTCACAACCATTATGCGTGACCCAACCTCTCTTCTGATACTATCCATAAGACTTCCTTCTGCATTCTTCTCTCCTCTGCTAGACTCATATCAGCTGTTGTAGGTCTTACTGAAGAGTCAAACAGATGCAAATACTGTCACATGGGAACTGGTGGGGGCAAGGAATGGAAGGGCTGCTTGCAGTGACAGCTTGCCACTAGCTTAGTTTAGCTGCTGTGCCAGGATGTGCCCACTTACTGATCTGACCAAAGTCAATATGTGGACTGTGACCTTCCAAATGCATCTGCAGAGATAGGAAACTGGTGCTGGTGTGCTTGATCTTTTTGTTTTCTGTAATGCTTCCAGTTTCTAATCCTTTGTATCTATAGGAGCAGAGTTAGATCTGGCACAGTGCTCAGGCAGAGAGAAGAGAAGAGAAAGTGAAGGCAATGTACAGCCTCAGTGTTATGCAGGGCTTTTTTTGCTTTCCATAATCTTGGTAACATGGACAGTTTTCATAGTGTTACTTCCAGAAGTTTCAACTCAGTGTCTGATGAGCACAGGTCATGCCTGCATTGCAGCTCAGCTGCTCAGATCAAAAAGCAGTTTCAATCAGTCTTGATCCCTGATTATTGATGTGCCCTTGCACTGCTATAAAGTAAAACCTACATCTTTAACCCCTGCTAGGCCAAGTGCCTGCATAGCCCCAGCCTTTCTGTAATCCTAACTGTCCTGATGGCGTCTATCTTAAGAAGGAAGGCTGTGCTGACTTGTCTGCCTTTTCCAGCCACAGGCCCTTCATGTGAGCCTAGTGGGGCAGCCAAGGTGGGCACACAGTGTCTGCTTGCAAGCACGGTAACCTGGAGGCTACTGTGGGCTTTGGGTACCTCTTGCAAAGGACGAGCTGTCCTTCAAATAAGGCTGAGAAAGGTATCACTGCTAATCTCCCTTCAGCAAGATGCTGTGAATCAATTCCCAGGATTAGTGTTATGGTGTGAAGTCAATGAAAAGAAAAAAAAACAACTTCAGCTTTAGAAATAATTTTGTCTAACTACAGAAGTGGGTGAGGAAGGGACATCGTGTTCCACTGGTGAAAACTTCACAAACCTCACCAGAAGACAGGCCTGATTCCTGACTATAAAGTCCTGATGCTGGAAGAGGAATTTTTCATCTGTGTTTGCCTGAATGATTAGTTCTATATTTTAAATTTCCAAATAAAGTGCCGTGATGTCGGGTAATTTAATGCACAGGAAATCTCCCATGCAAAGTAATTTTCTGAGTTATAAAATCTACAGTATTTCAGATTTCTTTAAGTGTATAAGAATATAGTACTTAGTTCATTAAACTTGCATTTAAGAAATTGTATTTAAAATATAGGGAGAGCCTAGCAGTTAGTTCTTATTCAGTTTATTCAACTTGAATTGAATGTTTTTATTACTTACTGTTTATCAACACTTTCCTTTCAATTGCTGAGAAGATGTAGCTATTTATCAATTTCTTTATGCTTTCCAGCAGCAATGCAGAGATTGCACACAAACTGGAATTAAGCATTTTAACAAAACCAAAACATGCTGTGACTAGTGGAAATTTGTGGGTAATACGATCTTCATAACCCACCAACAAGCTTTGTCAAAAGCAATGTGCTATCTGGCCACAAATGTTGTGGTAACTGTTGGTTAACTTCGGCTAGGGGCTGTTCCAAGGAATGCTGTCAAGATTTACTCTCTGGGGCATCCAAAATTTTCTTGAACTGGTAGTACATTGACTTAGTCATGCCAAAAACTACGATCTCTGCATCAAACATGCAGAACTGACAGTAGCAATATGAGCAAAATTTGCACTGGAGGTTAAACTCAGGGGTTGTATCTTAGGTGTAGAATAAATGCAATGACAGTAAAATAACCCCCTCCCACCCATCTACCTTACAGTTCTTTTCTTAATGTAAGACATCTCTTTAAAAACACTGCTATGCTTCTTGCTGACACTTTTGCAGTGATACAATGCATATAAAACATAAATGAAAAATGCTGATACTGAGAACATATCTTTATTATAAAAAACAAGTTTTTAATGGATGCTATGATATTTTTATGTGAAAAGGTCCACCTCTAACACACCTTTTCCCCCCAGTGCTGTTTCTGGTTGTGACTGCTAAAATTGCTACGATGTCTCCTGTTCTTCAGAAACTTGGGGTTATTTCCTTGTGCCAGTTAGGTCTTCCTTGTCCCTGTAGCACTCGGCAGTTGAACTTCCTGGAGCTGGGAAGGCTTTGGTTTAATGTTAACCATTGATCAACACTCAGGATAAGTGACTGAAATGTAATGGTCTGTAAAGCACAGGTGATGAAGTAGAAGACCTGATTTATCTTTGAACTCGGTAACCTCTGTGGGAACACCTGGCTTTGCTCCTCTCCATCTCCTAGCCGCAAAGAGGAAGGGGGAATAAACCAACCCAGCGCCCTCACCTACTGGGAAAGATCATCCCACCGGAAACCGAAGGGATGGTGGATCCTATGCTTGATTTGCCACTAAAATCCTTCGAAGGTCTGTCTGAGGCAGGCTGTGCGCAGGAGCCACAGTCAGGTGTGAACCGGCCCCTGCGGGAGCAGCACGGCACAGAAAGCTCTTCTGCAGGGCAGATGCTCCCCAAGGCCTCGCTGCAGGTTTAACTTCCCAGGGAGGAAAGCCGAGCCCGCACACGCTGCTGCCGGCACACCTGCAGGCTCACACCGCCCCGCCGCCCATCGCCACCCATCCAGCCCCTGGGCCCTGCTGCGGGACAGCTCCGCCGGGGGCCGGCAGAAGGGGCCCAAGCAGGCGGCGGGCAGGCCTCCCGGGCTGGCTTTACAAGGAATGCAGTAGCAAGGAAACAATGGAGAGCCGCCCCCTCTCCGCCTTCCCGCTGGCATTTCCAGCGCCCGCAGCAGCGCGCGGCCGCTAGGTGGCGCCGCGGCGGGGAGCGGTGCCGGGAGGGCCGGAGCATGCGCAGTGGGCGCGCCTCGCCCGAGCCTCGCGCCTCCGCCCCCTGCCCGCGCCGCCGCCGCGAGCGGGAGGAGGAGGAGGAGGAGGAGGAGGAGGAGGAAGGAGGGAGGGAGAGAAGAGAGAGGCAGGTCCGGCGGCCCTCTCGGGTACCCCCAGCGGCGAGGGAAAGATGGCGACGCTGGGAGGCGAGTCGCAGCCCTTCCCCTCCGCTGCTCTGGCGGCAGCGGCCGGGGTGGGCGGCGGCGGCGGCGGCAGCAGCGGGGCTCTGGGTCTGCAGGCGCCGCTGAACCGCGGTCTGGAGCGGGCGCTGGAGGAGGCGGCTCACTCCGGGGGGCTCAACCTGAGCGGCAGGAAACTGAAGGAATTCCCGCGCAGCGCCGCCGCCCTTAGCCACGACCTCTCTGACACGGTGCGGGCAGGTGAGCCCGGGCGAGCGGCGGGGGCGCGCAGGGAGGGGGCGGCCGGGAGCGGGGAAGGTGGGTTTGTCGAACCGCCAGGGACCCCCTCCCCGCCCCCTCCGCACTTCGGTGCCCCCCGACCTCCCTGTGAGGCGAACACCCACTCCCCACCCTTTCGTTCGCCTTCCCCCGGGGCCTGTCCCCACACGGAAGCCGAGCCCACCCCCATCTCTCCGTGGACCCTGTGCTTTCTTTATTCCCCCCGCCTTGGTGTATGAGGTAGGTGTTTGCTTCCATATGGCTGGATCTGTGCACGCTCCCCTCCATCCCCCCGCTCGGCGTTTGGTGAGGCAGAGCTGCCTCTCCCCTGGCACACTGGGGGAATGTGTGGGGAATTCTTCTCGCACCTGTCCTCTTCTCCCTCTGGGGAATGTGCGTCTCTGTGCCACTCTTCCCTGGCTGCTGAGGTTTGCGGTGGCAGCCAGCCCACCTTTGATTCAGCCGCGGGAGGAGTGCACACACCGTGCCAGGGTGGATACCTGCTGCTTCTGTCCTGTGCTCGTGGGTGAACCCAGCTGGCACCGAGGGGATGCAGCTCCGTGTGTAACTACATTGAGATACTCCTGTCACCTATTTGCATGCCATAGGTGGAAGCATGTCCATAGGAATACTGCTGTGCAGCTGCCCCAGGGAACATGCTACTTCTCACAAATGCCACTTGTTCAGCACTGGGGCTGACATCCCCCCTTAGTGTCCTTACAGTCATATAGCCACAAGTGCCAGCTCTCTGCAATGCCATCTTCCAGGGCAAATGTAGAGAGAAATCCCTGTCTTCACAGCACTGTAAATCTGAAAAGAGCCAAGCCTGGCAACCCTGCAGGCAGGAGTGGTGAGGGGACGAGCATTCAGTTTGTGTTAACTTGCTCTCACACCTTTCTTCCAACTTGAAAAAGGCACACTTATTTCTCACCTAGGGAGGCAGACCCACCTCAAAGGGTCAAATCAGTTTTCCTGCCCCTCTTTATCCCAGGTGATGGAACCTAATYCCATCTTTACGTGGTGTCATTAGGTAGAATGGTGCAAACCCGCATTAGAGGAATATATTAGTGTGTTGCTAAGGTCTTCAGTGTACAGCCTCCACATGCCCTCGTGTCCCCATTTGCCTGCTGGAGATAGTTGTGTCGTGGCAGCAGAGCAGGAGACGTGTAGTCACTTGTTCTTGTCCCACAAAACAGCAGGTGCTATACCTGCATGCAGACGTGTGATAACATGAATCTAAATTTTCAGCTACTCCTGCACATGAGGGCATTTATGCCTTCCTCTATGTGAAGACATATGCTCCCTGCTTATTGAGTCTGTCGAGTTAGTGCCTCAAATGTGTGGTAGGTTTCATGTGTTATTGTTGTTTAACTTTGTTACTTTGCCTGTTGCTGAGTGGATTTCACATTAGTCTGTGTGAGCACCTATGTCATCGTATAAATTAAAAAAAAGTGAAGGAAGTGTGATGAATGAAACTGCCATGAATTGATAGCATGTATTACCATGCTAACCATTAGCTGACTCAGTAGCAGATGTGAAAGGGATAGCCATGGTAGGGGAACTGTATGTAGTTAGAATGACTTTCAGCTTATCATCCCAAGCAAGGCATTTTTAATCTCATTTCTTTTTTAAAGTTGAAGTATAGCAGACATGCCGCAATGCAAGATAAATAGTTTAGAAATCCAGAAACTGAGCTTCTTTAGATTGACCTAGTATTGAACCAAACTTGGTTAGAAAACCAAATTGTATACTGAGGAGATTATATACTGGGAAGAAAATTGTTTGATTGGTAATGATTGCATGTTAGCATTTGTGTATTGTGTAAGTATATGCTGTACAGGCATGAGCATGGATAGGTAGCACCTGCTTGTTACATGCTTATTTGTTCTATTGATTTTTCTAAGAAAAAAGTAGTCTTTATCTTCAAGCATTATTGTGCTTTTGTCAGAGTTTACATGGAAAACTTTATGAAATTGAATGTAGAATTGTGTTTTCATTCTTTTTGTTTGATATAAACAGCAGTGTAGGTTGACCCATGTCTTAATCTTGTGACAACAGCAGCCGTTTTATCATTGTCCCTTCTTAGAAGAACACTGTTAATCTATAGTTGCTTTAAGGTTTTGTTTGTAACAGCTTGTTGTAACTGTTTAATGGGAACCGCCTTGAAAGTTGTGTGCTTATATATTTCCGAAAAATCCATTTTTTTTTTTTCATTTGTTGCATTACATAACAAATATATAAACAGAAGAGATGCTCCGGTTAAGGCCAGATTTCTGAAACTCTTGGGGCAAACTTTTGATGGGAATTTTCTCTCCTGCTTCCTCTCCATAAATGCGTAGTATAAAACTTTCTTGTACTACTTTAAATAGATCCTTGGAATGAGTGACTTGTAGTTTTGGATCTGATGTGCTGACACGTCTCTGAAGTCCTGAAATACTGGATTTTGGGGCAGGGGGGTAGCCTTTCACTGTTTTTTTTGAAGGGAGGAGGGGATTGCTAGTCACTGAAAAATGGAGACACTCCTTGATCTAGAGGAGATTAATGAGGGGTGATTGAGTTTAGAGGGCTGAGGAGCAGGGAATTTCCAGAAAACTGAAACCATGCTTGTGTTTGACAGTTTTAGTATTACAGGTTGAAAATATTTTTTTGTTTCAGAAAGTGATAGTCTACAGCTATTCTCAAATAAAATATTACCAAACTTGTTTTCTAGAAAGGTTCTGAGTGCTTTTTATTGGTCTGAGGAAGAAAAAACTG
>PYHW01010739.1:1013807-1057020 GCA_013186435.1 Turdus rufiventris
TTTTTTTTTTTTTTCTAGTTCTTACTGTAATAACTCCAGAGGCTGAACTGTACTTGTCACTTTCTATTCCTGCAGCTTCTTGTTACGCTTTTTCTTCAGTGACTTTTCTTTGCATAAATACATCTTGGTTACAGAAATGTGATAGAACTTTTCTTCCTCAGTATTGAGGGTTCTGCTCAAGTGCTGAGTGACCTGGTCAGATAGAACTTTCAGGAGTATCTCTGCACACAGAATGGAGTTTTCATGGTGTTCAGTACTGTTAGAAGAAAATAAAACCTCTATGTAAAGTGTCTTGAGTTTAGTCAGATGTTTTAAACCACAGTGTGGATGCAATGCAAAAACCATTTCAAAAATAATAAATGCTATTCTTATCACTTTTATTACAGGCTGGGTTATGCAGAAGGCAGTGGCACAGTAATCACATAGTTCTTAAGTAATAGCATGCAATTATATTCTTCTGAACCACTGGGAATGCTGGAAGCATGTTACTTTATGAAAGAGCAAGCAAAGGCCCCAAAGATATAGCCATAGCTGCCTGCTGTATTACTTCAGCCTCCTTCTGTGGACTTTGATTGTATTTCTGAAGACAGAGCCTCTGAACCTTTTCTGGTGAATACCTGCTTCATTTCTATTGGATGAGTTAGGCACATGAGGAGGGTTTATTACCTGCTGCTGGTAATGATCTGGCAGAGAAGAAAATAAATTCCTTAAATTACATGCTAGATTATTAGAAGATAATTACAAATTGAAGAATCTGATTGCTACTTTGGACAGTATGAAATTTTGGAAGGAATGTGTATTTTTTTTTTTTTGTGCAATAAAATGCTCGCTGTCCTACCTGCTGTTTTTAAAAGTGCTTCAGGTGGACTGCACTTGTAAGACAATGCTGTGTTGAAGGCACCTTTGCCTGGCAGCATCTTCGAAATAGGTGTCTTGACTGTTTAACTATGGATTTGCTTTCAAGATGGTTGAAAAATCACAGTATCACTGTGAGTGGTGATGCTGGTTTGGGTGAAATATCTTCCTTTCATTCCTCTTTGCTGATAACAACAGCAACACAAGTATTTCTTGTTTTCCCCCCTGCTTTTTTAAAATTAAATGTGATGTACATGGGGCTCAGAACAACTTTATCTAGTCAAAAGTATTGCTGCTCCATGCAGGGGAGTTGAACTAGATGACATTTAAAGGTTCAATCCAACCTAGAGCATTCTGGGATTCTCTGTACATTGAATTGCTAGAATTTAATCTTACTTTTTTCCTCCACCTGCTTTATTAATGTAATTATTCCTTCGCGTCTGAGAATTCTTCTAATTGCAGCAGTAGATGTGCAATTGGTTCCACCTGTTCTAAGTGCAGGTTGTACTGGGCAGGATGCCAGACATCCCGACTGGTTTGTTTGTGCTACTGCACATTTCCAAATACCAAATATGACTACTATATAGACTCTTGTTTAGAATGTGATTGCTATTTGGCCACTAGAGAAAAAGATATTTGATGTGCCCCACTCCTTTTAAGAATTCTCTCTGATAGTTACCTTGAATAATTCATCATTTTGACTTCATATTTTGATTGAATTGTGGGGTTTTTTTTAATAAGGCTGAGATCCATTCATTTTACTAATTTAATCTGAAGTAATATCAATAAATAATGTCTTTATAAGGCTAAAAAAATTAATAGAACTGTTTCTTTTTAATTTCAGAAGTCAGTCCCTTCCTAGAGCCTTCCTGTGTTTATTTGAAGATTTGTAACCTTACTTACTGTTTTTTTACACAAGTAATATCTTAAGTATATTAGAGCAGGGAGAGAGAATAAGTAGTTTGTTTATTATCACCAATGAATTGAATATTACCCTGCAACCAAAACTCAGGAGATGTAATTCTTATGGCTAAAAAATGAAGATAATTCAATTTTGTATTCATTATTATGTATCCAGCAGTATATGTAACATTATTAATTATTTAACAGCTTCTGACACCACCTGATTGTGTGTTCTGTCTGGACATCTCTGTGCCAACATATTCTAGCTTCTGTTTTTTACTCATAAGTAATATTTTGGGAAAGAGCTTTATCAAACTGGAAGAGTTGTTTTAGAAACATTGATGTGCATAGCAACTTACAACTGCAGAATACCATTAAAAACCTCTTGACCCTTTTATTCTTCCTGAAGCCTGACTATATGCTTGCTTGGGGATCTTGTAAACACCAAGGCTATTGACTTCTATTGAAAAGAGTCTATTGGCTCTCTTGCTGTAGAGTCTAGTCAGTGGTGCTTTTGGAAGTTACCTCTTTTGTCTGGAGATTTATGTCCCCATAGCTGAAGTGTAGTCAGTGACTTTGCAGGTGCTGTTAGACTCTCCTCAGCACAACATAAAGTGAATTAGCTCAGACTGTCTATGTTGCATGGAACAAATTATGAGTACACAATTGCCTGGCTGCTGTTTCAGAATGTGGCTTGAGCAGATTATGGCTTTCTACCACTGACTGTGTGGTGTCTTTCCCTTGCATTTGTTTGTTTGTTTTTTCTTTTTGACTTGCTTTGTAGAGAGGCTTCAAAACTATTGCATGGGGTAAGAGGTAGGAGAGATGCCAACCATTGGATGGGAGGAAGGGTGAAACCCCTTTCCAATTTCAGCAGGAGCAGGCTCTGCTGTGGATTGAACCTTTACTCCCAAAGTGAACTTCCCCTTCAGGGTGGCAGTTTTTTAAATGGCTCTGCCTAGAATTGCCATGTTTGGACATGCTGTGCATGCAAATGAATAAAGGCTGAAGATTTTATAGAAATATTGTCACTTTGTGCATCCTTGGCCAATCTGCTTGGAAAAGACTGACTGGGAGCTCCAGAAGTGCTATTATGAAAGTCCAGGTGCTACAGGTCCCTTTCAAATGCTTTTAGACAAGCAGTTTTGCAGATCCATTAGCCTGTGGTCACTGGCTTGGTGGGAGGTAGAAGCCAAATATTCCTGCATTGTTTGTGAGCCTCCTTTTAGTCCTTCCCTGGTCTGTTTCTATTGTGTCTTCAGCAAAAAAGGCATCTTGGTTTAGACATCTCTTAAACAGGAGACGCTGTATGAATCTTAACATAGTTACTGTTCACAGAGTTTTCAAAACACTGAATACTTGTGTGAGGGGAAGGGGCTGGGACAGAATCAGCTATGACAAAGTAGCATGAATATTTGCACGGTAGAGCTGTTGCTTGGAAGAGGAAGGGAGCCAATGCAGTATAGGTTTGAACAAGGAAATAGATGAAAAGATACTGTGAAAGGCGGAAGTGTCATAGAGAATGAGAACTTAGGAACTGTTGGAAGAAAATATATGAAATCAACGAAAGGAAATGTGTGCAATGGCTTGGGATAATTATTTGAAATCTGTAAAACTGAGGAAAAATGCCAATTATGTTCATAATGATTAGAATTATGTGCGTAGAGAATCAGATAAACATGGAGAAAATTGTTTGGCTCCAAGATGCATGATATTTACAGACTTTATGCTACAAATAATAGTTTCAAATTAATATTTTAAAATACTAACTGTTGAATTGAAGTTTGGGAAGCTTAGTATACATTTGTCTGCAAATCACCCAGTGATTTTGCTGCTTGCAGAGTTGCAAAATCAACCAAGATGGAGAGAATGGTGTTTTGTGTATCAGAATGACCATTCTAGGAAGAATGAGCAACTTCTCTGGGCTGCAGGCTGACTGCTCATCATTCTGCCTGCTGTGTTCTTGCTGACTGTTAGTAAGCATTTGCTAGGTTTGTGAATGTTCCCGAGCTGGTTAGATGGCTAATTCACAGATAAAACCAATGATTTAAATAATTGAAATGGCACTTCCCAAACCAGAGATATCTTAAACTTGTTCTGCTGAGAGCAGAATTATGGCAAGTGTCCCTACTTACTGTCCTGAGATGTATAAAACTGTCAGAGCCAGAAATGTTATCCTTGTGTTTGGTGAGCGGATCATTGTCTAAACTGGAAACGTGTGTTACATCTCCTGACTTCTGACTGTTCTCTGCTGGCCATGCTGTGCAATGTATTATACACACATCAGAGCAGTTCTTTGGATTGGTACTGAGGAGTTAAGCTTCTGGAGGAATAATTCCTTTCTGCTAAATTTGTGTGTGGATGTCTTTGTGGGAGGAGTTAATTTATGAAATTCTAATGCTTTCTCACCAGCGTCTTTCTCTAAGCATTTCTTGCTGGCCAGCTTTTTATTCTTTTTTTTCCTTGTATGGTGCAGAACACTCTAATGCCTGTAAACCTTCTAACTATTTAAAAATAGAAATAACAATAACAGTCTTTTGTCCTCCTATCCCAGGCTGCAGGAGAAGTATCCTTAAGGGAAAAAACAAAAAGTCAAAACTTGTGAGATGATGATTGTGGCAGAGCCAAAGTAGGAGTTAGTTTTGCGCACAATTTGGAGCCTGAGGTTTGCACTTGCTTTTGAAGCTGCATGAAGTGTTTCATGTTCAGCTGAGATTGTGAGGATTTAGTTAAAAGCTAGCTGATAAGTTCCTGATGATTATGTGAGGTAATTCTTCTAGGAATGGTTAGAGAAATTACTGGAAGTAGCTGGAGGTTTTAAATATCAGAATAGTGGTCTTTATGAGAAACAGAACAGGGGCAAAAAAACTGAGCACCATGTTAGCAGTGCTAACATGACCTGTGCTGCTGAATGGATGAGGTTTTTATGTTGGTTTTTTGTAGATGGGCGATTTTATTCCTTGATGTGAATTGCAGTAGTTGTAATGTTTTTATTTCCTTTCCATGGTGCTTTAAAATACTAGATTGGTAACAGATTTAATTTCTAGGTTTTGGATTTAACTATGTAAACAAGGTGTTTTCTAGTATTGTAGCCTGATAAATATTTATTTCTGGTAGGAGGTGAACTTGCTGGAACAGCTGGAATTAATATGTGTGTGGAGGATTTAAGACAAATATTTTTTTGAATTAAAGAAATAAAATTCAGCAAAGTACACCTTGGAAGAATATTTAAAATAATATGTTACTTGATTTCTTTATACTGTAAAGAAAACTAAAATGCTACTACAATGCTAGTTTATATTCTAACGTAGTATGTTTCAAAAGTAGCAAAATGACTGCAAATGACACTTTCACTTCAATTTATGTGTGTGAACAGAAATGGGGTTTTTTAGCATCTGAAGTCTTCATCTTTGGCTGTGCTGTTTGCAGTGACACCTCTCCTGTGTAGCATTACATTAGACAGGCAAAATGTAAAAATGAAAAATAAATAAGATGGTGAGAAAAATTCACCACATTTAACTGGGAAGAGGAAAGCATGAGTGAGAAGCTGGATCTGTTGTTTTAGTGAACAGAAAGAAACAGGCTCATAAAATATGTGTGCCAAGATAAATCACTGAAACTGATGGAGAAGTTTTGTAAAATGAGCAAGAAAATGAGGTAGGAGAAGAAAATTGAATCAGAGGTTAAGTTGAGGAAAGAAGTGGACCAGAATACACCCCTGGATAACCTTTGCAGGGTAAGGCAAGATACCAAAAATGCAGGTTCAATAGGTTATGTATAGTATGAACCTTACATCAGATTTTAAAAACAGTGAAATTGTTATCACGGTAAGCAAAGCTTTTATTATTAAAATGTCCTTCTGTACTATTTGAACTTTGAACTATTAAAAAACCTAATGACAGGAGAAATAGGGGTTATTGAACTACAGGCAGGTAGTACCATCGCTGCTGCTATAGTGCTGTATTTTGAGAATAGTGAGGGTTAGCTGAATTCGTTAAATTCAGTCTTTTTAAGGCAGGGCAAGGGCATTAACAACAAAGCTGTCTGTCTATTCAGTGGGGAAGGAGGAAGAACATAGTGTCATTCATATATTATATAATTAAAAAATGCAGATGGTTATGAAGATTTCTGGCATGGGTGTCTGGTCAAAGCTGAAAGGAGCTTTCTCAGCAGTAGGGGCAGGACAAGGATGCCCTGGTTGCTAAATACAGCTGTGATTGATCAAGGGGAACAACTTAACCCGAGGTTTCCCATGCTCATTTTATGTTGTGTTGCTAGGGCTTCTTGTTTGCTTGTTTTGTTGTTGTTTTTTGAGTTCATCACAGTTCAAGAAAACTGTCCTTTTGCCTTCTGCTTTGTGCAGTGTAGTTTCCCTGCTCGGTATGATTGCCTGTCCAAGGTTTGAATTCCAGTCTGGCTGAATGCCTACTCCTTGCTTGTGTTCCACTTAGCAGCCGTTCAGATTGTCTTGTGTTACTGGCTTGGTCTTTTCCTCACTCACACGTCCTCTCACTTGCGAGGTTTGCCAGACATGGTATTTTATCCCCCCCTGTTTACTAGTGTGTTTGAAGGAAGATGTATGACCAAGAATATCCTTGTGCCGTCCATCTGAAATGCTTCCATACTTTGTCTTGTTTTGAGACCCATCAGTCCCAGCTCTTTCTAGTTTTTATACAGCATCAATATAATGATGTAGCTTCTTAGTCATAATGTGCAGAAATTGAGACTGATTTACTGAATTGTAGCTGTGTTATAATGGATGTTTCCGTTCACTGTCTGAACTTTCAAATGTGATGGAAAACTATTATGTTAATTTGGCAATGTGTAGTTTTATATGTTATTTTTCTGAGGTTTTATTTGGGGGGGACAAAAAGGGCTGCAGAGCTAAAATAGTTTTTCATTTTAAAAAATTGGAAAGCTTCTCCCCCATCCTCAGAACTGCTTGCTTTTTTTTTTTTTTTATTTCTCCTCTCATGCTGTCTCAAATTCACCATAAAAAGTGAAAATCTGGCAGATTCTCCACAAAAAAAAAATCTTTCATGCAAGTGGTGTTGGTCATATGATTTGAAATAAAATATGAACTAATTTTAAATAACCAGTAACTTCAATTTGCTAATATTTTGTAAGGGAATTTAGAGATAAGACAGACACATCATGGTATTGCTGCTATTACTGCTCTGTTGAAGTGTGCTGTGTGTGACTGACATTCAGCCAACCACAGTCAGGAGCTTCTAACGGTGGAGAAAGCAGTCTTGAATTTCTTTAATTTGAAAGCCTTTTATGTAATTATATTGATTGTTGATGTAATGACTTTAAGAGCTTAAGTCTTTAAGTCATTAATATAATGACTTTGAGATTTCTACTTTTAGTTGTTCTTCACATAGATCTTACTTTATGTTTGCATTAAATAATTACTGTGCAAACTTTGCTCAGTGTATTACTTTATTGTTCTATAATGATGCAGGTTATCCCTGGTTCTATAGATTGGAAAAACTTGAGAAGCAGGAATTTTGAATGGCTTAATCCAGATCTCAGAACAGATCAGAGAAGAAACTGTGAATGGAATCCAACTTTGGTTCTCTGGTATTTTTTTGGGGGATTTTTTTTTGTATTTTTTTTTTTTTTAATGTCAGTGTATGATATTTTGAAAAATGGATGTTGAGGCATTTGAATTAGTTTTGTTCTGGAAGATGTTGTGATAGCACTAAGGACTTAAAGCTTCCATTAAGGCCTTAAATCCCAGGAGTGATTTTAAATGTATTAACACAATGCAGAAACTCACTTTATGGTAACATCTGGCACATTCACACAACTTAGAAGTATTCCAAAAAAAAAAAAATCACTATAGATTTGCAATCAGTTAAGAAGCAGTTAATATGAAAGAGTAGTAACTTTACACAATTAAAAAAAATACCAGTATTTTGGCAAGTAGTGCTGTACTCCTTCTGCCAGTTTTCGTATCTTTGTACATTTGGCTTCCTAGAGAACTGAAAAGGTTATTTTTGGCCTAGTGCCCTGGGCTAAAAATGGCTTCTGGAATCTCATAGCTCCGTTTGGTGTTGAGCAGTTCTGTGCGGTAGTAACAGAACTGCAGTAATTGGTAGTCTCACTGAAGCATTTTAGTTATGCACTTAAATGTTAAGCTGTGGGAGATGTGGCTCTGGGATCCCTCCAGCATCCCATTTATCAGAAAAATTTAAGCCATGTTTATCTATTAAGCATTGGTAGCCTGAAGAAAAAGAGGCTTTTTTACATGTTAGAGGGAAGTAAGAGAAAGCGTGAGGTTTAGCCTCTACAGGGAAAGGCTCTAAAATGAAGAAATAAACCAGGGTATTGCTGTGGGAACAGTGAAACGCAAGCATTGAGTTGAGTTTTTCTAGACATGGCTTGTAAACATCCATAAAACTCCCAGAAATCAGTATTGGGGTTTTTGTGTTCTAACTTTGCAGTGTAATGCTTTGTTAGCGCAGTAATCTGGAAATATGGCCAAAATAAAATGACTTCTGATCAAATTTGTGGTCACACAAATTTGAGATGATCAGTCTGGTGAATAGCTTTTCAAAGACAGTTATCAAATTACATTATTTCTACTATGGCTCTAAAATGAAGAAATAAATCACAGTATCGGTAGGGGGGTAGTGAAGCGCGAGCATCTCGGAGAGCTATTTACCTCTAAAATTACAGTTTCTAAAATGCAAATCCTCTTGTTCAAAACAATTTATGAGAAGAGTAGTTCCAGATTTGCTTCTGTAGAATACCTGTGCTCAGTCTGCAGAAAGCTTGAATTTTGCTTACTGGACTAAGCAGAAAGCTTGCTAGTTTTCCTAAATGCAGGTGTCCCTGTGAAACAGAATCTTTTGTTTTGTGTTTTGATGTCAATGTACTATGTGCTGGTTACATTCCATGCTTGTAGCCTTCAGCCAAACAGTTTTATAGAATGTTTGCTATTTTTAAATGTTATTTTTGATAAGGTTCTTATTGAAGATAAATTACATTCGTGGTTAACAGTATTTGAAGGAATTTGTCTAAAATTTTTTTCTTCTTTATCTCTTAACGAAACCATCTTGTTTTTCAATGTTTTTATCATAGAAATAGAAATATTTGCAGTTAGGAGGTATTCTTCTAGTTGTAATTGATTCAACTTGGGGAAAAAGCAAGTATTGCTTGTGCTCAGTCTTAGTGCATTTACATTATGTCATTGTATGTGTTAAACATAATGAGTGTATTATAGATATATATGAATATTTCACCTGCTGCACTTTATGCATGGTAGAGTTCTACTCTTTCATATGTTTCTAAACCCTTCCTTGGTGCATGAAATAATGATAGCATGAGGATAACCCAATGAATAGGTGTGAAAAAAACCAGAATATAGGAAGAAGTATTTCACTTTTTTGGTAATTATTATGATTAAGTTATTAAGTTATGTGACCATAACTTTGTTTTTCCGTTGGAAGAACGTAAATAAATCACTGGGAAGCAGTCTTGCAAAAAAGAAAATGGTAGAGGGTAATAACTGCAAGGGTTTTTTTCTTGATTAACAGAAGCTGCTTGCCTTTAGAGGAATTTCTCTAATAGTCAATGAGTTTTTAGTCAGTCATGTTTTGTTTACCAGATATTTCACCTTATTTTGTGCTGCTCTTTACATTCTGATGCTCTTGGACTATCTTGCTGAAACGAGTTCATGCAATTGATTTGTCTTTATTAAAGAGACTTTTATGTTGATAGTTTGTCCCTCTGCTTAATGCTGGCCATCAATTTCCCTGGCTGAGTCTGTGTATCTAGATCAGAAATCTATGGCTCATGTGTACTCTCGCAATTTTAAAATACGGCATTGATAATAATATGATTGATTGTATATTTCCTTTGGAAACAAATAAGAGATTACACAGCAATTTTGTATCAGCTTCAAATTCTGGTCATTTATTCTTTTTTCTTCTCTAGATCAGCTAATACACTGTAGCAGACTTCTACTCCTCTGCAGTTGTTTATGCATCATTTTTTAATTTTGTATTTAATAGATGTAGGTATTTGAGTGATAATTCCAATTACAGTAATTTAGGATGCCACTGCAGTTGTCGATCTAGCTTCCTGCTGAAAGCTGCTGCCTGTGTAAATAGAGTGACAGCCTAAATGGTGTTGATGGTGGATTTAAACTACTGGGACAGGCTTTGAATTGTTTGGTTAAGGAGCTGGCCTGTGATTTCACCTGCTGTGCCTGTTCTTGAGGAGTAAACCACTCTCAGAGCAGTGGGGGACAGAGTTGAGGCTGCTCCTATCTTACATTGCTGTACTAAATGTTGCAAGGGCTTGTGAGACAATCCTAAACAGATGAACCTTTGGTGTTCTGCTCTGAAATATGATTTCAGATCTCAAATCTTGCAGTTTCATGAAACCTTACGGGTTTTTGGGTGCTTTAACAGTTTTATTGTCTTTTATTTTGTTATTAATAACTGGACATAGCAATTTGTACACTGCTTTGCAAATGCCTTCCTTGGGGTAATGTGTGTTCAGTTTCTTTCTCAATAGTCACTGTTAAGGCACTCAACTTTCATTTTAGTAATTTGCGCCTTAGACTTGGTGGGAGCTCATGATTGTCGTTGTTCCAGGCTTATTCTGTCACTTGCCAAGACTGTGATTCTATGATCACATTCTTCCTTGTTGAATTTTTATGTTTTTGTATGACAGAGTTAAATATGATTGTGTCTGACCTACCATGTATTCCAGGTCCCCATGCATCTGTAACTTGGCCTTGCTGTTACTTATAGCACCATTACCAGCAATCACTTACAGATTTTATCAGCAATGGCTTTGTATTCTAGGGAGGAAAGTCTTGCAAATCCTGACTGATGCTGCTGGTGAAGAAATAAAACTAATTTCTTGTGTGAGACACTTAATGATTTCCTTGAGGATATTGCTCATTTTCTCTGGATAGATATTGGATTAACATTCTACAACCACATAAAAATGACTGATGTTCTAGTGTGAGCAAATAAAAAATCTCTTCTAGTAGGTAGTATATTTGTATGAGGTTGTAGAATATTATGTGTTTCAATAGTGTACAAATCCTGGCTTACGACCATGTCTTGTTAAAGATATCAAAGTGGACTTTTCTTCTTGTGATAATTTTTCACTTGCATCTCCTTTTGTATTTTGCAATATGCATTAGGAATATAAAAATCAAAGTTATGTATAATATTGAGGAAGGTTTAAAATCAAATACAGATAAAATTGCTTTATAATTAAGAATTCCTCCCAGAGTATCTATCCTAGAATGGATTGCTTGTCAATTCCATTTATAGAAACAGGATGTTTTGGTTTTATGAATGTGGATTTCTTGGGAACTCATTTTGAGAAAGTGTTTGTCTGCCTCCACCCTTGGTGGAATGCAGATGACATCAGAATTTTTTATGGACTGGTGCTATGGATACAGAAAAACCAACTTTTAGAAGTGTCAGTGACATAAAAGTAATTGCATTCTAAGCAGTCTTACTGTTTAAGGTGAATTGATGGTACAGATGTCCAGGTGATCAAAGCTAAGGCAATACAGATAGAGTAGTGGGTGGTTTGGATTTTTACCTATTCAATTTAAAATACTATGAATAGTTGCAGTGTGGGTTCCAGGTAATTTTGTGATCTAAAACATAACCCTTCACCTGCCTTTCTTGTATGGCAGAGCCGTGTTGTTCACTTGTTTTGGATCTCTTATATGTGTTTTTCTCTCACTTGCGATAATTTTGGTTCTGCTGGCATTTGAGTTGTCCTTTCAAAAACTTTTGGTTAAGATCTAATTACAACTTCACAAAACCAGCTTCTTTAAGAGAATATTTGTTTGTAAATAAATGGTATCAGCTAAAATATGCGGTTAATTTAATAAAAGCTTTATTCTAACTTTGTATCTAAATTTTATAGGATCACAGCATAGACTATGAAGGGACCTAAGATGCCCATGAAGATGACCCCTGTAGGTCATCTAGTCCAACCACCAGTGCAAAGCTGGGTCAAGTCTAAACTTGTTCAATCTATTCTTGCCAGCTGAAACATATTTCATTTAGCTGAGGCATTCCCAAGTATCTTGAAGTCCCGAGTATTCCTTCTGTTATGAATTCCCAGCATTTTTGTGGTGACAGAATACCCAAGGTGATTAGGTTTGTTTTACAACCTTGCATTGCAGCTATGCAAAGTACACTATTCAGACACCTTTTGTTTGCTGACATTTATCCACAGACCTACTTGTAGAGTTTTGCTCCAGTTGTGTATTGGCATAACTTCTGACACACTTTGCATCTGTTACCAAATGTGGACTCTTAATGTTAGTCTGTTAAGGAAATACTGGAGAGGACCTAGGTTAATGCATTTTGGAAGTGCTTTTACAACACTTTAAAAGAGAATGTGATGTGGTTTTAGTTTTAAAGCCTATTCTGTGTATGTTGGAGTTTCTCCATTAGAAAGATTTTCATGAAGAGCTTGTAGCACTCAGGACTGGAGTTCTCAATAAAAATATTCAGAGACACAGGCTTGCTTATGTTTAGATAGTGTGTGGTGGTTTTTTTTCCTGTTAAGTTCTGATGGCAGCTGTGGAATGCCTGTGTTTAAAATTGCTAAACTGTTTAAAGTTGTATGGCAGTAAATTTTGCTTATTTGTACTGGGTTAAGCCCAGTAGGCAGCTAAGACCCACACCGCTGCTCACTCACTCCCCCACACTGCAATGGAGAAATGAGTCAGAAGGGTTAAAAGTGTTGGTGGAGATAGTGAATTTATTAGGTAAAGGAAAAGCTGCACATGCAAGCAAAGTAAAATAAGTTGTGGGTGGGTTTGTTTGTTTTGAAAATTTGGTATGCAAATGCAGGTAGCATGAAATGTGGGCATGAGGGAAGTTATTGGCAAAATCCCTTCTGAGTGATGTGTGCGGGACTTTCCTGTTCTAATGTTATCAAACAAACGATACTTCGGACTAGGTTATAGCAGTGTAAGGAAGTTTTCCAGTCTTCTTTCATCTGCATAAACCTCAGCACAGGCTTGTTCAACCTACTTTCTGGGCAAGGTCTCCTGTCATGCTGCTTTACTTAGCCTGTTCTCAGCATCTGAGTGTAGTTAGTTCAGCAGGAGTTTGTCTGTGTCACCATGACTGTGAAAGTCTGTAAATAATGTGACTATAATGCAGTTAGAGCTGTTGGAATATGGTCATTCTGGCTCACTAGATAGCTTGCATATTTTACCTTGGTTTTCATTCTTTCTGACTATCTTGGGGAATCCACAACAGCAGGAAGGTAAACAATAAAATATTAGGAGAATTTGTTCTTATGTTCCAGGATCTGAATATTAGAAAGTGATTCCTGATATCTATGTTAACTGCCAGTATATTTTCATTGTATGCAGTGGGTCTACTATATAACTTCATTAAATATGGTTTTAAGATGTGGAAGATTCCCTTCCACACGGATGGAGGAACAGAATTTATGATTCATGACAAATACTTGTTTTTCTTTGGTTTCTTTTCTTTGGTTTCTTCTGTTTAGTTTCTTCAAGAAATCACCAGAAACTGTAGCTGTTAAAAGGAATTTGTTTTCTGTATTTAATCAGATGAAAATCTGCAGGAAACCTCATCTGTAGCAAGATGATACCAGATTAATACCTTCATGATTCAGCCATGTTTTAGTGTGTAATGAAATACACTGCAGACTGTGCTATTTGGCATCCCTTTGTTACGCTGGATTCGTTGTTTGTTAAGTTTGTTGTTGTTTGTTATTTGGTTTTTTGGGGTTTTTTGAGTGCAATACTTTCTTGAAGAAAATATTTGATCAAATTGTGTCTTACAATATTTTTCTCACAAAACTGTCTTCCATTAATTAAATTTTCTACTCTGTAACATGATTACCAATATGTTTCTTCCTCGTAAAACATTAAGCCAGCATTTAAAAGTGTTTATGAGGTTTTTTTTTAAAAATTTATTCCCATAATGACCATCAAGGGCTATAAACCTTCAGAATAGTGGATTTCAACTCGTGAGAATTTTCCTGTTATAACTGGAGAAGTTGATGAGGAATGGAGCAGGCAGTAGGTGTTTTGGGAAGTGACAAATTTCTAAATAACGTTTGACTAATATTAGCCCTCTGAATGTTGAACCCACTTATTGCTTGGTTGGTTGTTGTTTGGGTTTTTGTGCTTTCTGTTAGCCATTATAGCTAAAGGTAAAGAAACAAGGAGTAACTATTAGGCAAAATAGTAGCAGAGTTATGGTTTTACTGTTTTAGATGCATTGAAAGGTTTTGAACTTGAGCGTGATTAAATCTGAAACAGTCTCTTGTACTCATAAATGTAGTAAGCTGTAAGTTTTAAAGAAGGAAGTGCAGTGAGTATAATAACTGAGCTTATATCCCACTGTGCTGTATTTCTGCAGTTCAACAGCATGTACATATTTTCTTTGGGGGATTGCTCTGTGTTCCTCAATTTTCATTTAAAATATTTGAAAGTCAGTGTACCTGTCAGTAAATTAACTGGAGGAAGTTAGTGTTTAAATATAATATTGTTTGACTGTTTAATCTGTAAATTTTTCAGGGGCTTTCCATTGGATTTCTAGTGTGGTCAAAGGTAATCTTTTAGACTGCAGCTTTTTTTTGGTTGTTGTTGAAGAAGCTTTGACTTCTGATCATACAAAACTACTGTGTAAGCACTGAGCTACCTTTACACTTTTGGTAATTTTCATGCAGTTTGCTGGTTTGGAAAATGTGTAGGTTATGTAACATGAATTTGTTGTTTTGCAGTATTTTAGTAGCTAACTTGGAGTGGCAGGATGAATAGAGCTGTACTGTATATGAGAGTAAGATGGCAATACTGAATTTTAGGATACCACTTGGAAATATTTTTCTCCCCTCTTGCTTTAACCTCATTTTATAGTGATGAAACCAGTTTACCCACTGAAAAGTTGTCTTTGTGAATGCTGTCTGGCCTCCCTCTGATACCAAGTGAAAATGAAGGGAAGAGAAGATGCAGCTCACCTTCTCTTTTTGCAGAAAAAATAAATCTGAAGTGTAACAGCTTGAAAAGGGTGTGCTCTGAGAACATCACTGCTTTTTAGTCGTGCTTCATCAGGTATAGGCCTCTCTAAGCCTTGGTATAGTAGGTGAGACACCTTGGTTGTTATCTTTTTTGCCAGATAAAACTACAGGTAAATCAGGAGACTATATTTCCTGAAAGACTGTTCCCTAGGGTAACTACTCACATAAAGACACATCTGTTTAGGGTTTCATAAGTATATGCAGGCAAAATATTTCAAATCATATTGGCTATTGAAATTACTGCTAACCAGAGTTTTGTATGATGCAGTTTGTCAAGCAAGGACGGATTTGAATAAAGAACTGCTCCAGTCTTTGTGCATTGTATTCTCTTATTTGCAGATATGTGCAAGCCCATGTTCATAGACATGTGGCACATGATGTAAACATATGTACACACTTCAGGCATATGGACTGAAAATTTGGACTTTAATTTTCTTGTGGCTGGAATTTAAAAAAAGGCACATTTTCACGTCCATAATTTTAAAATTAGAGGTAACTTGTGTAATCATTGGAGCTTTTCAGGATCAGTTTAAAGTTTTTGTGGTTTATGTAGAATTTATTCAAAGAAATGCTATATATATTTAATTCTGATTTCAGTTGCTACTCACAATGCATACTTGGTTATTTTTACAGTACTTTCTTCATATCTATACACTTTATTGTGTTTAGTAATAATGTGGCATTAGCCACTTTTTAATGTAAAGGGTGCAACTGATTATTGGTTTAAAATCACTATTTTGTTTTTACAGGTGAAGTAAGTGGTAGAAGAGTGTTAGCACCTCCCAGTTCTATCCTACTCTCTTAAATTTTCTGTCCTTGTGCAGTTGATTTTCTAAGTATGTCTGGCTACAGTTTACTCTTTTTACTTCTCTCTTCACTCATGATTTTATGATTTCTGTGGATATGTCTGTATAAGTTTTAATCATTATTTCCAAGATTGTATAGGGTCTGAGAAGAGCAATGTAAGGCAGATACAGGTGTATCCTTAGCTATGGTGGCAGTAAATGCTTTAAGTCTCTTTAGTCAGTCCTGATGCTTTGGAGCTGCAGAAATGGGGACCACTGTAACAGCCAGGACATCCCTATGTCTTTGTCAAATCAAGATGCATGTGGACTTGAAAGAATAAATTAGGGCAGGATAAGTATTTAACAATATTATCAGATATGTAACATTGAAATGTGTGTACAAGTTTACTCAGAAGTTACTTATGATTTCTTATTGAAACAAGGGTGTAGAAAACCTTTCCTTTTGAACTTGTGTTGTTGAAAATTCCATGTCAGAGAGATTTTCTCTAAGTGTTTTTGATATGTTGGAATTGGAGATGGAAGAGGTCTTGTTCTGATTTTTCACTGCAGAAGACATCTTGTACTGTTTTTTCACTTTGGACAGCTTCTCTAGAACAGTGGTTTCCAAACTGAAAAACATTGATTACATAAAAGCTTGAAAGTGGCATTCCATTAAAACTATTTGCAGATCCTTGACATGAAACCTGAGGATTTTCTGAAGAATGTCCTCTTTCCCTTGTTACTGCTGAAAATACAAGCAATAACCAGAAGCAAAACAAAATTCTCTATGTTAAGCAGTTCTAAAGGAGAGCTAAGCAACCTAACCCAGAGATTCTAGAAAGCAAATTTATTTGATGTAACAACTTCAACTCTCTGGGTTATTTTTTGCACTTTATATGAATATTCTAGACTCAGAAAAGATTCTTGAATTAAGTATCTGGTTTATATTAAAGTTTAAAACTACTCTGTGTTTATTAAAAAGTATAGTATATTTTTATAATGTGCTTAGAAATATTCCAGACTAATTTTTTATTTGAGAACTAGAAATAAGTTTAAAATCCTCTTCTGGCCTATATATTTTTGGGCACCATATTAGAATTCTTCTGTGTCTTTATAGTTGAGGTGCTTAATTTGCAAGGCTTTTAAAAAAAGAGGTAGGAAAGACTGTAGGCTCTTAAGGGTTATGCTGAGGTCCCTGATAGTGGCTGTGCTTGTGTGTTCCTTGCAGAATTGTCTGAAATGAATGTGAATGAAATTGTGACTATTGGGCAAAGGGGGGAAAGCAAATAAAGCCATACAATTAAAAAAAAAATATAAGAAAACCTATAAATAACTTAGGAAATTAGTAGCCTGTGGTTGGCCGTAATTAAATAGACTAACCAGAGTATAGACACGGTTTCTGGATGATGTTTATAGCAAATGCTAACATAAACCCATTTTTTGACATGTAATTACTGTGTGATATTTAAATTCTCAGTTGAACAGAGCCTTTTTTATTATTGGATATAGTTGCTATGTAAGAGCACACCAGAAAAGGAGAGAAGAAAGCATTGGCTATTTAAATGAATGCCTAGCCTTTGATTCTATATAAAGCACTGCAAATTGCTTTTTAATTCTGAAAGAAATAGCCTTATTTAAAAATGGTGTGAAAATGTTGGAACCAACCTTAAAATCATAGGATTTTATTCTGTCCTTTTATAGGATCATAGGTAAAAAGACCTTTAAGGCCATATATCATTAGACATGCCAAAAGTATCTTTTATGCTGCTACTAGCTTATGGTCTGCACTCTTACTGTTGTAAATGCACCAGCATAAACCAGGAATCTGAACTTTGCCAATGTAGCATGTTTGCTGAATCTTAACATTTACATTTGGTAAATGCTGGGCAATGGAACTCTTCAGTCTTCAGCAAAGCAAAATAAACTGAAAGTGTCTGGGATTCTTCAGGCAAAAGCTAGCTTCCTCTCCTGGTTTTTCGAACTGTGTGTGGTAAAGATGGAGAGTCCCTCTCTTTTTCACCTTTTCTCTGCTGCTTTCACCAATATTACTGTGCATTTTTTTCTTCCTCAGAATCTTTTTGCAACCTCTGTGCCTGAAAATTTTCTCTTAGGAAAATAAGATGTCATTTTAGAGCATACATCTAGGGCAACACACACAAATCTGGCTTTTCTCTATTAGTCTTGCTTTGCTGGCTTCTGTTACTTATTAAATATGGATAATACAACTCCCACTGCACTTGCTTCAAGTGTGGTGTCTTTGAAAAACTAATTTCAAAGAAGTCACTGTGTCTCCAGTTCCTTGTAAAATAGACATAGCAGCAATTTTTATGTACTGGAAGTATGAGAGCAAGTGTAATAACGAGGGATATATCAATATCTCAGGACACGTTAAAATGTGTCAGCAAGATAGAAGAACAAGTGCTGGAATGAACGGGGAAAGATGGCCAAAACTTTGGAGCTGGGAGTGGGAGTAAGCTGGGTTGTACTACAGTAGGGAAGAGAAGCCTTGCCCTCAGTTTGATATAATTTGCAGCTACACTAAGCCAAAGTGAAGTTTTTCTTTTGGCCTCTTGTTTTTCAATGACTCATGTCATTAAACACAAACATGTGTTTGATCATGCTTATTTGTTAAATCATGTTTAAATGTTTTAAAATGAAAACAGAGCATTATAATACAATAAAAAAAGATAAAATGTTGATGAAATAGTAACTAAGTTGTCCCAAAAGCTTGTTGCTTTTTGAGATATGTGTAATGGTACCTGATTACTGGCTATTCAGATAGTCAGATAATGACCAGAGGAACAGCCATAAGGTGGAAAACTGGGCCACTTAAACTGTTAAGCTGCTTCTAAAGCCAGCAAAATTGAGCAGTGAAGCCATTATCCCTGTTGCAAAACCTGCTGAGGTGATTAACTGGAAGAAACTCTTGTGAATGACAGGCAAACTGGGGAGGGCTGGCTGTTGAAAAAGGTACGTAAGATGTATTAGAGTGGCACCGGGGACAGAGGAACAGAATTTTGAGATTGTACAGGTCTGATATTGGTTAAGGCAAGGATCAGAAGTGTAAAAGGTTCCAAGGTGAAGCGAGGAGAAAAGAGTGTGGGAAAAGGAGAGAAAGAACAGATAAAAGGGGACCATTATGTTTTAAAGCAGGCTAGTACATTTGCCTGGTGATGATGCGTTGCCCTATTACCATGGCTTTACCCATGAAACTCTCTTTAAAAATTCTTTTTTCTTCCCATTCCCCTGCCTTGTGAATGTCTCTGGGATCTGTGCATGATCTTCTAGCAGGCTTCAGAATGGAGCAGCCAGCAAGTAGAACAAGTGAGAGACAGTGGATGGACAAAAGCTAATCGAGACTGTAGTGGAGGGTTTTTATCTCTTAGTATTGATCCTTAGGAACAGAATGGATCTGTCTATGGTGTCTGTGCTTGTGTAGGTGTTCAGTGCTGTACTGCTCCCTTCTATTCATTTGTGGGTTTGTGGTGAGATGTGTTGTCTACAACGTGTCTCTCTGGCCTTTGGAATTACTGCTCCACCTTCCTTTGCATGGAAAGGTGCTAGGGAGCAATAGCTCTTATTCCCCAAGCCAGGAGAGGAGGGCTTCTGCGAGTCAGTATCCTTATTTGCCTACCCCCAACAAATAAGCTTTTTGCTTCAGTTATTAGTTTTCTGTGCAGGATCCTTTGCAGGGTTTGATGCTGCTCTCAAGCCAAGTTTTCTGTATCAGGATTGCATCTCACAAAATGCAGAACAAAATTTTTAGTCTTGGAGGCCTGGTGTTCAAAAATGATTAACGCCCTGAACTCTTCTGGAATTTGAAATGTCCTTTGGGTGATTATCACCTCCCAAAATTAGGGTACTTTCACTTTTGGATTTTAATGCCTGCTGAGTTCTAACAACTTTCTTTCCATAACAGTGAATAAACACTGTTACTCATTTATATATACAGTGTGGTTTTCAGCACATCACCTAAATATTTTGGTTTGGTTTTTAAAGTAGTCCTCTGTTCTTGCTATAAAATAATTTATTAGAAACAAGTAGAAAGTAATAGTGGGGGAGAGAGATTGAATGACTTTTATGCAAAAGCATATGTGAAACTGCCAAATTGGTTTAACACAAACACTGGTAAAAGTGTAAATGTGAGTAGCTAAGTGTGTTTTAGGATTACTCCCATTCCTAACCCTTATTTTCCAATGTTTCCTGAAGTGCTGTTAATATAAAACTTGGTTTCCAGAGTAAGCTTCAGGAAATAAATTTTGTGTTTGGTATGCCTGTTTTCCTTGCAATCCCAGTTCAGTTGTCCCTTTTACCACAAGGAAGCCAATTGCCTGTGATTGATTCAGCCATCCAAAGGACTGACCTGCTATACAGCTGATTTATGGAGCACCATTTATGTCAGGGGAAAGAAAATCTGCAAGATATATTTTGAGGGGAGTTTTCTTAATGGTTTTCTAGTTGGATTTTTCAGGGGCAACTCTAAATACTGGTTTGAAGAGTAGCAAGCAGCAGTTGTATAATTTCCTTTAATTTATTTTATTGCCAACATAACTGAGAATAGGGACACTGGTTGTGTGAGGGAAGCTTGCCTCCATACTACAGGGTCTGATTAGAAGTAGTGTAGTGGGAGCTTCAGAAAGCTTCACTGTTTATAATGTTGTGGTTTTAGCTACCGGGTAGATTTGTGGCCAGTTGTGTTAATAAACACCATGACTGAAGCAGAGAGCTGCTATAACATGATTTTAATGTCAAAAGTCTGAACAGTTTGTTTTATGCCAGCTTTATGCCAAGCAGTGTTCTTAGAAAGCTGGTTCTGAATTCTTAGAATACTTGGTTCTTAGTCATCTGCTCCTTCTCTAGTTTGAAATGTTAGGCTGTCCTGCTTCACTTTACTGTTTACTTTCCTTTAGTTGACTGAGTATTGTGTTCTCATGCAGTAGTGAAGAGAGTTTAACTCATTTGCTATCTCCATATTCACTTGGTGAATCGGAATTCATTTTGTGACAGGGTCATATGTGTGGCATCAGGGTTCTCCCTCTATTTTAGATCCCTGCAATAAAAAAGGTGTTACAACTTTGACAAGTATTATTGCACGAAGCATGAGTTATACCAGCTCTGGTTAAGACATAAAACATTGTTATGGATTTGACAGAGAGTAACTGTGATCTAGAAACATTGTAAAGTATCTGACTGCCAAGATACATAATGTCTTCCTTGGATGCTACTAATTTAAGTCTACTCCTAGCAGGGATGGCAAATTTTGAAGTTATTTGCCCCTTGCAGTTTAAAGCAAAGAAATTGAAATTATCAGTGTTCCTGCCATTCTATGTGGGGTGTAACTTCATTGTTTGGGTACATTTTACCTGCAAGAAGCATGATCCTTTACCTAGGTTTGTATTGCATACTGGGTGAGAAGGATCTACTCCCCAGTGCTCGTAATGACTTTGAAAGATTCTGTGTGTGACTGAACAAAAAAGTGAGGGAATTGTATCACTTATCACTTCTGAATAAATATTATTATTAATTTCTGTTAAAATATTGTTTGATGTTGAGAAGTTCAACCACTTTCTTTAAAGTATGTGAAAATTTTCTAGTAGTAACAGATACAGAATTCTTAGGACTTAAAAAAAATGCATATAAGCCATAGTCTCAGTGATAAAGCAGTAGATACAGTGATTGTTTTTGGCACCCAAAACATAATCCTTACATTAGGAAATGGCCAATGGAAGACAAGCTGTGGTGCTGCTGTGGAAGTGACTGCTATCTGGCCAGGTGACTGAACAAAAAAATGCCCAAAAGGACAACAATGAGGAAATGAAAATTTAGGTCAAGCTGGTACTGTTGCTATAGTAAAAAAAAACCAAACAAAACCAAACCAACTTTTTAGAAAAATGGACTTGACTTTTGACCAGGTTCTTGTACAGCTGTGTTAGTTATGGCACTCATAGCCATGGACAACTGGAGCTCTTCCTTTTTTTTCCCTAAAGGATGCACTCACCAGAGCATGCTTTTACCTGAGACTGCAATTTAGCCTTCCTGAAGTTCATGCAGTTGCACTGTCCCTCATGGACTCTGCTTCATGAGTTACAGCCTTGCCTTAGGTTTTCCTCTCTGGAATTTTTCATCTTCTAGCAGACATGTAAGCCCAAGGTCTGATCTCATTTCTGACTAGGATGGCTCACCCTTTGTTTTCAGAACAGTAGTATTTAACACTAAGGTGTTATAATAGCTCATCCTTTTTCAGCTTAATCTTGGTTTTCTGTTGCCTGTTGGTATTGCGGTCAACAAAATTAAAACAATACAGGCACATCAGAAGCATGATGTGTGATGTTGCTTTAAAGGAAGACACTGTTTTTATTTCTTATGGGTGCCACTTTTCCAGCCAAGAAAGGCTGGAAGTTTTTAAAAGCTAAGTTTTCTCCACTAATCCTCTCTCCTATTATGTGCTATCAATCTTTATTTACTCATTTTTTTGCAAGTCCACAGCACTGCAATACTAACATTGCCATAATGCCCTGTCAAGATCTTCCTAATTTTTAAATAAATGTAGAACAGAAAAAGAAGTCCCTAAAGTGTAGAGTATGATATTTTATCAGATGGAAGAAGATAGAAAGTGAATATGAGGTGCCAAATTTATGTATCCTCTGAGTTAAGTATGTTGCTTATATGATGAGGTTATTGAATAACTTAATACAATGAAATCTGGATGTAATGAATATGAATGAGTGTAAAGAGGCAACCCTGTTGGTGTAACCAAGGGAGTGTGATTGATGGGCTTACTTATCCAGTCTGTCTACTGACTTCATAGTATGCTTGCAGAGATAGTTGCAAAATTCCAAGAATTAGGCAATTCGTTTCCCATCAGCATTTCCTGTGGATATGTTGTGTATACTGCATTTTATTGTGTACATTGTGCATTCAGTCTCTTCAACATGTTTTCTTTATTGAATATTTAGTGAAGACAATTGATAATAGAACAAACAACTGTATTGACCTCTTAGAAATAAATTATGTGGGAAGCTTGCAAATTGTTCAGTTGTACCCTGAAAACACTTGAACTTCTGATGAATGGGTGACTCTAGTTTTCCTGTTTCAGCAATCCATTATATAACATCCCCCATGTGTTTGGAATAGTCATGTTGTTATAATGTTATCCTCTTTACTCAGCAAAAAAGAAGTCTGTTGCCTCAGTTGGAATTTCAGAATTAGAATTTACTAGCAGAAAAATCTAAGTTTTATTTTGCCAGAATTCGGTTGGTTTTACTTTTGTATGTGCCAGAATTTTAAAACCATTATTGAATTCGATCAAAAATCACATTTTTATTGAAGTTTTAAAAAAAACCTCGTCATCTGCAGCCCATAAGGCACTTTAGAAACTAATCTTTTGGTATGTAAATTGTACATTTCAGTGGCATGCCACAGATTCTTTGACTTGTCTCTCTAATGGGGTGATAAAACAGGAAATTTTGAAGGAATTGAAAAAAGTTGTTTTTCAGAATAGCTACTGATCATTTCAGATTTTTAAGAAATTAATTTTAAAGAACTTTGTTCATAACAATAAATCTGTTTTGTCATGTATAATGATTGTTAGGAATTCCCCTATAATAAATTTTTCTGTTTCTGCTTTTCATTGTTTGTTTGTTGGTTTTTTTTGTTTTTTTTGTTTTTTTTTCTTCATTGAAAACTGTTCTGAAACCTGCAACTGGCAGGAGCAGTTATCCTCTTAAGTTTCAGGGCTCAAAATGCAAATCACTAATGAATTTGATTCTTCTTTAATATTTAGCATCGTTCTATTTCTAACAGTTTTTTAAATGCTGATGAATCTTTATACTACTATATTTGCTTTTTAAAAATAATTTGTTCAGTTTTGTTTATAGTTCTCGTAACAGAAGTTGTTCTACTGTGGTACAAGAATTCTACAACTTAATTGCATTCCTCAGGAAATGAGAATCTTCTACTTGGAATAGTATCAAACACAAAAAAGCTAAATCACTACTTTCATCAACTTCTCTTACCTTACACAAATCCTAGAATTTCAAAGCCTTAAGTATTTTGTATTTTTGGTGTACAACTATATTTGACTATGAAGAAATGGATTGTGTTTGGATGGATTTTTTTAGCTAGCAGTGGCATTGAGACTGGTGAACGTTCATAAAAAGTTTGTTGAGAGCCAGTTGCACTATTTGGAAAGAGCTGAAGGAAGAAGATTTGTAGGTGTGCAATTCATACCCCATCTGTAAAGCATAAAATACTGCATATATGTTTTAATGGATTATACACCAGGATTTTGTTTTTCTTATGGATTTGCAAAGTGGTTATATATATATACACATATATATAAAAAGCATATCATTAAATACTGCTCTTTTTGTTCTGTATAAATGACTTTCTGCAGGGTTTTTCCATTCTTTACTCCAGTTGTTATTTCAAAATAAGATATGTAAACTGTTAGTAGTTTATGGTAGCTGCTTCCTTTCTGATTGTTTCTTTAGCTGAACCAGTCTGATGTAAAACTTAGAAATACCTCCTCACATCTGCCTTGAATGGTTTTGTCTCCCTGCTCTTTGGTCTTCATGTTAGAAATGCGGGTGTAGCTTTTTCTGGAAGGATTTTGAAACAGTGAGTTTGTGGGATTGTAATGTTAAAAGTGCAAAAAGGCAATTCAGAAGGGACTTGGGTTGTTTTTCAAGTCTCAGCCATTTAATATTTTTGCATCATAGAAATTATTAGACAGCTTTTTGTTAAAAGTTGTGCATTTCAAAGAAACTACCTGATGGAATGTTAGGTGGGGTTGAGCAACTGTGCTTGTACCAGAAGATACAAAGCCAATTTAAATTTGTGTTTATTTATTCTTCTACTGCTTTAGTTTTGTTTATAAGATGGACCACATAGGACAAACCACCAAAAATATTGATGACTTCTGTAACTACATGATCACCTGCTCTCTTTCTTTAGATCTAGATTTGTTCCTGTGAGTCATGTTGGTTTTTATTTTTTTTTATTTTTTCTCTCATCTCTCTGTTCTTGCCAGGCACTTCTGAGGTAGATGACTGTGAGAAACAAAGCCTTGTGTGATCTGGGAAGTGTGGGTTGTGCATCAGTCTGCCTTGCTTACAATGCCTAGCTTCCATTTGTGAAGTTGATAGTTGGGTAAAGGCATTGTTAAGTATCGTATATTCTTCTTTTATGAGCAGAAGTTCAATTCTCTTCTGATATTATGTATATAATGAAGTGGTTCTTCAGGGCAGAGTCATTTTGATTCAGGAGACCTGAAGCCATCTGGCCAGACAGAGGCTTTGTTTTCACAGTTAAAAGAGAAAAATAATAGTGGGAGTGGCATGGGCTCAAATTTTTTTAACCATGGTAACTATGCGTGGGCAGTGCTGGCAAAATGGTGAGGACAAGTATTCCTGTTTTGCTGAGGTAAACCTGCTGAGGCAAGACCTGTATTTCTGAGACTGACCTTGTGTTTAGTTCCCTAGAGGTAAAAATTTTGCCACCTTACTCAGCAGCGTTGAACAAACCTGAGAACTTGAGGCTGTAAAACCAGCTTGGAATGAAGTTGTTAAAATGCAAGTGTTTTGAACTGTGCCTGTTTGTTTGTTACTCTGCAGTGTGAAGTTTCATGGTTGCTCTCTAGTAATTTTCGACTTATTTTTGCTTTCCTTTTAGAGCTCTTTTTAACTAACATGCATATGTATGAGATTTCTGATTATGCTGGATGTAAAGTCATGCTGTGAAAACAGGCTAGTATAAGATTTTAAAAGACTCAACTGATGGAGAGATCCACTTTGAATTTCATCAGAGGTGAATGGATTTGGGGAGTTCAGAAAGGTACTGAGTGCCTCTGGTTGTATTCCTTCGGTCTAAGTCTAGCTGAAGGATGTGTCTTGTTAGGTTAAATAGATACAGCCGAATAATTAATCATCTATGAGGAAATGTTTTGGGTTGTTTTCTTTTTTCCTGCAAAAAAGGGCATTTGGTCTGTATTATCTACACAGAGCTGCTAAGAAACAATAGAAATTAATGTGAAGATTGATATATTCAAAGACTCATATTGCTGACTGTTGCCGGGAAAAATGCTCAGGTCATGTAGTTTAAACTACAAAAAGCATTTAACTGATTTATTAATACAATGTAAACAGCAATCTGAAACTGTATTGGGATTTATATGCAGAATACAACAGGTAAACCAGAGTTTCAGACCATTAGAGAAATTCATAGGTATCTACATCTAAACACTTCTCAAAACTTTTCATGAAAACTTCTAATCCCCTTCTTGCCCCACGCAGTTATTGGCACCCAAGCTCCAACGGCAGTGTGGGTTACAAGCAACACTTGTTCTTCCAGGATTGTGTGTTCACCTAATTGCACACACCTCTTCCTGGCAGTAGGGATGTTCCAGTTTATGGCAGGGCCACCCAATCTGCTAAACTGTAGGCTAGCAGTAAAATGTGTTCTCCATCCCAAGTCACACAGCCCACCAAGCCATGGACTCCCCCACTTCCTGCCCTCTCTGCTGCCACTGTGCTGATTGGAGTGTGGCTGCCCATGTCACTCTGTGGGGAGGCTGCTCCCCAAGGCATTGAGGAGGGTGTGATGCATTGGGAAGGATGTGGGGTGATATCGCCATCCTCTGGTCAGGCTTTGGTGACTCTCTTGCCACTATGTGGTTCTTCCTTCTTCCATTATAAACAAAGCACAAATGTTTGTCCTTCTTTTCAAGATGACCCTTTAAGTGCTCATCTTGTGGTTATTTTATATCCACGATTTTCAGTAGTGTAAAATCTGGGGCATGTTCAAGTGGTTTAGTCTACTTGTCTCTTCTAGAAATGCTTTTACAGCAAACTGATTTGAGAATGTGTTAATCAAACACTTTTGTTAATCAAGCTGCTTTTGTGTCCTTTCAATGTTGTAGTTTGGTAATGAATTACTGAAGTAATCTAATAGGCTTTCTCTTCCCCTGTGCCTTAATATGCAACGTGTTCTGACATGCTGAGTTAAATTCAGTTTCCTCTGATTTGAAAGCCTTTTGGACTGTTATTTGTATGGTAGTTGCATATATATGTAGGTGGACTTTTTCAAAGCACCAGCTTTCTTAGTGATTTTAGACTTTGAAATCACTGAAGGTGGAATTTGGTCTCCTAAAGTATCTAGGCACATATCTTTAAATGTTTTGACGTTTATTAAAATCAGTCTTTATATATGACATACATTCTTCATCTCTTAGGCAACATCATGTGTTTTTTGAGTAAAAAATTTGACATCTAGTTTGCACTTATTTTTTTCCAGTTCCATTCCAGATAGAATTAGTTTTACTCTGTCAGCCTGCATTAAAGTAATTCTATATAAAAATTAATATCATAGGTACAAGCTAGGCAACATTTTACATAAAAATATATTTGACAACAATTGAATTTAAGTTATTTGAGATCATCTCAGTAGGTGACCTTGCTGAGAGCTGTTCTTGATTTTAATTGAAGGTTTTACTAACCTGTTTTCTTGAAAAGCTTTACAAAAATTCATCAATTGTGAGGTTTGCATTTTTGTCACCAGCTGCTGGAAAAAAAAATTGTTGCAGGGGATTGATTTTGCCTGAAATTACTAAGCAACTGTTTTTCTGTCTAGCCAGTTTATTTTATTTAGGTCATGAGTTTCTTACACAGAAGAGTGTAGTGTGACTAGATTTTCATAATATTCAAGTCAAAGGGGGAAGCAAATGGGAGTAGTTACACTTGAACTCTCTCATGTTTGCAGAATGGTAAATACAATATTAATGTAGTTGCTGTGAAATACTTCAGAGAGTCAAATATTTGACATAATAAATTCAGTGTACCTTTGGTTCTTCATAGGAGCTCAGTTTCCTCACTGTCACCTTTCTGCTTGTCAACCAGTGCCCACAAAGGTTTTAGATGCAAGTTCAGGTTCATCACCTTCTTAGGTGTAATTGCTGGATTAATTGAATAAAACATGTTTTGCTCCATCACATATAATTTATGGAGAGTTTTGGAGAAAGCATCTCAACTGGTCAGCCAGAGACTCAAGCAATGTACATTTTTTGTCTCAACTTCACTCCTATTCTGAAATCTCACAAAGCTGGGAATTTCAGCATATAACTTCATGAGCCTTTTGAAGAGGGGCTGGGAGAGCTGGAGGTGTTCAGCCTGGAGAAGAGGAGGCTCTGGAAGGACCTTCTCACTCCCTACAAATGCCTGAAAGGAGTGTGCAACCAGGTTGGCCTCTTCTCTCTGGCAACTAGAAACAGGATAAGAGGACACAGTCTTAAGCTGTGCCAGGGAGATTTAGGTTGGACATCAGAAGGAATTTCTTCATAGAAAGGCTGATGAGTTATTGGAATGGATGCTCTGGGAGGTGATGGAGACATCATCCCTGGAGCTATGTAAGCAAAGACTGGAAGTGGTCCTTATTGCCATAGTCTAGTTGACAGGGTGATGTTCAGTCATGGGTTGGACTTGATGATCTCAGAGTTCTTTTCCAACCTAAGCGATGCTGTGATTCATTTATTGTCACGTGTGAGGGTCTATCAAAAAGGTGTCTTATTTAGCACCTTTTGTTGCCTGCCCTTTATCTATTGGTAAAAATAATTCTAATTCTAACAGGGATCTGCCAGTTTTTATGAAGGAAGGCAGGTGGGTTACATTTCTTTTTATATGTTTCTAGTTGTCTGCTGGTAAAACTCATATTGTGCAATTTCGTGACATTCTGAATGAAATGCTGTATGATGAGGATGATTATTATTGGAAAGCATAGTTCATGTAGAGCTTAGGTCTGCTGACAACTTTGCATGTAATCTTACGCATGTTACACATCTTCTGTGTGTAGTCATCTACGTCTAGATTTAATAACTTTTCAGAAGAGAGATGCAATTGTTCTTTGTGTAACACACGTTTGTAATTTGTATAAAGTTAACAGCTCTTCTATAGATTTTGTTTCTTTTTATACTGATGTGGCCCCAAAACAGTACTGTTTATTATCTTATTAAATGAGTATATTGCTGGGATATGAAGCTCTTTTCAAGTCTGTTTTTAGGAGAGTGCATATATATTCCATTCAAACTCGTAAACTGTCATTACTGTGACAGAGGGGCTGCAACCATTTTCCTTTACAAGTCTTATTTTCATTTGACTGTCATCTTATAATAAATCAAGCAGATTCTGCGTACAGAACTTAGGGTTGAAAATCTGGTAGTATATTGTGATATATTAAATGCCTTCTTTAACCTCAAAATAACTGACATTGAAGTAAAAAGTGCTGTATAGCAGGTTTGCAGTGGACATAGCACAGTGAAATGACAAAAGTGTGATTTGGGCAACAAAAGAGACTAATAGCTTTGCTGTCTATCGTTGTGCAGCAAAGGGACTACCGTAAATCAGTGAACTGGAGTCATTAATCATAATGTATGACTGTCAATTGGCAGTTTTAACAAAGCCATTTCTCTGAATTTTTCTAGGCTTTAACTTCATCTGAGGTTTTTATATGCTGATGAAAAGGAAGAGTTTGGGGCAGTAGGTATTGCTTAGCCCAGGAGCCCATCTCAGTGGCCTGCTGTGTGTGCTGGAGAAGGGAGCTGATTAACCAGGCACGTGTTCTTACCCCCCAGAACATATGGCCTATTTTCAAAAATTTGTAATTGAGGGACTTCATGAGGCAGAAGCATTGCCTTTAAGTCTTTGGTGGCTATTTCTTTCAGCAAGCTTGTGGTGTTCTTTTTTGAATTCCTGTAGACTCTTGTAAGGAATTCCATGCCTTGTTTTGTTTTGTTTTTCTTATATTACAGAGACAGAGAGACAGCGGAATTACCATTCCCTACTGATTAAGTTGGTTGCATTCCTGACTCTGACTCGTATCTCTTCCAGCAGGTTGTCTCCATCCCAAACAATCTTAAACAACTCAATCTTCCTTTTCATGTAAATTGTTCTGACACTTTGTTTTTTTCTCTTCTTTGACCTTTTTTCTTTTGGTACAGAGTCTGCTAGAACCATATACAGTCTTCAAAATAGAACCATAGAACTGCGGATTTATTTGGTGACATAGTCATTGGCATTTAGTCTGTTTCTGCATTGTTCCTTGCTTGCTTTTCCAAATGTTTTAATTACTTTTACAATTCATAATGAGCACTGCTAAGTGCTGTTCTTTGATAATCCTATTTAATTTGAAATCTCTGCCCTCTGAAGTAATATACAGTGAAGAAAAAGGGGGCAAAAGTATCATCCAGCTTTACTTACTGAATGCCTCTTTCTAGGTTTTGGAAAAGTATTAAACACACCTCACATCCTGAAAATCTTCTGTCAGTACTCTGCATTTTTTGGGGAACTTTTTATGTCACTATAATATGCTGCATTGGATGAAGATTTTATTTTCCCATGCCTCAAATCCCATTATTTGATGTGTTAAATCATTTTTTCACTCACCATATGCATTATTTTTATGCTTCATTCATCTTCCTGTGTAACACTGGTTCCACAGTGTTCGTGTCCTTTGACAGCACTTCATTTGACCTTTGTCTTTACAGGCGTGAGAAGTGTAGTATTACCACCTGTGAGGACGGAATGGTTAACTAGGTCATGATCTGGCAAGCCACTGTTTGACTAACAGTGCAAGCAGCATTATTGACTTACCAAGAATATAGAGAAATATATGTATGTTTACTTGAACAGCTGCTCTCAATTTCTCCTTTTAGGGTAGAATTACAGCTTGCAAAATGAATGTTAAAAGCTGAGCTCATTTAGAAAGATAAAAGCTTATAAAGTGCTTTGATCTGACCCTGATAACTTTATCATACCTTCTTCACATTCCTTCTTCTAATGTCCTTTTTTCATCTTGTAGCGCTAGAGGAATGAAGCCTTGTGGTCTGCTCTTTTACTGGCAGGCCTGCATGTATGGACACAACAACCTCTTACCAATTTGAATGGGGGCAGTCCTAACTTTTAAAAATTCTGGAACTAAATTAATGGAGGATAAACAATCTCTTTAATATAGTGGTGAAAGACGTCATTGAAAATCATGTAGGTGAGTTTTCAATTGTAAGATCAGACTAAGATGGAATGGAAAGAAAAAGCAATATGTGCAGTTTCTTCTCATAACATTATTTTGAAGTTTATTTTATTTCTTGATTTAGATTCTTAAGCTTCTGCAGAGAAATTGGTATTATATTTCTGCGATATTAATTTTACTTTCAGTTCTGTTTAAGTTTGTTTTGCATAGATGTTTATAGTAACTCGGATGTTCTTTTTGGGAGTCTCAGTTAAAGCAGTTTAGATGATTTGGCATGTTTGATGTCAGTGTAACGTGAATTCATTCAACTCTGTTTAGCTGTAGTGAGTATTCTATCTAAACAACTTCTCACCTCCTGACAGCAAGGGTGGGGACACTGAGATTTCTTTTCCATAGTGAGTAATAGTCCATTAGAGGTTATTTGCTCAGTGTAGAGTAAAATGCAGAATATTTTGTACGTACACAGCACACTTTACTAAATTAATTGTAGTACTGTGAAAACAACAGTATAAAATAAAGCTAAGCTTCTGTTGTGTCTTACGGCATTCTGGATGTGGTTCTTCTCTCTTTTTTCCACTTTGTCTCTACTGAATTTTTTGCCACAAGTGTTTGCTGTAGTTCATGTGCTTAAGCATTCAATATTTGAGATGGGTGAATTGTCTGGGAATAAATGTATTTGCAGTATTACTAATAATAGCACGGTCAACACTTTTCCCTCATAAATTCACCACTTTGAATAGATTTGGAGAATAACTTTAGAAGTTTAAGTTGAAAGCTACATATCATAATGGTTTTATTTTCCTTCCTACTGGTCTACTGGTAGTCACAAGCTACTGACTGTGATCTACAGTGAAGACATTTAAACTCCTCCTGAATTTTGTACGTTGTGTTGATATGGACAGCCACTTTGATCTGCCTGTGATTTAGCTGTTTCTAGAGCCATAAAATGGCATGTTTCTGAAGCTTTATTTTTACTGGTAAAAGCTGGAAGAAAAGATGCTGATTATTTTTTTTCTTGAATATTTTATTTTGGGCAAATGTTCTGGTTTTTCAGACATAGATTAGTTTGCAGTGTTCTAAAAAAATAGTCATGGACTACATTGCTCTATTGAAGATATGAGTAATCGCTGGTGAGTTAAACTGTCTTGAAGAGGAATCAGAGCAGTGCTGGTATGAAATAGAAAATGGAGTGCTGTAATTTGTTGTCACATGTATATCAAAATATAGATTTTGTGTAGACCAAGAGCATGATGAAGTCCTATGACCTCCTGCTCTCCTATGTGTGTCCCTGAATGCCCGGGATACACCAGAGTTCCAGACCAAATTACAAAGTGATTTTGAAGAAGAAATCCTGTGAGTCCTACACATTATATTTGAAGAGGATACCTTAAATTTTACAATTCCTTGGCCTTTCCAAACCATTTCAGTCATTTGGTGGTTTGGGGTTTTTTTGGGTTTTTTTTAATACTGCATATATCTAAAACTCCTGTTAAGAAAAAAAAATTCAAATAATTCAATAAATAATGTTAAAATACTGTTTTCCTTGCTGATCGGATAGGTAATTCTCTGCAGAAAATAGAAAAGTTGTGTGATAAATTAAAATGGAATTAACTGATTGTATTAATAGTGGTTCAAGTAGCTGGTAGGAAAATCTTTGGGAATCAAAGTCTCTGGCAAGTGTATTTGGAAATTTGCCATGGCAGAATAGTATTAGGGGTCACATAACCTTGGTCAAGAGGGTTCAGCCAAGGAATGTAGTAGCCAAAGCAAATTGGAGCGGATTTGTGTAGAAATTTGGATGAGAAATACTGTGGATGGTTTAACTGAATTTAAGAAATTCTTAATTCTGAGAGACAATGTGAATCACAATGCTTTCTTTCTGACTGATGTATATTAGATTGCTGATTAGCATGTTTACCTCAACCATTTCCTCCAAAGAGGATAATCACCAGTTTATCATGCTGTAAGAAGAGCAATTTAGAGCAGAGTGTAAAACCAGGAGTGTTTTCTCTGTTGCTTCATGATTTTTTGATTGAATTAATAATCGGAGTACTGTATGGGTTACCTGTCAGTCTGTGTGATCCTTCTCCTATGTACAGTACCCATACAGTGATTTGGTTAACTTCTTAGTGAACTTTGCAGTTCATTGACCATTGCAGTGGAGTTAGGGGAACTTTATAGCTCACTGAACTTAGGAGTCTGAAAAATTATGATTTATAATCAGTATATGTTAGTTGAACACTATTTTCCTAAGTTAGTGCAAGATTAGTCGTGTTTCAAAGTCAACATTGGAAACTCATGTGAAGGCAAAGAATTTATAGTTCATTGTACAGCTGAATTTTCTCAAAAGTATTAAGACCAGAAAACTTCTAGGAACAACTAAACAATTTATATGAAAGTCTGGAAATACATTTTGAGGAGCTCTGATAAACTTTCACTGGCTGCTTTTGTCGTGCAGTCTTATGTACGGAAACTGAAGTTCATTTATTAGATACAAGTTTTTTATTGTAAGACTTCTTAAAATCAGTGTGACTTACTGAAAATACATGAAGGACTCATGAAAGTCTCAAAAGGCACTTTACACTGTTGCTTAGTTAGTTTTAAGCAAACTTTGAGGCCGAAAAGGGGCTTTTAGCCTGTTAGAATTGGGCAGTGAAAGCTGCTAAAGCACAGTGAATGAAAGCTACTGAGTTGTTTGATTTGGCAGTTAAGGAAAAGCTATATTTCTTGTTTGTTGTACCTTTTAATGACTGGGAGAGAGGTTTTGCATGTTTGGTTGTGGTTTTTGGGAGGATTTGGCTCCGTGGCCAAGTTTCAATAAGCTGTGCTGAAAGTTGGTGCAAAACAGTAAGGACCAAAGAGCAGCTGGAAATGACATGAGTCTACCACATGCAAATAATTTGACAATCTGTATACAGAGAATGCCGAAACAATTTAAAAAATGTAGACCGTTCCTGCTGGCAATAAATTCCTGTCTACATCTAGAAGCGGCTTGAGGCAACTCAGTGATATGCTTTTTATCAGTTGCTTTATGTTCATATGCCAAAAGAAAAGAAATGAAATATGCATTAAGAGACTTCAAGTAATTACTTCTGTGCTTAAGGAGATTTTTTTCATGCCATCGCTTAAATACATACAGTGTTACATGTGTAATAATAATACTTAGACTATTAAAGTCTGAAGAGTTAGTATGTTAGTGACATTGGTGCTTTTGAGAGTGGATTTTCATCCATGCTTATTTAGGAGTGTAGCATGTGCATGGATTGAAATTTCCTCCTCTCCTATTTTTTTGTTCCAGCCAATGACAAATGGTTCTTGTAATGTCTGAATTGAAATTTACTTATTTTTTAAAAAATCCAAAGCCATTTGGGTACATTTAGACTATGATAATGTCTCCTGAGGAACAAATATGATAATTGCAATGCTTAAAAACCCCCACACCTTAGACCAACCTTTTTTTTATATCTCCTTAAAATAATGCACTCTTATTTGTGGAAGGATTTTCTTTCCTCTAAAGCATGCATCTGTGTTGGATTCTTAATTTGTTCAGGTTTTGCGTAAACCAGATGCATTTTACACAGTGATCCTAGACTATCCTATTACTAATAAATTATCCTAGAAGGAAAATTCTGCTTTCAGCTTTGACATTGTCTTTAAGCATTCAAGAGCCGATAAATGGATGGCAGTGACCAATTTTTATTTTTCCTCTTCACTATCAGTATCATGAAATAATGCAGGAGGATAAACTCAACATACTGTAGCAGAAGCAAGTGTCTGTATTCACCACTCATCTGAAGTAGAACTGCAATTAGAGGAGAAATTGCTCCTTCTCTCTTACCTTTCAACTTTTACATTTGAAAAAATACTGAAAAAAATAATCTCTGCTTTTATGTGCTTGGAAGAACAAAGGCATGTGAGTTGTTGAGTCTACACTGGCCATTCACCTGCTGAAAGAAAGGCAGCAGAAGCCTGACTCTGCCTTCCCTTCCTTTCTGTCAAGGGCAGTGATCTCACGGATCTGTTTGTAACTCTGATTGAGTCATTCTTTGATTCACAGCCCTGAAATGTTTTTAAGGATTGTGTCCTACATAGTGCTGAAGATCACTTGTTCACTGGAACTAAACAAGTAAGGGTTTTCCATCTTGGGTGCTGTTATTCCCGCTTCCTACTTTGTCTCCAGTGTATGCAAACAGGACTCTTGCAGGACTAGGCTGAATATGTTGTTCTAATGTTGCCTGATGAAGGGAATGCTGGTCCAGGTCTGTGCCAGCTTCTCCCTGCTCCTGCCAATGTCCTCTTCCACAGTTGCTGTGTTCAGGGAGCTGCTGGTGTGCACACATTGCCCAGTTTCTGTGCCATAGTCACTAATGATGTCACCCATGGTGCCTGAAGGAAAGGCTAAGTTCCCTCCTTCCTCTGTGCATGCTAGTATTTGTTTTCCTCTCTGAAAAATACTTGCACATAAATCCAGTGCATATATGGTTAACCAATAATGCTCTTGGAATTCGGCTGCAATGTCTGGATTTATAAGTTACCTTTCTTCTTTGAAGCATCTTTTCTTGTTTTCCAATAAAAAATAGATTGTGGGATAACAAATGAGTTTTCCTTGATGGGAGTTGCTGAGGTTGTTTGCATGGATTTTGTCACACTGGAAAAGATGCAACATGAAATGGAAATACTGGTGCATACCTCTGAGATGTTGATGGGGAGTTGCTGATGTAATTTCACATCAGCAGACTGACCCATGAATGTAGTATACATTATTAATTTATGAAGTGTATTTATAAATTATATATGCTTTATATAAAAAAATATTAATAACATATACATACATGATGCTTACTTATTAAAGTAAATTTAATCTGTTCATACTTGGTTCAAGTGTTTTTTATGTTGTGAAAGAGAGTTGTTTTAATAAACATTGCTTTAGACATTTAATCTAAAACAAACCTTAAAGTAAGCCTAAATAAATTTTTGCTTCTTTTTTAGAGGTTTATTTAACCTCTGAAATGGGCTTTGCTAGTGGAAAATGTCAAGAACATGTTTTTTATTTCATGATTAAGATATGGCTGATGTATTGAAGGGAAGGAAGCGCGTGGGCAAGATTCTCTTCAGATGTTTGAGAAAAGCAGACCTAGGGAAACTTAGTAACAAATGAAAATGCACATGTTTTCAAATAATCCAGTGATAAACCAACCACAGGTTTGGCTATTGGCGTAGTTTACTGAAGGATCATAGCTTTTATCTTTGGAATTGCAACTGAGATTTGTAATGCCAGATATGCTTGCAGATACTTGCCTAACACTGGGTTGTTACAAACTTCTAGTAGAAAATTTGTGGTTTACAGTCTGCTTGTGACTGAAAATGTTGGTGGTATTTTTTCCCTTCTTTATTTTTGTGGTGTTGGTTGTTTAATTTTTTCTTTAATTTCAACTGAAGTGACTTAATTTGTGACCTGAAACTTTGTTATAGAAATGAAGCATTTCCTAGTGTCAGGGTTTGGGTGGTTTTTTATTTTTTCCCCTCATGTAGTGTTGTGTTTCTTAAGCACTTTGACTTCTTTATGGTGAGAATACTGATTTATGTCAACACTCAAGGTACATTTAGCACTCATTTAGCATTTCTTGCTCTGTGAAGACTGCTACAGAAGAAAATTGAAAAGGTCACAAAGTGAAGTGGCTGCTCTAAGTTATAATTTCATCACTGATAATCAGTAAAGGAAGAAAGCCTGGATATGATACTTGTCAAGGTGGTCACAAGCCACCACTACAACAAATGGTAACCATCTCATTTTGTCTTGAGACTTTATCAAAATATGTGTTTCGATGCAGACTAGAAATTCATGATTTTATGCATGGCAATGATGTAACATAAAACTTCTATTGTGGTTTCTGTCTCATTCATGTTCAAGGAAGATGACTTGAGACTGGAACAGGTGCAGAAAAGAACTTGGATGGTCAGGAAAACCGCAGCAAGAGGAAACTAGAAGAAGCCAGCTTGCTTATTAGTCTTTTAGAGGAATGACTGGGAGAAAATAATGTTCTCATGAATATCACTAGGAAGAAGTGGGGGGAGGAATTGTTAAAAGGACAGTCTTTGTCCTTAGTGTTGCATATCCGTGTGGGTGGTTGTGTAGCAAGTGAGCTGTAGAATCAAGAAAAAAGCCTCCTGCATGTCAGGCATTAGGAAAAAGCTGTAGGGGAATTCGTTATTCACAATTGCTTCTGGAAAAACATTTCAGATAATATAGCAGACCCTGACAGAATATATCTTGAACTTCCTGGCATTTTAAAATTTTGAGGTGCTTGATTTGAAAGCATAAATTAACCTTTTAACAAAGTTCTAGAAGCTTTTAACTTTTTCCATTGTTAAAGAGCATGGCATAAAATGGATATTTCTGTCCTCAGTCAAGGATTAAAATTAGCTTTCTGTGAAATCAAATCCTGTTGTGTACAGAAAACAGAGCAACTGACAGTTTATAGCACAACAGTTGTCTTCTATCTTGCACAGAGTGTATAACTCTGGAATAATAGTCTCAAATAACACCTTCAGTATATCTGCAGGTGTGCTGGCAGAGAACTCAGCACAAGCCACATTAGAAGCTTTTTGTGTTGATTCTCTGCTATCTGCTAATCTGGAATAAACAAACTTCAAAAATGAGATTTTCATTAAGTAATCATAGGAAACACATGGGGGAATGTGGTATTGTCATCTCTGCAGAGAAAAAACTGCTGGTTGAAATGATTCATAATTTCTACCTAATCAGAGGTTTTTTTGTTTGTTTGTTTGTTTGTTTTTTTCTGAAGGAAAATGCATTTGTAATTGTACATTTGCTGGTGAATCTCTTTGAGAAATTCTTCCCAAAACAATGAATTTCCTATCTAAATGTTTTGATGATGCAGAGGGAGAAGGGATGTGAGCTGAGGAGAGTATGTGTCAGTCACAAGGATTACCCAGTTTTGGAATAAGTCCAAACAAACATTTTAGAGCCTCTAGTGAACTCTTGGCTTTCTTTTTTCCTTTTTCTTTTTTCTGGGTAAAAGGAGGCTGAATTGGGAGTGAGTTAGATAAAAATGCGAGTCTGGTTATTTTTTTGGTATTTTTTGAATGCAGAAAATAAATTGCAATGTGAGAATGCCGGGCACTTTTTTGATTGAAACCATAGTTTTCTCAGTAGCAGTCACCTCTTCCTAGGCATGACTGAACTACTTGACATTGAGATATTGAGTCATGAAAACGGATTTGGTAAAACTCAAACTCCTGACAGGATAACTTTTAATGTTGTCTGAAAAGACATTGTTTAAATCACCAGTGGATCTCTTGAACCTAAGTTCATATTAATGAACTTGTTGGGAGTACATTTGAAATATCAGTTATTGAGTCAGAATGTTAAAAGTATGTTATTAAATCAGTGAGTTTTGCATTACATTAATGACTTAAAAATTGAGTTAACTCACAATTGCACATTTGGAATTAATGATATCAGTAGAAGTTTAGCCATTGAGTAATAGTAGTGGTAGCATAAACTTAGCAGGTTCAGCATTCTGAACAACCAGGTTCAGCACCTCCTCTGGTGGAAAACTTAAAAGTTAGCATTTCATCTCATAGTAAAGGTTTTAAAATGTATATGCTCAATAAACAAATCATGCCAAAAAGTTCTTAAACTCCCCCCCCACCAATCTTTTGCACTTTCTGCTGCCACAGTTTAAGGTGCATTCCCCAAATCTTTCATGTTCTAGGCCTGAAGCTTTTAGCCTGATTCTGTTTTTCACAAAACCTGACCTGAATTTGCAGCAACATATGTATCAATGCGTTATTTGTCACTGGTTGAGCAGGTTCACATCTTGTACAATGAAGATGTTCGTTGCAACCCCAACTGTTTAATTAAAGCATTATTATATTTTATCACCATGAAGAAAGCAGATTGAGTGAGAGTCTGGGGTTTTGATTTTTTGGGTTTTTTTGGGTTTTTTTGTTTTTTTGGTTTTTTTTTAATAAAAGTGTTATAACACTGCAGTTACTGGACTTCTTGAATCTAAGATCTGTTAAATGTTGCTTAGACTTTGTGTCTGCCCATTAAGCTATGATAACTGAAGGGAGATAATGGTGTCCATCAGCTCTTCACAGTACTCCTCATTATCGACCTGCAGGGGTCTCATTTGGGCATAAATAGGCACTCATTTGGGCACTTGTAGCCTCTTCAGGATAAGACCTCCAAGTCTGTTATTCATTACATTTTGTTTTAATTATTGTTAGGGATGGCATAGGGAATTAACGCTTTCCTGTCCCTTCCCTACTTTCTATGCAACCTGTTCTGTCTGTGATATCTGAGTGTTGCCACAGTGAGAGCACACAAGCTGTTAAACTAAGAGGGGTGTGAGGTAAGATACAAATAAAAGCAAAAGCACAATGAAATTCCTTCAGAAAGAGTACTCAGCCCAAAATCAATCCTGTAGAATAGTATCTCGATAATACTCAGCCTGTAAGGTGGAACTTGGACCTCATGAAAGGTAATTTGAAAGGAAAATGAGTAAGGCAGTAGAAATTAATTTACACCAGAAGCAGACATTGTAGGCCAGGTTTAGTAGGGTATACTGACGAGCATTAAATTATTTTGTGCATTTCAGAAGACTGTCTGTGAAGTGTACATCCCACAAAAGACACCAAATGGAAGAAATGGACCAGAAGGAGACTTTGTTTTGTCTGTCCAAAATGCATTGCCATTCAGTTGTTACACAGCAATAGCACTGATGCTTACCTGTGATTTCAGGCTGCTCACAAGTGCCATTTGTGCCTGCTGGTTTATTCCTACTTGCACCCCCCAGCAAAAATTATGGCAAACATTAGGTGGTTTCTGCCGGCCCAGTCACAGGCACTGGTTCTTTATAAGTAGAGGCTGTGTGTGTCAATTTTGCTTCCCCCTCCCAAGTCTTTTTGGAGTCTATGTATCTGATGTCTGATCTTGTAAAGATGTTAGATTAAAATCCTGTTGTAAACTATAACTTGTTACAAGTTAAAAAAAGAAGTTACCCATCCAGCCCCTCCCTGACTGAAAAGCAGCACACTGGGTATCTATTTTGATTTTGTTTTCCCCAAAGAAGGCAAGGTTCTTTGATTATGAAGAAAATAAAAATTAAAAGGTTGAGAAACATTGTCTTAAACTTAAGGGTGAGCCATGGGAGCAGTTACATAGGATAGAAATCTTAGAGCAGAAATTACAAGTCTGTAGTTCTAGTGGTTCCAACTATGTGATTTTTAGTTGCTTTGGGGTTTAAGGATGGATAAAATATGTACTGTGCTCATTTTGTTTGCAGATCATGGATTTTTTTTTATTATTTTTTTTCCTTTTTCCCCCCCCTCTGTCTAGGAATAGCTATCTGATTTTTGATTATTTATTACAATTTAATTTGTTTATTCCAGGATTTTTTTTCTTGGTACCTTATTTTTTGATGCTGTTTTTGTGGATTTCTGTTCTGTTTAGAAGTCTGAAATACTTCTTAGCCATTCTTTCAGATGTCGTACCTCCTGTGTAATAGACATATAATTACCTCATTGTTTAAGGTTGTGCTCAATAGTGTAAGTCAGCTTTCATAGTACAAAACAGATTTGTGTTGATAAACTGTTACAATTATGTTGTGCTGACTTCAAGAACCGTTGTGGGAGAAGGACATGAATAATGTAGATAAGGGAGATTAACCCTGACATCTGTGGGAGATGGGCAGACAGAAAGGGAAGTGATTAGATGAGTAATACTGCTTTCCATGCCACTGTAAATTAGCATCAGGTAGCTTTCTCATGTCTTTGCCCTCATACCTTTGATATACACCAAGATCAAATAATTTTTGTTTGTTTCCATGGTTGTAGCAAATTTTCTTACTGAACAGTGAGACTGTTCATGTGTAAAATTAATTTAAAATAAGCAAATGTAGAATTTAAGTCTGTCAGGTGTGAAAAATAATCATCCTCAAAGTGCATGCAAGTGAGCTACTTCACAGAAATTGATTTATGTGCTACTTATACCAGATGGTAAGTGTGAGGTAACTCCTCTTTGAGGTTACTGAGGCAGATAATGCATAGCATAAACAGTGTCCTCCTGAGAGGAAAAAATAATTAATAGCTATTAAAAGAGAGAATGGAATGAAAAACAAACCTGGACATTGCATTCAGGTTGTTTCTTCTTAGTGCTGTCTGTGGGCTGGTAAAGGTTCTAGACCATTAGATTACATCCTGCTAGTTTTGAGAACATCATGTGGAATTCCCCCATAAAGGTGCAAAGTGTTGACTTCCAAAGTAGACAGCTTTAAGAAAGAAGATCTCTGTAGTTGAAACAAGAGATTTGTACTAGAAGATAATGGAAGAGTATGTCTTTGCAGGGATCTACTGCCTTCTTTGGGATAGAATGTAATTCCTGGTTTTATTTCACATCTTTTCCAGTTCTCCAATTGGTAGAAGTTGCTTGAATGAAATAAGCTTGTGTGCCTGCACATTTTTATACATGCAAATTAAATTTATGTATTTTTCAACTTTTCTTTTGAATTTGATGAAAGTAGTGGCCACTGTTCTTATTTCAGAAAAGAATTTCATAATCCAAGTCTTAGTTCTGTTAGACATGTCTAATATAGCTGGAAGTCTCCTTATAGCCTAGAGTTTTACCTGATCTCTCATCATTCTATGCTGATAATTAAAAGTATCTCTGGTGGCAGAAACTAATCTTGAGGACTTTTCAGTATCAAGATACACTTTTTGTTTCCAAAGAGAAGGCAGGGAAAGCCCCACCCTCATTTATGGATGTTCACTCTGAAATTTTCTTTCATGTGCCAATAGAAGCATTCAGACAGATGATGGAAATACAGTTCCATACAGTAAAGGGATATAGTTGGATTGTGTATGATGTAAACAATTCAGTTATTTTCTCCAGTGCTCCAAATCAACCTACTATAAATGCTAAAAATGGGAGATGGGTGGCAGTTTTAAAAGTTTTTAGAGTTGAATGAAGATTTCTTCTCACTGCTGCTGTGTCTGAGAAAACACCTGAAATATTTGTCCTGCTCAGGTTGATGTGTACTATACTGGCATGATATAATCCATTGATCCTTCTTAGGGCTGGTTGTTTATTGAGGAGTGAAAATTAGTGACTTGTATCCTCCCTTTTATGCTGAAGGCGTGACAGAAGAAGGAATTCTTCATGGGCCACAAAGTGGGTTTCATACCAGATGTTATTAATGGTTATTGTATTGATAGAACATGTTTGTTGCCAGACAATTTTTCCATCTGATAATCCAAGTGTTTGGCTGCCTGTAGGGGTTCGCGTGGCAGAAGGACCCACACAGGAGCAGTTCTTGTACTGCAGTCTGTGTGAAGGACCTGTGTGGGAGAAGTTAATGAAGGATTGCAACCAGTGGAATGAGCCTGTCCTGGAGTAGGGGAAGAGGAGGAAGGAGTGGCAGAAACAAAGTGTTTATGCACTGATCACAACTCCCATTCCCTGTTCCCCTGCACCACTGAGGGACATGGAGGCTTGGAGAGATGTAGGAGAATCATTAGAAAGGTTTAGTCTGGAAAAGGGGTAAAAGGGAAAGGTCATTTTAGTTGCTATTGTTTCTCACGACCCTACTCCCTTATTAATTGGCAATAAATCAGATTCCTCAAGCTGATCTGTATTTTGCCCATGATAGTGAGTGGTCTCCCCTGTTCTTATCTCAATCTATGAGCTTTTGCTTTGTGTTTTCTCCCTCTGTCCTGCTGAGGATGGGAGTGATAGACCCACTGGATGGGCACCTAGTGGCCAGCTGGGGTCAGTCCACCAAGTCCACATCTGTTTGCACCCACGTGAAGGTCTGCAGGAGTATTCCTGTTGTCTTACTGTATCTTTTTAGGGAGTCTTATGCACTTTCACACCAGATTCATCTCCAAACAGGTGGTTTTTTTTATTTTTTCAGATAATCTTAACTCCAAATCATTGTTGTCCTAAAGAGGAAGAAATAGAAGATAGAGAACAAATTTAGATGTTATATGTTGTCTCCTAAAAGCAGGTGCAATAATGAAGCAGAGTACTATAATAATCTTCTTTTTTTTTTTTTTATTCCTTCAGACTTGTGATACTCTTTGAACATGTTTCTTGCAGAGAAATTTCATTTTGTGTCCTTGGAACTGGAGTGTGCTATGGACATAATAATGAGAATATGCTGGCCTTTTTCTCTCTCCTTCCCCTCTTATTTCATACAGAGAAAACAAAAAACCTTGAAGTGATGTTTGTGTGAAAATTTGGGATCACTGGAAGAGCCAATTTATGCTGCTGGATTGCTCGGGGCTAGTTAGTGCATTACTTGAGAAAAAAATGTAGGATGCATGTTTCTTGAATTTGGCCATACTTTATTGCAGGTCACTGTGGAAAAGTAAGGTATGTATTCCATTGTAGAGTGATGGCTGGAATAGAATAAATAAGGATTGCTGGGGTGGAATGCAAGCAGGGTCTTTATATCAAATGTATCATCATTTTGGCCAAACGTTGCTATTGCTGTACCACAGAGGGTTCAAGGATGCCTTGCGTTCTTGCATCATCTGAATGAAGGTTGGGGAAAAGTACAGTAATTTCA
>PYHW01010739.1:1057272-1072249 GCA_013186435.1 Turdus rufiventris
TCTGGAGTCCAGTGGAGAAAGGGGCTACCTTAGTGTCCCAAAACCTCTGTTTTTATCTTGGTAAGAAATGTTGGGCTCTTTCCCCCTGTCTGGAGCAATTTCCAATGGGATGCAGTAATTTTATCAGTCGCACAGTGGGACTCAATGGCCATTAGCAGAAAATGACTGGCTGGAGGAAGGATGGGGGGTGCAAAGATAAAGAACAATGCCCTGCCTGGTTTCAATGGATGCCCCATTAGCAGAATATCTCCCGTGGAGATAAGGATCACTGTCCCCACCCTCAACAGATGGTGATAGAATAGATACCTTTTATTACACTCTGTATTGTAACCCAAGACAGTTGCCAACACCCAGACGTGCGGCTTATACTCGATGCGGCTTATAATCGTGAAATTACTGTGCTTCAGTGTGACTATTTCAGAATAGACTTTTCTTTTTAAGGGCTTAGCCCTGTTGGAAATAAGCATACGTATTTGCTTCCTGCAGTAAGGGTTGCAACTGAACAGCCACATTTGTAATCTTTTGAAAACTATGGTGGATGACAGGTTCACAGGAGTGCCCAGGGGTGGTTCTAAAGTGAACCTTCCTGTTTCTGCCCCCTTCATCCGCTGGGGATGGGCTCTGAAAGAAGCAGAAGTTCTTGCAGGGTGATGGCCGAGTCTGTGAGATCGGGGCCCCCTCTAGTGGTGACATCTCTGCCAGGCTCTAGTATTTGTTGCTCTCAGCCTGTTTTTATTCAGTCGGGTTTTTTTCCCCTTTTCTTTAAGTACTGCATTTAGTTCCACTCTGTATTAGCCCTTTAACTTGCCCACTTATTATACACAGTGGTAAAGGAAAAATTTTTGGTGTCTTAAATCTAGTGATTAAAAGAAAAGTGGATACATAAGTATATGTATAATCACTTAGAAATTTCCTGTATCTCTAGTTTAATCTTAAATCTCCACCTCAAACCACAGTTAAATTTTAATGTCGTTTCTTAAATTAATGAATGTGAGACAAGTGGAAATGGACAACATGCTGACAGTGCTCAAAATTTGTGCTTACCAAGTGTATGAGATGGCAGAGTTGCTTCATAATCTCTTCAAAATACTTGTCTTGCGAGGTCTGTATGTTTTTATGTCTTTCTGCCTGAGAGATGCTGCACTTTCTGTGTATTTTGAGTCAGCAGCTGTACATCTGGACTCAATATTGATCAATGTTCAGATGCTATGGTTGCATACTATGGGATCAGTAATGATGACTTTGCTTGGAATCAACATTAGAGCTATTCTGTTTTCAATCTGATGTGAGTTGTATTTTCAGAAAGAAAAACTTTGAGCCTATGCATTATTCTCTCTTTTTTTTTCCTAATAGGGGAGTAGATTTTTTTTTTCTTTTTACTTTACTGGGTGTTCTTTGGCTTTTGTTATTTGTTATTCTGTTTGCTAAAGAACTGAAATAGAAATGTCTCTTAGTGAAGAAATATCATACATTTTTTGGCATAATTGTCATGAGTAAATCAGAATGCATTTGATGCTAGAGGTGGTACAGATCTTTGCTGCCTCTTTTTCACTTGTTTAACATCACTGTCCTAGAAGTTCTTGAATGCATTAAAGCTGGCTCTACATCCAGGATATTATTCATAAATTCTGGTGGAGGGAGAGGACAAGTAGGTGCTGTGCCATGAGTATGGAGGCCGTGACAACTTGTAGGGCATGTCTTAAAAGTATGTAGGACTTCATAGTTCTGTTAAGTTCTGTTAGTGTTTTCATGACTAGTGGATAGCATTTGTCTCTAGAATGGTGGATTTTCCTACCATTTAGGGGGAAGGCCGGAACAAAGTAATTGCTTCATTAGAGAGCATTGACATTTGATTGATTCTAGTAGGTGCATTTCCATTGACTGTAGATGACTTGCCTTCTTTGCCAAGGTGGGGGACAGTGTTCCCAAAGATCTGAATGCACTTGAAGTAGATGTTCCAAAAGGTGTCCAAGATACAGTGCCGTGTTGTGGCTTCAGTTCCCAATGAAGATGTACCTTGCTAATGAGGAAATACAGGCTTCCTCAAAGCCTGATAAAACTATGGGGAGCTTACAGTATAACAGAAGAGCTCCATGTGGTTATGCCTTTATAGACTTCTTTGTGTATTTTCTAGCGTTCTTATTTGCATTACGAAATTAGGGTTGAACTTACTTTCTTTTTTTGCTTTTACTGTGAATTGTTTGAATTCCTTGTCAAATGCATTTCAGACATCTCATTTGAATACTTTGAGTGGTATCTAAGTGCAAATGCAAATAGCTTCTTCAAAATGATTCCTGTCTTTTTTCAGTAATTGCTGAATCCTACAGAAAAAAAGGAACTTAGGGGCTGGAATTAAGGTTTTTTGGGCGACTTTTTTCCCTTTTGATATCTTGATTTCAGAACTTCATAGCAAATACAGATATTTCATATGTATATATACATATCTTTAATTTTTTCCTGTTCAATGGGTAGATATATGCTTATAGCACAATTTCATTTTTTGTCTTGCAGATTTGTGTGCTAGAAACATAAACTTTAGCAAATTTGAATAACATCTGAAATATATAAATCACTTATTTTTAATAAATTGCTTTCTTTGACATTCTTTAAGATTCATGATGTAGCAGTGTATGTGCATATTTGTTTAAGGAATTACTTTTATAATTTAAATTCTTAAGTTGTTTAGTTCTCCCATGAATAGCATGCAATTTTAATTTAATAATGTGTTAATAACTGACAATATATGAATCACTGGAAAGTAGTAAAATTGGAGCACTTCAGTAACTTTAGTGAAGGAAATGTAACTATCTGACTTCTAATATTACTTTGGATATTTTTGACAAAACTATTTTGGTTTCTGCAGTGCAGTTTTTTATATATAGTATATACATGTACAGTGGCACTTGGTTATCTGGATGCAAAGTGTGAAGTCAGGAAGGTCCTACTCAGTGGTGGCTTTTCATTGTGGTGGAGGTTGTCAGAGCTGCAGGAATGAAGAGGTTTTGCTGCAGGGATGGGGGCCAGTAATTACTGCTGTAATGGCAGAGTGATTCCTGGCCATGCAGCGTGCCTGTCACCAAACAAGGCTTGGAGTCTTCTGTTAAATGCTTATTTACCAGTGTGAACATTTTTGCTTTTTATTGTTTGCTCCCAGCTAAGGAAGTGCTTATTTTGTGTAGTTCCTGTCTGGCTTCCAACATAGTAGCTTTTCTCATACAAAAGCCGTGTCATTGTGCCAGAATTCTGCTGACTCTTAAGATCAAGATTCCACCTAATATTTTTTCTGAACTCTCTTGCTTATTTTTCTGTGCTCTGTTACTTTATTTTGGAGTTCTAATAAGCTTGTTCTTGGCAGGGAAAGATGAAGTAAAGCCAGATGTAGTTTGAAAATGTCTTGGTGTCACAAATAAGGAATGAATGAATGGTGTATTTCATTTGAAACAGGAAGCTCACTCCGTTGCATGGACTCCCCCTACCCCATTGTTTCATATTTGTGTCACCTATTTCATAATGGAAGGTACAGGAAATGGTGACCTCAGGTGAAACCTGCCTGTACTGTTTTGGGCAACCATGAAACATCCCTCTGTTATTATAGATTTATTAATTCATTAGATCTCCCTTGTGTTGCATAGTATAAGCAAATAGTTCCAAATTCTTTTAAACACCAGCAAATTGACCCCTCTGTTCATTTTCATTTCTGTAGCAAAATCCAGTCTGGACAGTAACTTCATTATTAGTGATTACCATTAAGTGTTATTCTTCAAATTAGTGATGTAAGGGGGATGTGTAGCTTAGCAGTTTGGGAAGTGTAGAGTTAAAGAATTGCAGGAAGAAACTAAAGGCTTGCCAGCTAGTTATTTCTGTACTTTAAAAGTATTTTCAAAAGTTGTTGAAAAGTGTAGTTTCTGAATTCTTCCTTTTCCCTAAATAACCCAAAAATGCTTTTGCAAAATATTTTTCAGAAAGTTTATGAATGGTGACAAAACCAAGATCCGTGCATACTGTTTTTCTCGGTATGTTCAAAAGGTTCTGCAGCTTCCTAAAGTCTTGACCCTTGTATTTTATTCCAAAACTTGTATTGAAGGTTAACTCTGAGTGTTATACAGACTTATTGTAAGATGCAGAAATTTGAGGCAAAAGCACCTTCATATAAAGTGGTATCAAAATAATTGTGTAAACGTCAGAAGTTTCTCTACATGTTTGTATGGGCTTATAAGGTATGGTATAAAACTGTTATGCAGGCTGTTTTCCTTTTAGTTTCTTACAACATGTGCTTTCCTGCGTGGAATTTTCAGAAAGCTGTGTCATGTTCAGAGGCTCACATTCTATCTAAGATTGTACAAATGCAATCTGTTTTCTTCTTTAACTTCCATATGATCAGGAAGGTCTATTTTCTGGCAAAAGTTATACCACTAGTTAAAAATGTGATGGGCATTCTGTATGTCACATTCCATTCCAGCACTGTGTTTCACAAAGGCATTCAGATTTCCTATTAATGATACCTTCTATCAGTAAATTATAGTGAAAAAGTTCTGCTTTTCCTATTATGTTACAACAGTGTAAATAAAGCATGCAGTTTTTATTCCTCTCCCTTATAGTGTGAATGGATTTGATTTTAAAAAATTATTTTTGTCATCCATAATCATTATTTAGGAAGCAATATTGTAGATACAAGTGTTGAAATTATCTTACTGTGATAACTAGACAGCAACAAATAATTGACATCTTTTGTTGTGCATGCAGTGTGTCCTATAAGCCATGGTCCTGTGGATGACAGGAAGGGATTTGTCTGTTAAGATCTGTGTGGTTTTGTTTTTCTTTCATCAGTTTAACAGAGTTAAAACCTTGAGAACAAAAGATAATAATGAGTAATAAATAATAAATAATGAAAAAGTATTAAAGGCATTTAACTGTTAGTAATGTCTGTGTTAGGAGGTGGGGTCAATATAGTTGCTGTTTTGCTTTTTTGAGATACTAGAATTTTTCAAGAGTGAGTCAAATATTGTGGCAACAGTCTTTTATCTGATGTGAAGATAAATGAGAGCAGGCATGAAGAGGGAGTTAAGGTGGCAGGCTGCAGTTTTAGGAGCTTGAGAAGAAGTAACATTTTAGTGTTCACAGGTTTTGATCTGTGCATCACTGCAGAGGGATCAGGTGAAGAATGGGTTGTTACTCTCCATCTAGTGCCATAGAGGTTGTTTTCACCCTAGATGGAGTGTTCACTCATCTGGATTTTGTTGATCCTTCCACTTTAAAGGAGAAAGTGAGCAGGATGATCCTGGCAATGTCACCACAGAAAAGCATGATTTAAAAAGAGTAAGGTTTTCTTCGCATTTGAATTTAAAATATTAATAGCCTCTGCATGATTCAAAAGTTACTACGTGGCAGTCTTCTGTTAATATCTGATAATAAACATAGCTAGATAAACAGCAGAATTCTTTTGGAATTCCATGATGGTAAACAAGTGCTCTCAGGATAAATAGAAAACAATAGAAAATTAAAGCACTAAACCAGAGGAACAATGAAGAGCTTTCTCCTGCTTTGAAACAGTAGTGAGTCACTCAACAGGGAGTGCTCTATGTTTGATGTCAGAAATGAAGGGGAGCAGAAGCTGATGTAATGCCACATGTAACCACCGTTAGAGCCTGGTAAAAGACAGCAGAGCAGTTAGAGTTGTATAGTAACTTAAACTGAATAATTTTGGTTGAGGTGCTCAATTCAGTTGTGCTACATTAGGGTCAACAGAGCTGCTCTCAGTTACTGTGCCTGTAAGCCATCACAATTGTCTTGGTAGGAGTTGGAGTAATGAAGACAACTTCTCATTGGAAGCAATGAGATGAAGCAAAGAGGAGGCTGACAAGAATAGAATGTGCTGAATATTTCAGCTTGCATTGCAGGAGACAAGAACAAAACTACTAAGTCCTTTTGACTCATGATAGGTTTGAATTCAAGCTGTGCTTCTGCACCACAAACTTCAAATGAACTTAAAAATTCTTCAGACTTCTACCTGTTTGATCACAAAAAGCAAAAATATTATTTATGGCCCTAAAGATAGGAGACAGATCATCAGGACTGTGGAAATAATCCATACCTTGGCTGCTTTTTCGTATTAAGTTTAAGTAAGCTTTGAAATAAGCTTTGAAAGATGAGGCACTAGGCTTAAAATAGCAGCAGCGAAGTGAGGAGATCATTAAGTTCTATTTTTTTCCTTACTATCAGATATTTCACTTTTTGTGTAGGGACATTCCTGTTCCTTCCACTTAGCAGGTGATCATTCTTCAGGACAAGTTATTTGGCTGGTGACATAGTAGGTTGCATTTGTTTAGTTTCTGAGGATAAGATGCTTGTTCTGCAACACTACTTAAACAATTATTTGAACCCTGATGGTTCACTTGAATATTGGCATGCACTGACTTCAGCTCACATCAGTATTAGAATACCTCTTTCTCCATACAGTGGTAGTTAAGTAACAAAGCTCAGTAGCATTTTTTCCTCCTTATTTTCCTTTGTCTGTGTGCTTAAATGGGAAAGGAAGAATGAATAACTGATCAAAAGTAAAAAGCTTTTGTTCTGTGGGTACAAGCAATGGCTTGGAGGATTGTAATCCATCATTATTGTCTTGTATGTACTTCTATAAAATCCATTCTTGAAGACCATCACTGTTTCTTTAGGTAGCATTCATTTATAAATGGTTTAGAGCCAGAAAATACAGGTCAGTTGGAAGAATTACCGAATTATTAATTTATTTAAAGAAATTTAAAATGTAATCCTGGTTGCTTGTTTTCTCTCAATGCTATCCTTTGCAGATGTCTAACTGTGTATTGGCTAGATCTTTGATTATTTTATGGGCTTTGGAATCTGTTTGCAACTATTTCCTCAGCATATTGAGTCCTGCAAATAATTACTTTTTATGAGACCAAATAAATCCTAATTGAATGTTTGCTCTTTTATATGCAGTTCCATTTCAAAACTGCAAAAGTTTGCACTAGCTTTACTTAGCATAATAAAGATACTGATCTAATTTGCTGTCCCAATGTAGATTATATTTATTCACTTACTTTAATAAAGTGCAGCTTTTCTAATAGTTCAGAAATGTACCTTCTTTTTTTTTTTTTCTGTTTTCAGATTTATCCAAGAATCGGTTAACTGAAGTTCCTACGGAGTTGTGCCATTTTGTGTCATTGGAAACACTAAATCTATACCACAATTGTATTAAAGTTATACCAGATGCCATAGTAAACTTGCAAATGCTAACTTATTTAAATTTGAGGTAAGTTTATCTTTGATAGTTTTTGTTTATTTGCAAATATGTAAAGCTTTTTTTTTTCTGCGCTTTTTAAGGTTCAGGAACAACTCACTGCATTTTTTCATATTACTGGAAAGGGTAATGTAAAAGCTCATTGGCTGCAGAGACAGCTCTGTATGAAGGCATTGTAAATGCCAAAATGTAAAAATAATTATTAAATAAGCAATATTAATCCAGTTCTTAATCTGACAAATCCAGAATGCTCAACACATCCACACAGTTGTATTATTTTAATTCACTTCTGATGACAAATTTTGTAAAGCTTGACTTACATTTTGCAGTTAAGAAGATGGAGAGGCAGAGGCTTTCTATTTTTGTCCATGGGGAATGGAATGGAAGAGTGTGATACTATATCTATCACTAGCATAGTCACATTATGAAAGAAATCTAGCTACAGTCTTTTTTAGGAGTAAGTGGCAAAGAATTAGACATCTTTGCCTCCTTTCCAGGCAAATCTGTGCGAGTACTAATCAGCACAGAGAATTGCTGTTAGTTCAAGTGCAGTTGAATGCACATGTGCTCTTGATGGAGGGCAGGTGAACCCTTTTTCAGTTGGAGCAAGGTGTGGAGTTTTCTTTGCAGTTAACTGTGTAAAAACAGTAATAGTGAAGATGTAACAGTCTGGTCTATGCAAGAATGAGGTCTGAATAGGGGGTGAAGTGGTTCTCTTGGTCTTTTAGATTCAGGGAGTGAAGGTTTGATCATCAGTTTTATCAACACTGAGGATCTTTCTCAAGTCTGTATCACTACTGAAATGCAGTTTTGGCCACTGTGGAACACTATTTTGCCTATGAAAATTGAAGTGGAATAATATGTCCTGAGTATCTGCACACAAGAAATAGGACTCGCAATTTTGAATTAGTGTTAGATATACATAAAGAACTTAAAAACTGGATTGAGTTATTGAATATGCATGAAACATCTTGTTAAATTAGGAATTGAATTAACTTGGTTAAAACTTAATGAAACCGTGAATTAGAACTCTGTATAGTGATAGAATCTGTCATCACAAAACAATAGTATATTTTATATTGCATATAAATTGAACAAAATAAAAGGAATTTTAGAATTTTATTAAGTAGCTGACATTTCTCTCAGTTTAAAATTTCCTCTTCACTTGAATGTGCTCTTCCCTATGTTACTTGGACATAGTGAACAGTCTCAACAAGGAAATACATTCTTGACTTTCTGACCACGTTGTTAGTTGGCAAGAAATACATGATAGATTTAAAATGCGTGTCTTTCTGCCTGTTACCAGCAGAGCCCATATGTTGAATAGCATTAGAAAGTGATGCCAAGAGATCTATATTTAGTCTTTGGCCCTTGGTGGATACTGTCCATGTTTTATTTAAAGAAATTCCTTTGAAACTTAATGATGACTTATTGCTCACTTGTCCTGGTTATGTTCTTTTCCTTATCTCTTAGTGGGTTGCTTCTGAGTTCTGTGGACCTTAAAAATTGTTTTTACTTACTTTTTTGTCTGTGTCTGATCTCTGGCATAGGGTTACTGTTTTAGAGTCTGAGGTTCTTCAATTTGAGTTCTAAAGAACTTGAAAAAATATTTCTAAGTAATTTTTTTCAAAAGTTGTGTCATGGCCTTCTGTAAAGACACTAGAATTAAGAAGCCTGGCTCCAAAAAAAGCAATGATACATTTTTTTCAGCTGCTGCTGGTTAGTAATTGGATTTCTCATTTTTATTTTCTTTGGGATATTGATATCTCTCTGTATCCTGGGGTCTGCAACAGAGATCTGATCATAGATTGCTTTGTACAGCATTTTGAGACTGTTGGGTGGAGAATGAATATGTATCTCTGTATGCTTTGTAGCACACTACTGGATTGGCAGTCGAGGATATGCTTTGCAACTTATGGAATTTGGATTTTTGTTTGTTTTTGTTTCATCTCAATATTGCAACTCCTACTGAAATTGCACAGGACAATTTTTACCATGTGTTTCCAGAGTTCAGTCATCTGTCTTTGCTTTCTGAAGCCTTAACATGTAGGCAGGAGCTAATTAAAATGGTGCCACTTAAGTTACTGTTCATTGTTTTACTGTAGGTTAGTAATTGTAAGAAATCATAAGAATTAAAGAAAACTTTTAAATATTCTAGGAGAGAGTAATTACGATTATTATTCTGATGAACATAAAATTTCTTTGGGGAATTGAGCCACAAATTACTATTTTTAGTCTTGTGGACATTGCAAAGGGTCATGGCATTTGTCATCTTTAAGCTCTAACTTGTGAATCTTGGGAAAAATGAACCACTGGTAGTTCCAGAAATTTTTTTTCTGTATTTACCTGGGTTAATAGCACAGAACAAGAAAACAAGATGTACCAAGTAATCTTCAACTATAAATATGCTTTAAATTAATTGAGAAAATAACCATTTTGTCTGTGATTTATATATTTGTCTTTCAGCTGTAAAAAAAAAAAAAAAAGGCATCCATTTTAATGGCACATAAAACCACAGGAATGTTTAAATACTTGCAAAATACTGTCTCAGTTGACTTTCCTGTTTTCATTAAGAAGGGAAACAGCTGTTCTTTGTGTGACTAGCAGATTTGTTATAATGTTGCTAAACTGATAAAATGCATTTTTTCCAGAGTGGTAAATTCCTCAATATTGTTAGTCGATCAGGTGTTTCTGATGTGCAAGTGTCTTCTTAATGATTGCCATTTGAAAATTTCAATTTTATTTGCATAAAATATGACCCATGAAAATGAAGAAATTTTGCAGCTCTCAGAGTTTCTGTGAATATACAGTAGAACATCACTGATGGTTTTAATATTTTTGTTTTGTTTTGTTGCAGTCGAAATCAGCTTTCTTCTTTGCCAGCTTGCCTGTGTGGTCTTCCTCTAAAAGTCTTAATTGCAAGTAACAATAAGCTAGGTTCCCTTCCAGAAGAGATAGGTCAGCTAAAGCAGTTAATGGAATTGGTATGTTACTGACTTTTTTTTTCACTTTTTATTTTGACTGCTTTTAAGTTTAAGTAGAAACAGTAAAATTCACGTTTCACATATATTTGAACAACTGCTTAATAGTATAATGTAGTTTGCAAAACTTAATTTAACTTCTCAAGTGTGTTGGCTAGCAATAAAATAAGCATTTCCTTTATGTTCTTTAGGACTCTTTTAAATAACATCACTGCCCTCAGTTCATTCAAAACTCAAAGTTCCTAATAGTCACCGTTTTTGCTCACTGCCTGCCCTGACTCCTTGTTTCGCTGCATCAGGTTCATAACTTCTGTCTCTGCAAGGTTGTGCCCCCCTGTAGCACCCTCTCCTCCTGGTTTCTTTCTGTGTTGTTGCTGTCTGCTTACCAGGCTGCATTCCACTCGTGATACTGGTCTTACCAGTTTATTTTCATTTTATTTCACTACATTTGTTATGCAGCCTTGCTTTCCTGGAACACCCGTCTAAACAGATCTACAAAATGATTATACTCTTCTTGTTTTCGAAGCTGTCCACATGAATACTTTCTACAAGCAGTAGATCATTTAGAAAATATTGTCCAGTCAATGAGAGCCTGAAAAAGCAAAACTTATTTGCTACTATAGCATAAAATTAATTTAGTTGCACATTTATAGAAAATATATTTAAGAGAATGCTTCCCTTTGTCTCCCTTTATCTTCCTCTGCTATATATTGTAAGCTGAGACTCTGAATTTTTTATAACAAAAGTGTTTTGGTTATTTCTGTTAATTTTGACTGTTTGAGGTACAAATTGACAAATAAACTGCATTTTGACACTGCTAATTTATGCATAGTAAAAATTCGATTTAAACTTCCTTCCAGCTACTGGCATCTCCACTGACAGCAGTTACCTTGCACACCTTTTCTGTACCTAAAAGTGTCTTATTATCATGTTGTTGTTTTTATAATAGTGGCTCCTCCAGTAAATTATGTGACAGAAATTAATAACCTTGCTTGAGGCCTCAGTCCTGCTACTGATTCTTCATAGGTGGCATGAAGTGGCAACTGTGGAGCTTTTTCCTTCTGATATTCTTGAACAGCATGCTGTGTTATCAGGCTTCTGTTATATGTGATAGTTGATGTGGCTGTTGATGAGGATGGTGGGGATAGTAGTTACCTTTTTTCTTTCTGAGTTATGACTGAGTTCAAGACAAGTTTGTTTTGACTGGTGAGCATTATTAATTTATTAAGTATTTTATTTTTTTTGTGTGTGATGCATTTAGTGAGATTTACACAGATGGTTATGATTTAATTATTCTCAAAAATGTGTTGGGTTATAGCACTGTTTTTTTTTTTCTGTGCTTAAAATAGACACAATGAAAGGTGATGGTTCCAGTTTTATAAATAATTTAAATTAAATTTAGTAAAAAGTGTAGTAAAAACTAAAGCTTGAAATCAGTGTTGATTATACCCAAAGCAAATTTGGTTTGCTTAGTTCAAGCATATAATGTGTTTAAATTCTGGAATTCTGGATTTTCATATTGCTTTCCAGTTATAGTTTCAATGTTACTGTTTGTCATGAAGAACAAAACAATTCTTGCTCTGAAAGTATTTAATATGAGAGCTCTAGCTACATGTCACTTTGGTAGCCAAAAGATGTATGAAAATTGAAAAAGGTCTGATGCTTGTTCTTTGTGATTTAGGCATTGGGGGGTGAATGAAAACAAGTTTTTCTTAAATTGAGCATGAGTCTGTTCAGATGTCCTGATTGCACAGTTTGATGCCACCATGTGTGTTTGGTACATTTCTAGTGAAATGAGTTGCACTGTTTAACTGGAAATGACATAACTGTGATGTATTGGGAGAAGCAAATAGTGGTAGCATTGAGAGTGGGGATCTGTGCTGGCATGTATAATATAAAGCACTTTAGATAATAAGGTGATCATTGTTCTAAAATGAGTAAAAGAAACAAACAAAAAACATTAAGTCATAATGCAGTTGTTACACAAAAAATTCAGCTGTGTGAGAGCAATGCCAGCCTGAATAACGTGGGATTCAAGCAGCAGCATCCCCCAGCCCCCTGTCAGGGAATGCTGTTTTGGTGTGCACGCTGTGCTGTTGCTGGCCTGGGCCAGGGGATAGACCCTGAGATGCCACCTGGCTCAATGCAGTTCTTGTATCAGTAGGACATTTCTGAGCAACCTCAAGTCTCCCAAATATTTCACAAGCTGTATGCAGTGAGATCTGGGTGTACATAGCAAAGGGTTCTTTTTATCTACCTTTTTAATACAAAATTTACCCTTATAGTCACTGCAGAATGATACAAGCATAATTTGCTGCAAATTAGATCTTTCCAATAAACTCTGTGTTTTCCCTTCTACCCTCCAAAATGGGGTAGGTAATGGTTTTCCTATTACAAGTATGTATTTTTATTAATTTCATACCTGTGGCATAGAATTAACACTGATATTGCATGCAGAAAACTTTCAGATATTATTTTAAATTTAGACTTCTGACAGCTAACTTACTTTGATGCTTGTAACATAAATTATTCTCCCTGCAGAATACATTGCCATTATTTGGTAAAAAATTTGGTTGGGAAGTTTACTTTTATTTGCTGCAAAAAAAAAATCTTTAACTTAATCATGCGTCTACTGTCAGCCAGGAAAATGCAAAATTAGTGTGAAGATAATCTGGAACTTACCTTCTGCCAAGGAAAAGTAATTAGGCAGAGATGGCTCAGTAATTTTACCCAAAACTCTCAGATGTACAGTAAAATTCTGTTCTCCATCCTATCAGGCCGTATTGCACTTCTACCTTCTTCAGATAACAGCCTTCTCCATCTCTGAGATGCTCCTATCTCATGTTGGAAAACTTTTCTCACCTGGGATTTATGTCCTCATTCGTCTAATCAGAGACAGCAGCCTGACCATGTGGGACTTTCTGCCTGTTGTTTCCTAAAAGGGTCCATGTGCTCATGTACAGTGTATCTTATTTTTACTGTCCAGTATGGCTTCTATGTCACAAACTCTGACTGAACCCAGGTGCATTTTAGGAATAATGACTCAGCCAGGAGTCCCGAGTTTAAAGTTATGCAAGGAGGAAGTCCACTTCAATTTGAGTGGTTTGGGTAAACATCCATGTGTGTATGAATGAATATGGAGTCAGAATACCTTATTGTTTTTTGTTTATCTTGCTGAACATACATACTGGATTTGTTTGATTGGTTTAAGACCATAAACAAAGGGAAATAGTTGATGATTTTGCTTTCATGCCACAGAAATTAATGTTGCATTTCCCTAATTTAATAAATGTTAAATAAAAACTATACATTCCTCTGATTTTGACAAATTGCCTTTTTGGTGAGAACAAAGTCAAATTAATACAAGTCTGACCTCAGCAAATATTAGTTTCCTGTGGAACTTAAGTGTTTGCACTTCAGTTACCTGCAAATGTTCCTGAATCCAAGTTCCATACTACTGGTTGCATAATTCCTTTAAAAATTGCTATCTTGGAAACCATAGGTGTTTGATAGTATTGCTTCCATTGCTGCCAAGGTAATGACAAAGTTTAGCACTATCCCTGTCACATACACACACATGAAGTCTAAGTCAAGAGCATAGCTGAATTAATGTTACATGTGTGTGGCAAGTTGGACTACAGTGCTTAGTAGGATAAAGGATACTGCTGTCTCTAGAGATCTTGTGAATGCTGACATTCTGTCACAACAGATCAGTCTTACTGAGGATGTTTTGAAATGCTGTAAGTGGAGGTGGACTTTGAGGTTATGCACTGCCAGGTTTCTTTTTTTGTGCTTCCTCTAGAATTCTCTGTGTCTTTCCCTGACTTGTTCTGATGTGTATGCCTAAGCGCACTTGGTCTAGAGTTTCTTTGCCACAAGGTGACTTTAAATTCTGTGCTCTAAAAATTACATATCTAATTATGAAGTCATTTAAAGACTGCAAATTAAAAATGGGTCAGTAAAGCTTTAAAAATAAATGGTAAGGGAACAGTGCAATTAACTAAACTTTGTGACAACTTAGGCAAAAATGCACTCATTAACTAGAATTTTTAATTTCCTTGTCTAAAATCTACAGTAATTTCTTTCCCTTCTCAAAACAGTCAGGAAGTTTTGGCAACAATAAGATTCTGTAACAAGAAGAAACTTGTCATATACAGGGAACAGCACTGCTAGATCAGAGTTTGGTTTTGCTATCTTTTTTAAACTAGATTTTTAGGCTCAGAGATAAGGAGTTAATATAATGGTTTTGACTGGCCTTAAAGCACGCATCTTCAAAGACATGACCTGGAAATCTGACTTCTCAAACTTCTGTAGTCTAAGAGCTCCCAGATATTTTATAAATCCATTTGAAACTATTGAGAGAGTAGGACTTTTCTGCTGGTTTTTCAGGAAAATGGGGTATTATCCCATTTAGCTTTCCTATTGTGAAATACTGTTTCCTTCTTTTAGTACAGAAATGACAGCATAATTGGGACATTTCTCAAATTTGCAGGTTGCCTGGGATGTAAGCAGAGATTTCGCTGTCAATTTTGCTGCCAAATGGACATTTAGTATTTAATAATTGTCTCATTGCAGATTGGCTTAATCCAAGAAGTTGATCCTTCATACACATTCATAGCAGTTTCTTGCTTGAAATAGTTTAGTAATGCTAAACAAGCTCTATCCCTTTTCATTATGGCCTACTATGTGCTATGATGATCAAATATATGCCTTTACTGAGCATCATTACAGAATGCTA
>PYHW01010739.1:1076673-1087205 GCA_013186435.1 Turdus rufiventris
TGGGCAGTGAGATACTTGTTTCCAAATGGTTACAGACTTACCAATAGTGAAAATTCTCAACAGTTTTCTGGCAGTTTACATAATTTAGAGAATGAGAAACAAACCAGAATTCAAATCTGCTGTTTTCAACAAAGTAAATGTGCTAACAGGTTACAAGCTGATGACTTCTCACATATTTTTCTCTTTGCCTGATTACTCTTTCCTGTTGGGAATTTACAGTGCCCAGCCCCAATATGTTCCATGATGTGGTTATGGCAGATTGCTATAGTGTAGAAACTTTAGAGGCTTTGCATATTTTAATATGTTTAAATGTTCTGGCAGCTGGGCAATGCTGAAAATAAACCTTCAGATCTTCTCTTGAACTTTGCAGTCTGGCTGAGCAAAGAGAAAGGATAGCTTTGTGGGACTAGTGTTGTCCTATGCAGTTAGAACTGATTCACAGAGGTTTTTTTTCTGAGGCAGTGCTTAGCTGAACAGGGCACTAAATCTATGTGGAGTTCAACTGGATTGATAATGTCAAATAAGTAAACAATTAGCAGTATTAGTGTGTGATGATGATCTTTCTGAGTTGTACAGTAATGGGGTTTGTGGTCTGACCTCTAATGGGAAATGCCTCACAATAAAAGGAGGACCTTCTTGCTACTTTAAATAGTTTTACACTGATTCTTTAGTGTTTTTCTCCTTCTTTGAGGAAAAGGGATTTTGTTTCTTTTGGAACAAATATAGGAAAAATCAAGCTTAGGTACTGAATTTATAGTTACACAAAAGCAAATTGAACATAAATCCACTTACTGATGGGTCCTTTATATACAATAGTACTTTAAAAAACCCCACATGAATTTCCAAGTGTTGGGGCAAGTTTCTTGGTAGATGGAAGTGAAGCAGAATTGTTATGATTTCTAGCCAAATCTCTAATGGTTTACCTCTAGTTGTAAGAGCATTCAGTCTGTTCAAACTGTTTTTCCAATTGTACACTTCCTGAAGCTCCACTGGCTTGTTAATGAAACTGTTATTCCAGAATTTCCTCTTTAGCTATAAATACCACCTTTAGAAAATAGGTCATGTTACCTGTAATAAAAATATAGCAATTGAAATGCTGCAAAAGTTCTTTTGAAGACTACCAGCAGTGAACCAATATATTTTTAATAGCACAAAGCTTTTTTTTTTATATGAGAACGATTTACTCATTCTACCCTCACCTGACTGCTACTCTACTTTTAAGGAGAAATAGATGCTGAGATCAGTAACCCCAAATGCATTTGGTAGTAAGGTTACAATTCACTTGCCTTCTGATGTGACCTTTTAATAACTGTGTAGCATATGGGAATTGTACAAGAAATATTAGCATGATGCAAATACAGGTTCCCATGTGTTGTTAATTACAGTCAGGAAGTTACATATCAAACATTGGATAAACATTAAATGATCAGTTATAAAACAATCATTAAAACTTGCTTCTGGATCTTTTTTTTAAAATTAATATAAACTGCTGTTTAGTCTGGAGCGTAGTGGCTATTGAGTTTCTATTTTTTTACAGAAAATACTACAGCATAGTTTTTCATGTGTAACTTAACAGAAATTAATCACTTGTTTGAACACTAATGTGGGTTTCAGGAAGCTTGCTAATTGACTTTGGATGAATGCACAGAGGAGGGAGTACTTGTTGAAATGAGCTGTGCATGTCTTTCTTTCAGACTCAGTAGGGTCCTTACAGTATCAGTTTTCCCAGCTATAGCCACCTCGGGCATTTGAAGTGAAAGGTATCTTGTAGTGTTACTGTAAAATTGATCATTGCAACTTGAAGGCAAATTCTGCCTTAAGGCAGTGTGCCATCTACCTCATCTTTTAGGAAAAATGCAGCATTTTGATTTATTTTCCCCCTTCATTTGGCCTTCTTTTTTCCATTTGTTAGAATTCATTAGAATGATGTCTGTGCTTTATTACCCATATGAGTGATGCATTAGTACCAGCAGGAATATATATGAAGAGTCTTTCAAAGTGCATTATCTCAATTCTGTATTAGAATAATGTTAGGTATTTTTGATTCTTATATGTCTATTGTCTTCTGTTGCTGTCTGAATAAAAAAATTAGACTGTAGAAGAAGGAAGTTGGATACAGTATTCCACCTGTGAAGGAGTGATATTTTTGTGTTATGCAAGGCTGCTTTGGCTGGTTTTTGTTTCATAGTATAGTGGCAGGAAACACCTGGAAAATTAATTGCAGAATTCTGTAGGTCCTGAAAGTGAGACAGTCTGTTAAAGGAATATTACTTGTTTCCAAATTGAATGATCTGTTCCGTTTTTTATACCAATACTCCAAAATACTTTCCTCAAAGTGTGTGTTACTCTACTGAAAAAAAAAAATAAAAAATGTACCTGTTTCAGATCCAGAACTTTTAATAATGTATATAGGGACATTTTACTGTACTATTTTCAAAGGATAATTGAAAATTTAGCACAACATGAACTTTGATCTGAAATAATTAAATTTAGTATTTAAATGTCATATGAGATACAGCCTGAAAGAGAAGGAACTTCATTATTACCTTGGTTGTCTGAATGAATTTATATTGTACCTTGTCTTTTTTTTTTTTTAATTTTTTTTATTTTATTTTAATGTGTTGGATTGTCATTTCTTCAGAATTGCTTCAGATCTAAAAAAATCTTGTGCTTTGGATACTTGGAGTGTTATTTATTTTCTGTTGGAGTTACTAATTAGTTTCATTTTTAAATATCATTAATTTTAAAATTTAATATTTATTTTGAAAAGGTTTTATTAAGCCCCTGAACACACTTTTGAATTTTTTTTCTCCTTAAGTCGAAGAATACAGCCAGTGAATTCGTAGTTAATAACATGCAGTTTATTCATCAGCAAGAGCATTCATCATGGTCCATGTTTACAATTCTTTTTGAGTCCAGGGTGTTCTTGGAAAATAGGAATAACTACATGTATCTTTGGTAGAGTTTTTAAGAGCAAGGTGTATTTCCTCCATCCTTTATCAACTTTAGCTTCAGGAGTTAGAAAAAACACTTCCTACATAGATTATGAGCATATAAAAGTAGCAAGAATGGCAAACTTCTACTAGAAGCTAGCTAGAATTAAATAACTGATTATTTGTAACACATTTCATTGCAGATATTTTTATTACAGTGGTCTGAACTGGTAAAATGGGGAATATGATTTCCCTAAAAAAATATATTCTTCAAGGATATAGAACAAAGTTCTAGAGGTATTATGGCAGTTACAATTACAGAATACATGTATAGAAAATGTATGCACAGAATAGCAAGTTACAAAAACACAGAGCATTTAAAGAATGAGCAACACCCATGGGTTTACTGGAAAAAGTATTTGCAAGGTTCTGAGACTGTTGTAATGGTAAGTTCTCTGTCTTGGGGAGCGAGAATTAAAACCTGGCCTCTTCTGGAAACTGGTTTTGCTCTAGCTCACCTCAGGAGGGGACGTGAGCTGGTCCCACTTGAGCAGGTCACTGGTGGCCCTGCAGAGAAACAGAGCTGTGGTGGCCAGGTATAGAATTGAGTCTGTGCTTCCTTGTGCTGCTACTGTCTGTAAAGCCATAGACAGGATACGCTTGTAGATACAAGTTACGTGTTTTAGTGTACCAGCTAATAACATCTGAAAAAATGGGTGAGCTTTTAAGTCAGAAAAAGCTAGTGTACCTGAGTGTCTGTGCTTTTTTTTTTTTCCCCCAGCTCTGTCAGTTAATGCAATTAAAGATGTTGCTTTGCTTGATGTTGATCTTGCTTGCTGTAGGCATTCACTTCAGAAGCTGCATGGTAAAGCAGGGAAGAAGAGTCGTGGAGGGAAAGAAAAAAAGGGTTGTGATATGAGGTTTAGTGTTTCTTCCACAGTGGAACAGCACAGAGAGCAGCACAGTGCAGTGGTGTCAGTGCAAGGAGAGAGGACTAGTGCAGTGAGTAAGACAGGAAAAGGAGACATGTGAATTGTTCTACTTGGCAAACCTCCTAAAGATGTATTCAGCATGACTGCAACTTCTTACAACAGGATGTGGTCATGTTAGATGCTCTGGTATCCTCTCCCATGTTAATTTGCAGCTCCTTAGTGAGCACTCCTGTTAACATGTACATTTTTATCATTCTTGATTTGAGCTGGGACTAGTGTTTCTCTTATTTTTTTCCTAGCCATCTGATGAAGATACTCTCAGCTTTAATGTTCCAATGTCGGATATTGTGGAAGAAGATCATATTATAAAGGATAATTCAGGTCACCATGCTAACTCAAGAAAAGGTTAGAATGTAAAAAACATCGAAGTTAAATACAGAGAAATTCTGTTATTGATTCTATGCCTACCTACTTACCCAGAAGGTTTTGGTCATGCATATGCAATTGTGTCAAAATGAAAAAGTATGTTACTTAGAAAATCTTTACTATACTGAATTGAGTCAGTATAGTAATTTTCCACAGTGATTCCAAAAAACTTACTGTATCAAGAGTTAATAAGATCTGAATCTGACTGGGGAAAGAAAAAAGTTGTTTTGAGCTGTGCTATCCAACAACTAATATCAATGTTCAGTAATTTAGCAAGGTACAGTAATGGACTCTATAGCTGGACTAAATGTGTATATAAAGACTTTTAGTCAGCATCACCTCTGGAAACAAGTAAATCTTTTTGTATTTGTGACAGGTCTAATTTTGTCAATTTTTTTAAAAGTAACTTATATTTTTTCTAAATTATGCTACATACTGATAAACAGTGGTTCTCCAAGTTCTGCACACACTACTAATAAATGGCAGGATGAAGTCAGCAAGTTGCATATGGAAACCACGTAAACAGGAGATGGCATACCCACAGTGTTACTCAATTTAATGAAGTTTTGTTGAGATACTCACTGGAATTTGGTAGAATATAAAGAGACATAACAGGATTATATCTTACAGTGTTTGCTACCAAACTCAAGAGGGTAAATCATAGGATCATATCCTTGAAAATAGTATATGTAGGCAGGAGCTTGGGACAGGCTCTGAATAATTTTGCGGCCGTTGGATGGTTTGTTGCAGCACAGTAACTCTGAACTTGCATTCAGTTGCAAGTCACTGCCTAAGACATCTGAATGTCTTAAAACACTGTGTAGTTGTCTGGCTGTGTTCTTGTATTGGTACTACCAAGACAGATTTGGTGTGGTTCAAACTGGCTCCATTAATGCCTGCTGTGGTGCTTCTGATATACAATTATATATGCCCAAGAATGGATTTATTGCAACTTAAAAATTAATTGGCATCACTGTTTGCAATGACAAATAACCTGTTTGAAACCTTTGAAATAGTTATTCTAGCTTTCTATTTTTTTACAATTGCTGTTCCTAGTGGAATTCCATCAAGGATCTTCACACGTGTTCATCAATGATAAGTCACGAGAAACCGGAAACCAGTATGATGAATCGGATACTCTTACTACTGAATTTATGAGCTACATTAAGGCAAGTTTGTGACAATGTTAAGTGGGGAAAATACTTCCTCTCCTTTCATAAGCGCAGAGCAAACAGGAATGGTAAGCAGCAGATATTTTAATGAATAAGAGACTGCAGCTGATATTCATTGTTCTAAAAATATACAGAAAGGAAAAATAAGCAGGTGGTTTAAAATTATTACAATTGATCTAGGAGAACTTACCCAGAACTCTATTTAGGATATGTAAAAGTTATACTTTAACTATGTCTAAAGCTTTAAGAGAAATGGCAGGTTTGTTTTCTGCTATTTGCTTTATATTTTGAATTGAACGATATATTGTGTTCGTTGCATTGCTAAAATATGAGATGATTTTGTGCTAGCTGTGGTGGCTAAAGTGATTTTAAAGTAATGTTATGGTAGTAAAATACATTTTCTTTATTTTTTAAACATTGTAGTAGAAGTTGAGAGATCCTTAAAGGCAAATTATATCAAATGACCTTCTAAAATAAATGCTGCATTTTTGTTGTCTTATGGTATGTGCCCTTGTTATAGGAAAACATTGTGATCTTTATTCCTGTAAGGTGAAGAAAGATGAAAAAGAATGGCTTTATTCATTCTACTAGGGATTGTCACTGGGAGATGAACCATCACTGGGAGAGTGTTAGAGAAGCTGGTACACTCTTCAGTGTCACATACTAGAAATGGGTAGAATTTATTGGTGCAGGATGATGCAACTGATGTGCCAAACACATGACACAAAAGAGGATAAGCCTCTGTTTTCTGCTGTTTCTTCTCTACAAGTACAAATACACGTTCATTCTGAGAGCTTCTGTCTTTACTGACAGCTGAATTACTTCAGTGCTCTCGCCTGAGATGAGTTTCAAAACACCAAGTGGAAACATAAAAGAGATTGAGGTTTTCAGATGAGTAGCACTTCCTTATTATAGGTGTGGGGGATCCACTGTATGACTACACTGAACCCAAAATAACTGGCTGACTGATATGAATTCCTGGATGCAATTTTTGTTCCAATTTGTTCCTTTTAAAGAAGAAATTATTCATGACTGTCAAAATTGTCAAATATGAATCCTGTTAATAGTTATGCATGAAGGGCATAATTGCCACTTTACATGTTTGGAATTTCCTTGCTTTGTAAACAGATCTGGCTGCAGTAGGAGAGCAAGTAGGAGGGGAGCTGGGATCATGGTTAATTGAAGCATTGTTTCTATATGCCGGAAAGTCACAAATGGAATCTGGGACATAGAACAAAGAATTCTTATGCTGCTTGACTTTTTTTTTACAGTTAAAGGAGAGTGAGGGCTGTTGACCTCAATAAAATCTTCTGAATAGAAGGTCTTGTAATCAGTATTTTAAAAGGGGGTAGAGTGAGGAATGGAGCAGAAGTGTTGGATTGCTTCAACCAGCCAACCTAAAATGTTACATAAATTAGGTCAGCGCTGAGTCAGAAAGCAAAATTTATCTGCCTACCTACTTAATTGCAAAGTTCAGTTCTCATTATCACTTTTGTCTGCTTACAGAGCAGAGCAGCAGAGTGTGATGAATTATTGAGAATAGAAGAGGACACGCAATGGCAAGCAGACGAAATGTGAGTATTTTTTATGTATCTATTAATAATTAGCAATGTCATTTAGTTTGACCAGGACTGGTATGACTTTGCTGTTTAATAATTTTGTAGGTTTGAAGGCACGACAATAGCGTAACCTTGCACTTTGTGTGCTCAGTATTTTACGTTTTATTGCTGAATAGAGTGGATGTTACAATTTAATTCAAAAACATATCTTTTTTTTTTAATAACTCGTCATAATTTTAACCTGGAAGCAATCATCAGTTTATAGGTATTAGTTCCAGAACAGAACAAATGAACATCAGTTGCTGAGATAAGTGCATAAGGAAAGGGAATTCAACATAACTGTACTGTGAAGTTGTCACTCATCAGAGCAGTGTAGTCCTATAAAATATTAAAAAAAGACCCCAAACCTGAAGGGAGGAAAGAATAAGTACTTTCTGAAAGAACCTTATTGGCAGAATGAATGGGAGGTTATATTTCTACTACCCAAAAAGGATGATAAATGTTGAAAAGCAAAAGAAAGCAAACTGGCCCTTGCAAAAATTCATTGTATTTACTGTTTGTACTGAAACAGTACATGGGATGAGTGCCTTTGTCAGATATTGATGAATAAATTTTCAATTATAGAAATCATTCTGTTTAATTGAATGACAAAAGTTTTACTTCATCACATTTATTTATGTATGTATTAGGCTGGGGGGCTTTGTCAAGGACAAAGTGTTGGAGAGGTTTTTTCCAGAAGCAGCTCTTTCCATAAATTCAGCACATCCCAATGTGCAGAAAGGCTGTATTTCCCCCTGTAGTGTTTGCATGCCAGTTGGAAGGTGAAGCTCACACATTGAAATTCAGACTACCCTTGAAAATTGCTGTTGTATGGGTTTTTTTGAATGTTTTTGTTTTCTGTTATAGAATAAATTTATCAGAAGAACAAACTATTGATATAGCAATGATAGAACAACTAAGAGAAGCTGTAGATTTATTGCAAGATTCCAACAGGTATGCTTACAATAGCTGATATAATAATATAATAATAATGTAATAGATTTTCAAATTTTTGTGAATCAGGTTAGAGTTCTCTTAACTGACAGCTGAAAGCTCTCTGGAGTTACCAAGTGCTTTGTTAGCATACCAGTGTGTGCAAGCTAGTTAAGAAGGAAACTCACATTTGCTCTTGAGTATCTAGACAAGATTCCCAGTAGATTAGGAAGTTATAAAGGAAACCTAAAATCAGAGGTGGGGACACAGCTTAACCATTCATCTCATGTACACTAATGTGGATTATCTGAGGTTTTGTCTAGGATTCTCATATTTCTTTTAGGAGCTATAAATTTTCCTCTTACACTTGCTAGGTATATGTTGTTGCAATGAGAAGGGCTTCTGGCCCATCTTCATGCCAATTCAATGAAGCACATAAAGGAAGTGCCTGAATTAATGGTGGAGTTTGTTTAGTTTTCTGAAATTCAAAGGAGAAAGAAGAGGAGGCAAATAAAACTTTTTAGATATGCCCTGACTATAGAAGGCAAGCTTTTATAATTTAGATGCCCATTTAAAGTGGCCAGAGTCACATAGAAGGGCTCTGGAACTGTGGCTAAACAAAAGAAGTAGTATTTTCAAGTAAACAAGTGCTTGCCCTACTGGAAAAGTATGACAATAGCAGTGCCTGTAGTTCTGTCTGTCCAGATGCTTGCTATTGCTTTTCTTAGTGTAATCACCTTCAGAAATTAAGTTCATTTCAAAACTCATTTTAATTCTATGAGGTAGCTGGTTTACAGCTGAAGAATTGAAACCTCCTTGTCACTTCAGTCTTAAATTCTCTTTCCTCCCTTGATAGCTGCTTGCTTTTATGACTACACTGTTCTTTACTTTAAATGCCTATTTTGAAATGCTTTTTCACCTAGCAGACTTTTGTACTTTTAGGACAGAAATTGACTCCAGTTTGTATTTCTAGAGACAGTTAGCTGGCTTTATTTTGCATCATGTAAAGAATACTTGAGTTCTTGAATCATACACTAAATACTTGAATCAAAAATATTTTTGCTTAATAAAATGTTGTAATATTAGGAAGTAGATAATTAGGAAATCTCTTTAGTTACTTTAGCTTCCTAGTACCATTGCTTCTGCATCTCATATGAGGCTTATTACTTTGGCAGAAGAGAGTTGTAGTTAAAAAAGGAAAATGTTTGTTTTGGAAAAAAGACCAGCAAAAATATTTCAGTTGTTAGCCTGATAAATTTTGTCATCATGTTTTTTTGTTTCCAGACATTGCCCTAATATTTCCTACATACTTAGGTACTTCTGTTAAATTAAGAGGGTCAATAAAATACAGAAAAACTGTTTACTGTTTACATACAGCTATACTTTCATTACTAAGACTACAGTAAATTTCAAAAATCAGTTTTAGAAGTGGCTGATCAGGTCAAGTATGTCTGAATTTCTCTACTGTTACTTTTACAGCATGTTGTGGGGTTTGTGGCTGCACTTTCTTTTTCTAACCTTAAAATATGAGCATTTATATTTAATTTTCTGAGTGCCATATAGGCTTTTCAATATACACCTCCTGTGTATTAACATCCAGACCTAAGGAGCAAGATAGATCTGAGTGCCCAGTACTTGTCAAATGATACTATAGACTTTCAGTCCTCTGAGCCATGGATTCTTCACAATTTCTTTTTTTTTTTTTTTTTTTTTTAATAATTGTTGGATTTTATGGCATTTTTTTATATAAAGCAGTGTGAGAAGTGTTTTTTCATACTCAAGAAGTTTTGTGTTTATCCAGCTCCAGGAAGGAATTTGAATGCTTCTGTTGCTCCTTAGTTTAAGATGCACAAAACTGGCATTTACTTTTAATTTAAACCTAAAGCATGTCAAGCATTGTAACTTGTTCCAGTTTCCTTTGTGCATCCATATAGCTCTGGTGGCCTAGTCAAGGTAACCTAATTGAAATAACTAACTCTGTCCAGGACCATCCTTATCTCACACTCAAGGTCCTTTAGGAGAAAACTCTAACAGGGCTGAAGCAGTTGGTGATGCTGGCACACCTAATGTGCACTGACTGGAATTCTTTCAAGCTGTTTTTGCTAGTGGGTGTGATTATTAAACTTGTAAAATGCTTGTCCAGTTACTGTTGGTTTAGTGTTCTGCAGAATTTAAAATCTGCATACCCTATTGTACATAGGGTACATTAGACATGGACAGCATTTCATTTCTGGGAAGAGAGATTTCAGATTCCATATTTTTCCGTATTTTCAATGTGATTGCATTGTATTTCTATATTTACTTTCCTATATTTCCTGCTCTCTTTCATTTTCTGTTTCACTGTTTTATTTTCCAGCCTCTGTAAATTAAATAGAAATATCTAGGCTTCCATTTAAATACTGGGTTCTAGAGGTTAGATACAGAAATCTGCAGGCTTCTAGGTAACAGTATGGTTGTTGGTAGTAAACAGGTCCTTTTGTTTTCATACAAGCCATTGCTCAGGGTGGTACTTTGCAGATGAAACCATGAATGATGCTT
>PYHW01010739.1:1088454-1148091 GCA_013186435.1 Turdus rufiventris
CCTTTTTTTTTTTTTTTATTTTTTTTTTGCCTCTCAAGGTTTGACTGTAAATGGAAAGTTGATTAAGACCTATCCCTTTGGAAAGAACTTAGATAATAAATATATATATATTTAAATAAATATAAATATAGCCAATAAGGATAGTAGTTGCAGGTGTTGTATTCCCCTGGAAAGAGTACCATCTTAAATTTAAGTCAAAGAAGATGTAGTACCTGAATATTTTTTTCCCCTTACCCCAAAAATGCTTGTAGTTACCTAAGTTTCTAAGTTTATGTTAACAGCAGGTTTTTACTGTATTTGAAATTGCAAGCAGACTGTATATAGGTTGAGATGATCATTTTTAAAGTATAGTGTAATGATCCAGAAATGTAGAATTTAAAGAAACTTTAAGTATTTAGGGCATAAGTTATTACTTCAGAACTTGCAATATAGAGATTTTGTAACTGCACTTTACAAGCAGATTGTGAGAACAAAATTACAGATAATGCTGTCTATATTGGCAGTACCCTAATGTTGTCTGTTCTATCCAGAAATAAGGTGGTTTTTTTGTTTATCTTGATGATTTTCAAGTATTCTTATGTATAATCATCATCATAATATCAAGTTCTCCTGTGATAAACATGGGACTTTGTTAACCTAGTTTTGTCTTTGCTTTTCCTTTAAAACATCAAAAAACAGAGTTGGTTTATTTCCTTTGTTATATCATTGAACTTTGGATTTACCACACTTTATTTGGAGCAACTCTTACTTCACTGTTGAGATGAACAGATAAGGCTAATTCAGTGTCAAACTGGTCTCTATATTTTCATTAACTGTTTAGTAAAGATACGCCACTAATTCACCTCTCCAAAAGAGGCAAAAGCTTCCTGATCACTTGTGAGGATATGATCTGGGCTGTCTTATACTAGGCACACTCTGTAAAATGAAAACACATCCTACAAGAGCAAGTTTTTAATCATGCTGTGTTCTTTGTAGTACAGTAAGCACTTAGGTTGCTGCTTGTGTTGCTAAATGGATTCAATTCAGCATAAATTCAAAATTCTGACTAGAATAAAATAGAAGTGCTCAAGCATGCAAGTCCCCAGGTAGGGACTGGCTGGGATCAGATTTCTCTCTGTTTATTCTAGGTAATACAGTAGTTGAGCTAATGTTATGAGAGACGTCTAAGGCTGAAGAATTTTTTTTAGTCTTGCGAAGTGGCCAAGAAAGGTCATGAAGCAAAATGGGATGTGTCATCTTCCTTCCCATCTTGCTAACTTTTGGAAAACTCTCTGTCTGTTGGGACCTAGTGTTCCAAGTGCTCTCTTTTGTTTCCATTTTTTGTTAATTAAAAAAAATGACTCTAGGGAAAATGTTTTGGATTGAATTATAATATACTTTTACTTACGCCAGCTGTCCTTCTGTTGAGTTATATTGCTGATGAATTAATGATTTTATTTCATATTTATCAATATGGTGTGCATGTTTCATATGTACTACAGAAATGGTAACAAAATGTATGTTATATTGCCATTATAAATTTAATTGTTTCCAGAATACGTCTCTCTTCAAATCTGTATTTGCAAATGAAATCTTTGTGATAGTTTAATTCAAAAAAGTGTGCTGCATTTTAACCAGCAAACATTAAAATCTTATAAATACCATTATAATCCCCTAGTATTGAAGCAAAAAATTTAATGACAAATCTGTGTGAATAGTTTCCACATGCTGTTTAAAAAGAGTTATTTGGCTAGCAATAGAAGTATTTATGATTCATGCAAATTAATCATTTCAGTGAAGAACAGAATTAGGTATTAATGTGTATCTGACTATAATTAGCAAAATGTCCCAATGTGGTGTGTCAGTAATATAGTTCTAAAGTATTTTTATCTTTTCCTTTGTCTTTATTTTTTTGCTTTTCAATGCAGAATGATCTCATTGTTTGGAACACAAGTGGGCAAACCTCTCACATTGAAGTAAGATGTCATTTGTTTGTCTCTTACATGTTTTGTGTGAATGTTTCGTAGACTAAATGAAACATAACTGAATTCCACAGAATATATGACTAAGATTTTTATCAGACATGAATGTGGTTTGCTTGGCATGTGGTTTAATCTTGTCATCTCAGAGATTTACTAGGTTATAAAAATACACTTTCTGATCAGCTTGTTTCAGAGTTATGCAGTTTATTATAAAACATTTAAATTTTTTACATTTTCTCAATTCAGACACACTTTTTATATTTTTCTTTTTTTAATTCTTCCTTGTTCAACAAGATTTGCTATTGATTCCAATGCAGCTTCTTTTTGCGCAGTTGTGTCATGTCCTTGATTAGTTTTCAGAGAGGAATCTGACTATTTATCCTGTAGCTTTCTAGTGCAAATCTCATTGGAAGGTCAAAAAGGTAAAAGCCATATGGAGCTCCTTATGGAGTATATTGCACTGGGCATAAGCATCTTGCAAATTTGTGAGCACCCAGCCACAATCTGCCAGTCTTGGTGATGAGACTTCTGTAGTTCCCAACTCCCAGGGGAATCACTTTTTAAATGAGATCCCTGTTATGGAGTTTGGTCTTAGGGCTCTTTCTGTGTTGCCATTGGTGATATGATGGTTATACCTCCCCCTCTCCTGTATGTTGCTGCTTCATTCTTCCTGCTGCAAGAAAACTGAACTCTTAGCCTAGTTCAAGGTCAGGGGAGATCCTTCTCTCAGGCATAAGCATAATTTCCTCTTTTCTGTTTCTAATGTAGAAATTCAGTGTTGCATGGAAAATACAACAATGCAGAATCATAATTAGTTCTGTGAAAGAAACAAATGTGTCTAAAGAAAAAACATGGCTTTGTCTTATTAAATGTCTCTGCCACAAAATGTATGTTTGATGGAACCAAGTGATAACATGGGAAATTACTGAGAAGTAATTGAGCTTATGTAGAACTAGGGGGAATATCTTGCTGTCTTTTGTCAGGAACTAATCTTTTCTAGCAGAGAACTAGAGTGCAATAAAAAAAGGTTATCATAGATTTGGGACTGTATTGTAATCAGGTTATGGTAGAATAGTTATGGCATGCAGTATTGTTAATTTTTGCATTTTGCATGGTCAGATATGCTGAGATATATTCTGGGTGTTATTCTAACTTTGATGTATGTTCTTGAATTACGCAGAATAAGGATAAAAGTCCAACAATGTCTCCTACTACAAATACCACAATCCCTTTTGGTCTGAAGCCACGATCAGGTAATGTGGGAAAGCAGTTTGTGTGTACAGGTTGGGGTTTTTTGCATCTCTACTATTATTAGATATCTCTATTTTTTCTCCTTAAGAAGTAAGCAATATAACATTTTCTGTACAACAGTTAAAAGAGACTTAGAACATTTTAAGGTTCTCTAGTTTTGAGTTTGTAAGAAGTATTTATTTGGCACATTATATATGGATCAATTTTCATCCATTACTAGTAAATTGGGTGTTTTATAAAGTTATATATGTATTAAAAATATGTGTTTTGCTATAACTACACATATTTTATATGCATATACATATGTATCATCTGTGCTGACATACTAATGGAAGTAATTAGTATGTCATTTTGCTTGATTGGTATGTGGTGATACAGTTTAGATTTTGTTGAATAATATATGTGAATAATTAGGCTATTTTGGAAAATATTTGTGTCTGAAAATTTTTCACTTTATTGAGTCTGTCACTGAATAAATATCGAGCGTTATGGGAAGGTTACAATCTTTACTTCAGCCAGCAGCTGAGTTCAATGAATTTGCAATGCACTATATCTGCATAACCACCAGTCTTTTAACAAGCAGCAGTTTATTTGAAAACAAACTAAACCTAAAAGCAAGTAACAACAAAAAACCTCCCAAACTTAGAGATGTATTTGAGGGCTTGGATAACAGCTTCCTTTAAAAACTGGATTAGCTACACAATTTAATTCAGTTTTTGTCTTCTCTGTGCTGAGGCAGTTAATATTAAGTCATGCCATGTCACTTCTAATGAGTAGCTGAAGGTTTTCATTCACCACAAATGCTTTTAATCAAGTGGTGGTAAACCCCTACAAGCTTGTAGTTTCCATAACAAAATACTCGGTAATAATGGCAGCAGTTTGTGAAACTGCTGGTGAAACATTGTGAAAATGTTTATGAAATTGTACCCATAGATTTAGCTGGTTTTTCTTCTTGTTGTTTTTATTTAAAAGTGTTAGAAAGCTGTTTTTATTAAGGAAGATATCTTCTCGTGTAGTTGTGATATGCAGTTAGACAGATCTGTTGAGCTGGATTTCTTTGGTTGTTGGAATGTTAAATGCTGGGTCTGTCGCATTCCTGATGATTTAGAAATGTTGGTATTTCTACATAAATTTAAAATATGGGTTAAATGATGAGCAAATGGGTCCTTTTAGGATCTGTTGAAAATTAAACATTGAGTAATATTGCATAGTCCAGTGGCAGTATTGCAGTATCACTGTCAGAAGAAAGATGTGTGAAAGCAAAGGGGCCCAGGCTGCTTTCACAGGATGTGGGCTGTGTTCTGAGCCCACAGTGAAATCTGCTGCTGGGGACTGGAAGCTACTTTGTGGAAGAATATGTGAGACTGTGACTTCTTGTTCAAGTGTTCGCTAAATGTGCACTTCTGAACCTTTGCATACCGTGCCTGGGTTTCTTATACTTAATGACTAGAATAGGACCAGGCAAAATAGCCTAGTGACTTTTTTTGAGAGAATTTCTAGAAAGACTGTTTGCAATGTTTGCAGTCCTTTGCAGCAAAACCTCCAAGTCACATGATTCAAGACCAGCTGTGCACATCTCCACAAGTCCTACAGTCCGTCCCCTGATTGTATTGCAGCTGTGTATAGCCTTGTTGAATACCAAAATCAGTTGGTCAGAACCTGCTGACTTTCTGCACTGTACTAATTGAAGTCCATATATTCTAAAAACTTAATGACTCTTAATGACTCTTAACTATTAACTTTGTTAGAGCTTAAATTTGAATTAGTTGGTTCTATAAATCTCTTAAATCCAAGTGCAACATTAAAGAACATTGGAGTGTTCTAACTAAAAGGTGTCCATCTTTTTTCCACCATGCTTGGTGGAATAAATAGTGGAAAATTTTCAATAAAAATATATGCAACCATATTGTTTTTCTGAAATTTGAGAGTTTATTTTCACTCTGTTTATTTTCATCTATTTAAAATGAATGTTGCTTTCTATTTGACTTTCCATCCTCCTCATCATTTCATAATGGTTTATGTCTCTTGGAAAGGTGAAAGTAAACAGTTCTAGATTTCTGGTAAAGATTCCAGTTTTTGAAGTACACACACAAATATAAGTGCTTCCAGAGGATAAACCACAGTGGCTTAAGCTTCTGTGTTAGTACATACTGATATGTGTTCAGGACTGAAGGTCCTTTTATACTTTCATTTTTAAGCTAGGCAAAACATTGGGAAAATTAATATCTGATGGCTTACAGAACCTAAAGTACTCAAAGAAAATGTTTTGAAAGGTAATAAATGTGTTTACATTTATTAAACAATTTTTTTCAAGGGTCAGAAGTTTACATTGAACGTAACGTACAGGGGACTTTTTAATTATTCAGATTATTTCCTTCTATATTTTAAATATTTTCAGGGAGTATGGACTTTAAAATTCACATTAATTTTGAAAACCTTGAAAAAATACCATTAAACAGAAAAAATTTTCTTAGAGCTGTACTTTTTGTCTTGGGAAGTGCATTAGCTCTCTGAAAAGGAATTACTCAAAATAGTAAATAAATTTAAATTTTCCCTCCTTCATCCATGAATTGATTAAAATGTTCCAAGGGGTGCCAGTTGTTTAAATTGAGAGTTGCCAAGGTCTTGTGGTATCTTTAATATGCCAGACCTTCAAGTCTGAACAGCTTCTAATATATCTTGCAATCAGGAGTTGGTTTTCCTTTTTTGTTGTGCCATTTCTAAGTCACTGTGTTTCTTAGTTTTTGCTGAGCAAAGTAACAGAAACACAGACAAAAAACCCAACTACTGTCAGAGGCTGGAGGCTGACACAAGCACTGATAAAACTTGAAGTCACAAAGCACTTTGTACTATGAAGTGAGACGTTTTTCCCTCGCAGCTGTTCATGTAGCATAGCATTGATGTGAATCTAGTGCCTTCAATTTGGGTGACTTGTAGAGAGCTTGAAGCACAACGTTAGTATCTGTGGTAGGCATGCTTGTATTTCAAGTTAGTTGGAACATAAAATGATCGTTGACACTTGGCAGTATTTTTCTCTCATTTGAGTTCTCATTACTCTTTTTCTATCTCTGGATATTTATTCCTTCCATTTGTTTTGTTCCCTAACTGCATTATGTGTATATTTCAGAAAATAGTTGAGAATCCTGATTGCTACCAGAGGCAAACTGTTTATCTTTTGCCATAAATCTGTGTTCTTTTACCCTGTGTTGACACAGAGTTTAAATTGTGCTGACTCTCTGGTGTCCCAATAGCCAGAAGCAGTGACTCAGCCTTGGGAAAGTCTAAAGAGAGAGAGATGTGGAACTCTGAAAAGAAGTTTAAGGTGAAGTTTGATGTGACACTGCCTGAATTATTATTATGTTAATACAGATTCCAAAATTGTGGGAAGGAGAAACCCTACATGATTAAGTTCCTTCTGAATATTAGTTTGGAATTGTAGAAAAGAGGGACTTTCTGTGCTTACTGAAACTTCACTTTGTGGTTAAGTGGTTTTAGTTGTTTTAAGATCTACACAGCAACCTTAAATTGATTTGTGTTTATGGTTTAGCATTTAGAGCACAGGTAGTTTATAATCTCTAGTTTGGTCTGAGGAACATGAATGTTGCCTGTGTGTAGGATTCAGTAGATGAATGTGGAGATACATGTAGCAAAACAAGAAATGAGTTGAATTAATTTTTTTTGCAGGAGTGGTAAGGAACATTGTGATCAGATACAGGAATAGTTCATTAAGGAACAACATCACTATGAAAGGCAGAAATGAGGTTTAAATCTCTGTCAGAAAATAGGAAACCAGTGTGAATCTTGGAAAGGATGGATGATATGCTGAAGAGATTCAGGAAGGAGATATTTTAAGGGTGTCAGTATCCAGTTCTGAAACACTGTAGAATGGAGATTTGAGGAAAGCTTGGGCAGAAATCCTTGCCACAATCAATACAAGAAACAGAAGCACAGAGTAGATGTGGTAAGGAAGGAATAAAACATTCTGCACAAGGATATGAGGATCAGTAATAGGTTGTGGTGTGACTAGTGAAAGGAGGGAAGGCAGAATGTATAGGGAGAACAGGGGCTGTATTGCTGCCCCAGTTTAGCTCCATAATGAGTTCATGGGTAGCCATGAGCTGTAGGCATGACATGCTTTTACAGTCATCTGGTGAACAGTCTGCAGACTGTTGCATCTTCTGTGTAAATGTACAGTTTGTGTACTTCAGGGACCCCAATGGAATAATTAACAATGCTGTACTTATTAGAAGACTGTGATGCCAGTTTGCCAAAGCTTGTGGCACAAACTCAGTATCAGCCTTTGGGGGGTATTCTATGCCTGTTTATGTCTCTGGAAAGCCTGTAAAGGTTGTGCAGGACCAGTATTTACGTAATGTGGTGGACCCATTGTAGATTTGAATTTATTGCTGGGGGAATTAGCAAGGAAAAAAGTTAGCTCTTCATTTAATAAGTGAATTAAAATGGAAGGAAAACATCTGTGGTACATGTACTTACTGAACATCCTTCAACAAAATGAGAATCCAAGTGATAAAGTAGTTGCTACTTCCAAAATCAGCTGGGAAATTGTAATAATATTTTCATATGGATGTAAATTTTCTTTGTGAGAAAGGCTCTTATTATGTAGTTACACAAATATAGAAAAAATCTTTACTCTGTGAAAGTTTCCTTCTTGAAACTTCACAGCTGGTATATTTACCTTCTGATTCTTAGTCAAGGTTTTTGTCAGGCTATAATGTAAAATCTATGGGTACTTTTTCTTAAAACTTGATTGTAACGAGTTGTGTGATGTGCTGTGGTTGCAATGATCTTGCTAAGCTTAACAACCTTAACTGCACATATAATGTGTGATTTGCAAGTACTAACATTTAACTTTTCGTTCTTTTTATTCTGCACCATCTCTCATTCTTTTCTCAAAATTTGTACATTTTGTATTAATCACCTTTGAATTACATCTTTGCCATTACCATACAATCCTAATGCCATATATGAAATGCTGCTGCCCACTTTTATCCCCACTCCGGTCCTTATTACCACCATGGTTGGACTGGTTATCACTCCCCTTCAGCAGACCCATCCCTCAGTTTTCCTCCTATCTCCTTCAACACACTTACACAGGCACAAACATGGGACAACTTTAGCTACAGTATCCCATCTGAAGGAGACAGTGACAATGGTAGGTGTTCCATATATAATTTACTTGATTTTGTGTTTTCAGAAACATGAATATGTGGTGAATGCTCTACATGGCTAAGGGCAAAAGATGTTACTCTCCAGGGGATGTTTATAAGACTGAATTCCTTAGAGGATGCACTTTAATTTGCTCTAGAATATGTAGTGTCAAAAGTCAATGAGTGAAATTTCACTCTTTTCTACTCTGGCAAAACAACTTTTCCCATGACATTAATACCAAGAACTATTTTCAGTGTAGGTTTATTTACTTGGTATATTTTCAAGAGTTGTAAAAGTTGTACTCAAACAGCCGATAATTTTGCTGCTCTTTCTCTTCTGCATTTTTCTATTTGTTATTTTTTGAAAGCTACTGACTGTTAAAATATCCTGCTTCCTTCTGCATATGTTGGTGCAGGTGCATAACTAGAGTAGAAGAATCCATAAAGAAACAAAGCTGAAGCAATCAGCTAAGCAAAAATAGTGATTTCTGTCCAATAGAAACCGTTAATAAGCTGTTCACAGTGAAGGTCAGGTACATTAATGGACTTTTGTTATTGCTGCTTTTGTTTTGTTTTTCTCCAGGGCTTTATTGTCCTAGTACACTGAGACACAGCACTAATATGCAAAGTGGGCCATGTTTTGCCAGTTGCCTTAAAGTAGGAATGTGTTTAGGTATTCAAAGGTAGTGAAACTGTCAAAAACCTCAGATTGAAACCAAGACCACAAATATTGAATGATAAATGCAAACATTTACCTTACTATTAAGGAAACTTCCCTGTCTGACTATCCAGATGTCACTCTGGAAGTCGCACTTGTACCACCCAATACTTCAGGACTGAAGCCCCTTTACAGGGGACATTTCATTCTTAGTTCAGTTCTTTAGTTGAGAGCATTTCCTATTTGCCTCAGTGTTCTTGGTTGTAAAACCATAAAAGATAGCATACATGAAGAATCAGCTCCATAAGGGACATTAGTGTGGAATATAAGAATTCAGATACTGGTAAGTTGAAAAAACTGAATTTAGTTCAGAATGGTGTGAAGCTAAGCTAACATTTCACTGATGAATATTGTAACAGAGAAACTTAGAGATGTTTCTTCTTGTAGGTGCAGAATTTGATCTGTGTTAACCTATACTTGTTATTGGTTTAATCTTCTAAATGAAAGGAGTGACACAGACTAGTTTGTGTGTTTGGGACAGATAGAAGCTTCCTGCCACTCAAATCTTAATCCAAATGCAAATGCTAGCATTTATTATCTTGGAATGTTACAGCAGAAATTGCTTTTACAACTGCATTTTTTCAAGTTGCGGCTATTCCATTTCTGTTACTTAAATTTAGACAGAATGAGTCAAAGAGAAATGTAACTATAAACTTTCCTCCTGACTTCATCTCTGCCTGTCATAGTCCAACCTTCTTTTTATCTGTTATTTTTAGACTCAGGTAAAATAATTTTGTGGTTTGCCTGAAGGATGATGTTGTCACACTAAGTACGCTAAATTCCTTCATGTACAATTAATAGTGCCCAAATGCACATTGAAATTCAGTACAGAAATGAAAATTTTCACCAGCAAGTTTGTCCTTGACATTGGTATGTTGAGTACATACTATTTTTTTAACTATTACTCATCCAACTTGTTGACATTTGTGCAAAATAATATTTAAAAAAATATTGAACAAGTAGTACTTAAGTGCTACTGCTGGTGTGAGCATGGATTCAAAAACAGAAACTCTTCGAAAGAATGAAAAAGAGGCATTCAGGTGTGTGTGAGGTGTGGGCTCCCCTTGCTGGAGATTGTGTGTAATGCTGAGAAGCAAGCAAAAAATTAAAACTGCGGAAATTTCCTCTATGGGAATATTTTTTATAGAAATTCAATGCATAACTAAAACTTCTATAGTTAATGCTTTGGAGTGTGGAGAATTTTAAATTTTGTTTTTTAATCAATTAAACTTTATTGAAAAGCTTCTAATTGTAGTTTGTCACTGCCTAAGATTAGCCTGCCTTTTTCTTGTGTTGGAATTGACAAAGTAATGCTAACGTTTTTCAGTAAGGGACATTTGTGATCTGAAAGTGAAAGGAAGTGAATCTTGGAATTTTGACTTCACAAAGGCCTAAAAAGGATTACTGTGACCAAACTGAATGCAGACCATAATTCTATGAAAATTGAACATAATTCTATACTACTGGTTTTGTAGATAATTATTTGAAATGTTGCTACTGCTAATAAAACTACAGTGGCTTTTAAGTACCATTTAAATCATGGTTTTACTCTTCAAGAAGGATTTTTATCTAGGTATTTCATCTGTAAGAGGCAGCAAAGCATAATTATTAGATTTGTACAATTAACTAGAAAATCTTAGTAATTGCAGCTACTGTTTTTAATTAATGTGACAGATTTTTATTTCACCTCTTAACTTACTGAAGGCTACTTCTAAATTTTTATCACAGAGTTGTTAATGCAAACATTTTAATACAGTACAGTTCTGGAGTTAATGGAAGTCCTTGATAAGGATTTCTGCTCTTGAAAAACTTGGGATTTGATTTTTTTGTTGTTGTAATCATCTTAAATGATGTGATTAATAAGTAACATTTTAGGTAGTTTTCACCATGTATCAGTGTACTAACAGACTGTGTTTTTGAGCACATACAGTCATAGTCGTGTGTCACCTTTCTACAAAATGTTAGGAAGCATGTTATGTTCACATATACTTCTTTGGATATAGAATTCAATTCCAAATGTCCTGTTTGCTCTCTACAAATCAAAAGATTAAATATCAATAAAACCGTGGGCCTTTTGCATCTGAAGGAATGGGTCTGCTGCTCTCATGCATTGTGTGGCAGGTCAGCATGAAGAATGTTTTTATTTATGATGTGTGCACCTCTGTGTAGATCCTTCTGAATGGTGACACTGATGAAAATGTGTTGTCCACCTGGAGAAGGGAGCTGAGCTGCAGTCACTTGCTGTATTTCTCAGTCCTGCACATTTTCTACAGGATGGTCTCCCATTCTGCCCCTGGAATTTCTGACGGCATTATGAAGAATAGCGTTTACTAATACAGAACTGTAATGCTGATGTCCTATTTCAAAGCAGTTCTGTTTAATAAATAGCATTAATATGGCATTCCAGAAATCACTGATTTAACAGCAATGTAGCAAATTTCTGTTCCCTGAGAAAAGTTAAATTAGGATTGTGTGAATCAAATAGTGGAATAAAGTAAGGTCCTTGCTGAAGTGGCCATGATTTATTCTCTTGATGCCTCAGTTGAATAGCTGAAAGATATGCAAGGAGTTTGTTGCCTTAAGCTTTTTATAGTAACTAGGGGAAAGAACTCTGCCTTTTGGCTGAAGTGCTGTCTGTCTGTCCCCTTGGCTAGAGAAGTAACTTAGATCAGTCATCTCATTACTTAAACTGCCTGCATATACAGGTGAGCCTGCACACAGTTGGGATTCCTCCTGACTACACTTGTGTGAAAAGGCAAACAAAGTTAGAAAGGGGACAGTTGCATTTTGGCTGTACATCTTATTCTTCCAAACCATTCAAATCAGTCAGTGATCACAGAAATGAAGGGTAGAGGTGCATATTTGCAGAAATGTCATATGATGGTTTCAAGGAACTGTATTGTGGGCAAAGTGATAGAGTCAACAAGACTGGTAGGAAGGACAACTGCCAAGAGTTTGTGCAATTTTACATTTGCAGTACAACTTCTTCATTTAGGCTCTTACTGAATGGCTGAGTCTTCCTACATTCATCTTTGTTTGGCAGGTTTGTTTTTTTTTTTCCTTCAGCGTAACGTTATCTAGTAAGCACTTTGTTCTCTGTAGGAGGTTTGTTGCAGCTTTTTATGCAATTCAGCATCTTGTGAGGAGTTCTACTGAAGAGGTGTTTCCTGCCATGTTAAATACAAAGTGTTCTACAGATCAGGCTCTCTAAGGGACACTGCTGGTGCTTAATCATCTGACAAAACTTGCCTGTTGAGATTAGGATTTGGATGATAAATTATCTGTACCATTGATGCCTCAGGACACTGTCCAGAGCAATACCCAAAAAGCAACCAGATTTTTCTGTCCTCCTGAGGACAAAAAAAAATTTCTGATTGTTTTTGCTGGAGGCAGTGTCTAAGGATTTTGCTTAATTTAGAAATAAATAAATCAAAGTGTTTGTTCTTAAAGTAAAATCTCTCTTTTTAAACATCACAGTGTTCTTAAGACCACAAAGAAATTTGGAATCAATAGATCCACAGTTCACAATTCGAAGGAAAATGGAGCAGATGAGAGAAGAGAGAGAGCTTGTGGAACAGCTACGTGAGGTATGTAAGTGTTGGTAGAAATTACTAATGCCGATAGAATGTCTTTTTTAATTTTTCTTTGAGAAAGTTGCCTAAGGAGGAAAATATAAGAAAGAGTAAAGGAGGCAATATTACTTCTGCAAATCACATTGATGAGACTATTGCTGAAGTCTTTATCACAATCACATGCCTGTACTTCAGAAAAGATTTTGTAAAAATGAGAAATAGTAATGGGAGTTACCTGAAAAACTTCCAGTTAATCAGTATGCCTTGCACTGGTGGAATTAATAATGTATTTAATTTAATCAGAAAGGATGAAGTGAGCACTTTGGAGAGAGAGCTCTATTTCTAAACAGCTGGAAAAATCTTCATTTTTGCATGTAAAAGACGTAGTGAAATTCATTAGCAAAAGCTGAAAGTAGATAACTAATGCTTGATACAGCTTTCTTAGAAATTAAATCAATATTTCTTAAGTGGAAAATTGGGAATAGAATTTCAGAAGGTGGTTTCCTGATACATTGTCTTGAATGTAAAAGCTAGAGCCTGATGGAAAATTTGGTGCATAGGATTTGTGTTACACAACTAATACCTCAGTAGCAATGTTTGTGTGACACCTGTTTGATGAACCCTTTGCTGCAAGGAATGTTACAAGCCTGAACCTATGAAGGCTTCCAGTTATATCCCAGTAACAGAACAGAGGCTATTAATGCAAATCCTGAAAGTGGTAGGTAATTTTCACTTCACAGCTGAATTACAAGATTATTTGTTCATGGAATGACTAATTGAAAAATCATTAGTTTGTTTTAAATAACATATCTGATACTATTCAATTTTAAAGCAACAGAGTTCACCTTTTTCTCTTTACCAAAAAGGGATTAAAAGGTGGGATTTCTCTATGTAGAGCTATGTGGACTTCTAGATTTGCACAGCCTTGCCTCAGGCCCTCACTTGTTCTAAGTATGAATTAACCTAACTTTGCCCTGCAGACTTTGTTGGTTTTTTTTAACAGAACTGATCTTGTTGAAGATTTAACATAGTTGATAGAATGTAGTATATCATCAATTCTAAACTTGAATAATACCAAAAGGACAAGATGCAGGAATTAGATGAGACAGATTTATTGGTAACGGGGAAGAAAATGTGGTAATGAGGAAGTGGAAATAATAAACTGCAGTAGTTTGTAGTTATTCTGAGCCTGGTCTGTTCAGCAGCATCAATAGAGCTTTTTAACATTTCTTTGAAGCGTTACCACAAGTGTGTAGCAAGTCCCCAGGTTCCTAAAAATAATCAGATAATTTCCGCAAGATTCCTGCCTTGTGCATTAGTTCAGTTAATCCTCACAGTGAAAAGTAGAACAAGGTTATTCACCGTGTCAGGCATGGTTGTGGAGAAGCGATAAGGATGTCTCTGCAGTATTAGGTATTACCAGTAATTCTGGTTTAATGTGTTACTGACCTTCAGCTCCATGCAGTGTCCTTCCTTGCTCTCCCTCTGGAATATAATGTCCTGGAATGCAAGTTATTTTGTTTCGTGTGAGAAGTTTGATTACAAGTCAGTGAGCTAGAAGACTGACTGTGCTTGAAAACATAAAGTGAGATTTTCAAACTAATAAAACTTTTTTAGGTATACTGGGTTCTTTAGTGACATTAGTAATTAACCACCAGAGCATTTGGTTATGTGCTGCACAAGAAAATAGCCCAGAACACGTAAATCATTAAGTTTGTACTTTATTAAATAAATACCTATATTAGTAAATTTTGCTTTTGAATTGTTTGATGATAAGTTGGCATTTAGTGAGATTCCACAGAGTCATGAACTCCAGCATGAGTTGGCATTGTAGATGCACTGTGCTCCCATAAAATGTGTACCCTGATCTATGCTGAATAGTCTCCCAACAGACAAATTAGTGTTCTAATAATGAATTTTTAATTTATATAAATCTTTTTGTAATAAGTTTTAGAAAAACAGTCTCAAAGTGTATTCTTTTATCTACTTATATACCAAAAATGTGTTCTGAATTGTGAATTAAACCAAGGTGAAAGCGAAACATTTTATTAGTGAACATGATGCACTTTCCTATTTGCAACTTGTGAAACCTATATGCAAATACTTGAACAGTGTGACTAATAAAAGGAAAAAAAGTGAAAACATAATGAAACACCAGAGTGCCTCAGTGGAGGCTATTTCATGGTGATGCCACCCAAAAAAGGATGAATGAGGAAGTGAAGAGCTGAATTTCTTTAGATTGGATTTCTTGCTTTGGAATGCTAGAATGTCATATAACTGTCCCCAGCTACCTGAAGGCTAGTACAAGAGAAGGTGTAAAGCCAGGCTTTTTAAATTCACAGTGAACCCATTAAAAACTGTGGTGCAAATTGCAGAGAAAGACATTTCAAGCAGTTATAAGGAAAAAAGTCTTTGCCATAAGGGAAGTGAAACACTGAATAAAATTGCTTGGAGATTTTGAGGACTCTGTCCTTGCAGATATCCAAAACTTAACTAACCAGGGCTCTGGTGTCACTTCAAATTTGTTAGAATGTGACCTCCAAAAATCCCTTCCAACCTACTTATTTTATTCTAAAAATAATTCCTATTAATAGATGTTCATATTCAACCAGTATAGGTTGAGGTAGCATATTTATAGAGAGTAATGACATTAAGAGGTTCAACTAAGAAATATCTGTTTTAAGATAATGGGAGTAATTAGCTCTGAATGTAGAGTTGGAATGTTTTCAAGATTGGAGCACAATTCAGGAAACACATCATATATAACCATCTATTTGGTTAGGAGTTTTTTAATATTTAAATATTTTCAAAAGTATTTTATTTTTCAATATCAAATTCTGTTCTTTGAGACTTATGTTTTTCTTAACAGGTATCCAGAATTTCTCTTTTACATCTGAATGTTTTGACTTCACTTACCTGTTTTTCTAATCACTCTAATGCTTCCTGAGTAATGTTTAGGCTACTAGGGAAAGATTGCTTTTTATTCTCTGCTTCTACAGTCATTAAGACAATGTAGTTCTGTTTCAATGTGCTTCTGATACAGAAAATTTAAGATGGATAAGAAGACTTGGAGGAATGGTGAAAGGAAGGAGCTGCATGCAGTTCAGTCACGACTAATTGCATGCAGATGTGTTTTATACCTCTCAGTATAAAAATAGATGCATATTGTGGCACACCATTGCAGTGTTGCGTTCTTTTAAGGAATTTTATGTAGTTCAGTGGCCAGCATAAAGTTTAGTTTCTGAAGAATGAGTTATATAAAGGAATAGGGGTTTTTTGTAATAAAAACTCCAAATCTGCCTATGTGCCTGCAGGGTATTTATTACCCTTTTGCCCCATTCATCCATTTCTATATCAAAATGTGCCTGCATTCTTCCTTTGCAGAACATAGAAACAAGACTAAAGATTTGTTTGCCTGAAGACCTGGGCTCTGCTCTGATGGATGGTGTCGTTCTGTGCCATTTAGTGAATCATGTTCGCCCTCGGTCTGTCGGGAGTATTCATGTACCCTCACCAGCAGTAGTAAGTTGCATGTTTCTTGCTGCACTGCAATGTTTTATTCATTACTGTTTCATTCCCCAGTGATATTTGGGTACATAAACCATGTTTCTGCTTGATGAATGATCTTTGCTGCCAAGAGCAACATTTATATGATTGCAAATTCAAATGTTCATTAACTTTTATATATGACACATTTATATGTATTGTCTAGGTATACATGTGTATATATACAAGCACATCTATAAATTAACAAAATTGTCCTACCTTGTCCCTGATACAGCATCGAGATCAGGTATTTTTTTAACGACATTTCTATTCAGAACAGTATGAAATGCTTTGATTACAAGATTTTATTCTAGTACACCCTTAAAAAAGAAAACTAGGCCCTCCTTTGTTGATTGAAAAAATGTGAGGCTAGCTTCAGTGAGCGGCTTAGCCAGATGTATTACTAAAGCACTTATTAGCTTATTTGACCTGTTGAGCTCAATGTAAAGGTGAATCCTTTTACCACCAGACAGAACAGAAATTTGCGCTGTGGTGATTTCATGTAGGCTTGCCTAAATCTAAAGACCTGAAGATTTTAGGACATAAAACCAGTGTGCACTGTTGTGTTTTCTCTGTTTATGTCTCTTTCTTGAATGGATCATTGTTCCAAATTTTGGCTAACAGTCTAGTTCTGAAGAGTTTCTTTGTGTTTTCAAACTATTTACCTTTTTCTTTTAATGTACATTTTGGTAAATTTTTGCCATGTGCACTCTGATACTCAATTCTGAGAATACCATGTGGATTTTGGAGGCAGTCTGTAAGAAGTTCCAAGAAGACAGATTTAAGTAAAAGATATTTTCTCAGATATTCTAGTGGAATTTCGTTTGCTGTTCCCTGACTTCAGATAATTTCTATCTTTGGTAAAAATATGACATTGCCAAAATATGCAAACTTAAATTTCTGTGCTAAAAATTCCTCATGCTGATTTTTTAATATGAGTATCTTATGGTGTTTTCTGTAACAAAATGCACATTGTGTATTTTTTTTTCATTTTGTTTCAACTTTATATTGATGTTCTCTTCCTTGAAACAACCTTCAAGTTACTTTAGCCTGGAAAATTCTTTGCTACTACAGTGAATTCTAGGTTTACAGTAATTTCACGACTATAAGGCGCACCCTTTTGACTAAAATTTTTCCCTGAACCCAGAAGTGTGCCTTATAGTCCGGTACGCCTTATATGATGGACAAAGTTCGGAAATTTGCAAACCTGGAAGTGAGAGCTGCGAGCCATCGGGGGAGCCGGCAGGGCCATGGCCGCCAGGTGGAGGCGGGGCAGCACCCCGACGGGCATGCCCCGGCCCTGTGGAGGCAGCACGGAGTGGCGGTGGGCATGCCCCGGCCCCGCCGGGTACAGGCGAGCGTGGGGGCTCACGGCGCCCCTCCTGCCGGGTACAGGTGGGCCCGGGGGCCCATGGCTGCCGGGTTGAGGCAGGGCCTCAGCCAGCAACTGCGTGGGGGGAGCTGGGGGCGGATCCTCGCCTAAAANAAAAAAAAAAAAAAAAGTGCGCCCTATAGTCTAGTGCGCCTTATATGATCTACAAAGTTGCAAAATGTGCCTGCTCCCGGGAGTGCGCCTTATAGTCCGGTGCGCCATATGGTCGTGAAATTACTGTAAGTGGATATTCAGGAATTACTGTTGTTTCACATCTGATATTGAAAAACTAAAATAGTGAGGAGTTTGGGTTTTGGTTTTTCTTTTCAGTAACTTCATACTTCTGTAAGTATTTGCTGAATAGTCCTGAGTGAGGCAAATTATAGAAGTGTTTGCGATTCTAGAGTAATAGGACATTGATTCTTCAGAGACATTAATATTGTGTATGGCTACTATAAATTTGTGGGTACATAAAAAATTGAAAAGGAGTGAGCCTATTAGTTACAGTTAAGTTTGTTCTTCATGATTTCTTTTACCATAGACTATTTTTTTTCTGTTCTACAGCCTAAACTTAGCATGGCCAAATGCAGGAGAAACGTGGAAAACTTTTTGGATGCATGTAGAAAACTGGGGATACCAGAGGTAATTTAATTAAGTCTGTCAATGCTAGATGTTCAAACATGAAAACACATTAATTACATGAAAGTTGAAGGATAACTTTATGATCTACAGGTTTTTAGCAATAAAGACACAGAATTTAAAAAATTAGCTGAATAGTGTGGTTTAATACTACTGTAGTGCATTTAAATAGATTATTTCGAAGCACTTAAAATTGCAAGTGTTGTCTCAAAAGAGTGATTCACTATTATCTCTAATACCTCTTTCTTTGCCATGGAAAATCAATAAGAAATTATGATAATATATTATGTAAGTAGCCAAAAGCTTGCTAATTTTTTTTCATTTCACAACATAACTGCATTTTTACCTCATGCTTTTAGAATATGAACTTCATTCTTTTAAATTTTTTCTTTTTTTGCAATATTTCCCTTATTACAATGTTAAGTACTCTGTACATGATTGACTAATCACAGATTCATCTCTTGTATTGAAACATTTCTGCAGTAATTTGAAGAACAGCATTGTATGTTAAGTATGGAAAGCACTTATGTGTAAGAGTCTATAATGTAGTTATAAGTGTTTTAGTAGCTGGAAACAGGAAAATTGCAGTGCTTGGTGTTTTCTGATTTTCATGTAAGAACAGTATCACTCATCATGTAATTTATTCTAATCTTCATAACTAATGTAATGAATATTGGAGTTGCATTGGGATTATTCAAAGACTCCCTTATGGTTTAGAAGAACCTATTAAGAAGCAGTTAAATTTCAAATACTTGAGCCTCAAAAGAAGGTAAAGGATTATATAAGGTCATTTTAAACTGAACACAGGAAAATTGCATTATGTATTTTCACTGGTGCCTACATATGACAGTATAATGAAGGCTGAGTTCTTTTTAGTCTGTTTCAAGAATGCTGAAATGAAAAGATATTTTGTGTGATTTCTACCACCATCCCCTTGGGGAGCAGATGGTAATGCAAAGATTTCACATTGGGAAAGATTTCTTTGTTTTATCTGTATTTTAGCACTTGATTTGGAGGACAGCAAAAGTGACAGATCATTTTTGCTATTTGTAGGAATTTTGAGGGGGAGACTTTCTTACGGTTCCAATGAATGGTTCATCATAAATTTAATTTGACAATTCAGTGTAATGACTGGGTCTCTTTAGTTGTAATGGTTCTATTAGTTCTTCTAGTTATATAATTTATTATGTTAGAAAGATTTCATATAAAAGGTAAAATTTCACTTCAGAGAAAATTAAAATCTCTTTGTTGTTGTCAAATCTTTCAGTCTTCTAGACACGGAGTATTTGTTAGGCTACCCCAAGATTCTTCTGATGTATCATAAATTATCAATGATAATGCAGGTCAGATTTTCCTGGCTGTAGCCTTTTGGGAAAGAAAAGGCTAAGATCTGTTTTCATTGCTGTTACAGGATTTTTCAGAAGTCTTTCCTTCTTTTTGATTTTGGATTTCTATAATTAAGCTCTCTGGAGAAATATCTTCTGGGTATTCTGTGAACAGTCATTTCCATATATATATATATATTTATTACCCCTCCTTTTTAATCTTACTTCCATCAAAATTGCTGTTGAATTCCTTAGGATTTTTTAACATTTTATTAAAGTTTTTGTTGAAGAGTTGCATGAGGCTTGGGCACAAAGCCACATCTTACCAGTCTGATTTGTAAACTAAGCATCTTTATGTGTCTAAATAAGTATTAACTTCTCTTGAAGGGAAAAACTCATTCACTTAAACATTACATGAATTGCTTGCAATTGTAAACTTACAATAGGTTTTAAGGCTGTTCTGTTTGATTAGTGTCGGTAATTTGCAAATGTGTATTTGCTATATTATGTGAAAACACATCATGTTGTGGGACTAGCTGGTAGATGCTAGAACTTTACTGTGTGTTGCAGGGACATGGATTAGGAATGCAGAGTTGTGTAATAGCAAGTATGACAGCTGTCAGAGTTTTAAAAGAGCTACAGATGACGTGCTCATGGTGCTTCAGATTGATGAGTTGTGCAGTGCCTAACTATCTCTGGAGAAACCAGGAAAAGGAGGGCAGCAAATGACTTCTTTTTTAAAACAAGCACCTTATGTGGGAGTGACAGGTTCTACTTTTGGGTCCTTATTCCTGTAGGTATGAGGCTTTTCTGTGGTGCTTATGCCCATGTCTAGGTACGGAGAATTGACTTGTAATTCTGCTGCATGAGTTTGAAAAGGATTTTAAATGGTCATAATTTGTGTTGGTTTGTTCTGAGTTATTTAACGAATAGAGTATGCACTGTTTCTTGAACTCCACAGGTTTGGAACAACTTCCTGTTTAGTTATGTAAAATGAAAATAAGAAAATAGCTAAGTAATTACTCTGTTGTGCTGTTGTGCATGGTCTCTTCTGTGGTTTTCAGCATTCAATTCTTGGATCAAAATTTTACTTTCCTAGAATGAACCTGGGAAATTTCATACAAATGTAAAACAAAGCAGCTGCTATCTAAATGTGTCACAGTGAGTAACAGGAGTTGGCATCTTGACCAAAGAATTGCAAATACAAAATTCAGGAACACCAGTGTCTCTTTATAATGGCTGGTATGTAGATGGCTCTGAAAACCTATTACCTACCAGGTGAGAATTCCAATTCAGTGGGGGACACATTGAAATCGATTTCTGTTAACAACCACATGATGCTCCTGATTGCATGCAGAAGGAACTTGCTGGATCACATGCAAAAGGGAGGTTTGAAGTCTGACCCTTAATAGGAAACTAAATAGCAATGCTCTGGCTGCACCAGGAGGTTGTGAAAACTGTGAGAATTGCAGAACAATCAAATTGTGTCCTGTTTGCCACTAGGCTTTGCTGTCACACCTTATCAGAGAGCCTTTTAGATGACTTTTTGAGACAATACAACGTTTTTGTTTGATTTAAGAAAGGGATGTTGTCAGGTAAGTATCTGAAAGCATGAAGACTCAGAAAATGTCTGCTGTGCCCCTGAGGAGTTGCATGACAAAAAGGTGCAATCTTTATCTCTTAGAAAATTACTAAAGAATACTTTATTTTGCAATATTAACTAAAATCCATCAAATTACTTAATTTCCTCTATAATAGCAACAGTGACAGTAGTGCATTCCTACTTTTTGGGTGATACAGATGGAATAAGCAAGTGGCAGTAGATGTGTGGCAAGCAGGGCTGAGGTCCTGCTGCATGTTTCAGTGACATGCAGTACTTGGATGGTGCCATTCACTGGACTTACATTGTTAATGTCACTTGAACCCCCAAATAATACCACCCTCACTGCTTACTCAGTTCATCCATGTTGCACCCACCCTCTTACACTTTGTGGGTTTGAAATATAAAGGTGGAGTTTTTACTTCTCTTTTCTGTGGAAGTGTGGCTCCCAAAGTGTCAAATGTAATGGTTCTACTGCAGTATTATTCTTCATAGTGGCATCTCATCCCAGAGATATTAAAAATTGTCAGAGGAGCAAATTATCATCACATTGCCTTGTATGTGAATTTATGGAAGTATTTTGTTTACAACTATTCTTTTGTAAAACCAGTAACAATGTATGTAAATAAAGGCAAAAATGTTCCTGCAGATTTTTTCAACTTGTCATTGCCAAATCAGCATTTATACTAGGAGCAAGGACAAGGACTTTCCTATATTAACCTGAAAATTAATAACTTAATTAAACTTGAGCTTCTATTCTTGGTAGCTGTTATTCCTGATAATCCATATTACAGGGTATTACACAATTTCAGTAATGTTTACCAATACTCCTTTCAAAAGTTAAAAATAATTGATTTGTGGTGGGTTGAATGATACTTTACTACAAGTAAGATTTAGACCAAAGCAAAGCTGTACATGAAATATGTTTGAAAGACAAAAGTTACAAGTTTTGGTCTGTATTTTTTCTGATTCTCAGTTATGAACAAATAAAAGGTATCAGAAGTAGGATCTTCAAAGCGTTTTTTGAAAAATAAAATAAAGTATTTTCAACATGTGTGAAATCAGCTTTTTACAAAGACAGGAATAATTTTTATGGTATGCAGCTTACACTAATGTAATATCTTAACAGTTTAGGCACTTGAACATATTTTGACCATTTATGGGGTCAGGTCAGGGAAATAAGATTTATCTTTTTAAAAAGGAAATACTTTCCCCACATAACATACCATGGCAGTCTTCATATGGTTTAGGAAAAAAAAAAGAAAAAGATAAGCTGGAGTTATCATGAATAGTACTAGAATGGTAATTTCCATTGATAAAAGGCAGTGATAAAATGAAATCTTTCATAGCCAGATGTTCCAGCAGATTTACCAAGTGTCTGTATTCTAGCACTTCAGCAGTGATGCAGCATGATTTAGCAGGACAAATACCTTGGGTAGGAATGAGAGACTTCTGCCATATCTCTTAAATTTTCAGTTGTTTTCATTGTGTAAACATATTAAGCAGAAAAGAGGATGATGATAAGGAATGGCTTTTTGGATCTCAATTCATTGTGCGAAGATGCAGACTACGAAAGGTTTAGCTGTGCCCCTTCTGAGTGACTTTGGTGTCCTGCAAATGGGACCTAACTAATACTGTGTTTCAACCTCTCCTCTGATAATGAGATCCACTATGTGGAAATGTCAGACAGAATAATTTTAAAAATCAGTGTGACTTGAGTTAGTGTAGTAATTGCAAATTAAGTAAAACAATTATAAAGAAAAACAAAACAGGAGACTTTTGTATTCTCAAAATGTAGCAAAACAAAGTAAAGGAGGCAGCCAGGCAGTGACTGTAAAGCATTTTACCTTCTATCCACCTGTTAGTTGTTCAACTGGTAATCACGTTTTCAGTTTAATGGAAGGTATATTATCGTTGCCACTTATCGTTGCTTGTTTTCTAATCACTTCACATCATCAGTTACTTCTCCATAGTTTCATCATGAGACATCCATGAAGTTGCAGTGAGTTTTATCAGGTATGATTCCTTTCTCAACCTTTTCCCTCTTGACTCGGTAATGACACTGTTTGGCCTGTGGAATGGAGTTAAGTGGTTCAATACACTTTCAATTACAGTCCTGAAAGCAGAGTTCTGAGGTTCCTTTCATTTGTGTTTTGAGTATAGTGCATTTACACTACAGGTTTCTTTCTTTAATGCACTTCTGCAAACTTACTCTTGACTTTTTTTACCAGAGTGTAAGTCCGAGGAGGTCAGTTCTGAAATCCTGTCTGTTTTCAGTCACTGCAGGAGCATACAGAATGAGGGTGGTTTGTGCACACAAACAGCTGGTTATGCTTTTGCTGTCCCATTTCTGTCTTACTGTATTTATTTTGTGTGCATGATTGACAGTTGTATGATTTAATCATACAGCTTCCTAAATGTAAAATGTCAGTCCATAAGTGTAATGATTAAATAGGTATATCTTTGTAGTTCTTACTAGCAATAATTTCAGTCCCCTAAATGAGAGGGGCAGTGTTTGTAATGGATGGATGGATGGATGGGTGATTATCTTTGAGACTTTGCATGGGAGTCATGTGCTTTTTCAGTATTTCATGATGTCATGTTTTAGCTTTGTATTTTTATTGCACAATATCAGTGCAATAAGTGGAAATACTTCTACTGTTATAAAAGAGCTATATATTTTCCATCTACAGTTGCATTATAAAAATATAAAATATATAAAATATAGATATTTTACATTGTAAGGTGGTACTATAATACTAAATTATCCATCATCACAGAGCACGCAAAAATAGGCATTCCTAAGGCTTCCCCAAGTTTCACTGAATTTAATTAAGACACATCATGGCAGTTTCTGTAGAAAGTTTTTCTGCATGTGTTGGCTGGTTTTGTACGCTTTTGCTTCTCCTTATGCTGCTTAGGATGTATATTGGGTTAGCAACTTCATCAATATCTGTAGAAAGTCAACTTATTGTCAGCTCTCAGTCCCAAAACTCTGAAATTGCTCCCTTCTCCATTTGACTACAGTAGGGACTATTGGCATTGTTTTGGGGTGTTTTTGGACAAAAAATTTTAAAAGTCCTTGTTACAAAGTTCTGGCATTTTCTTTTTAAAATAGAAATCAAATGTATATTAGATATTTACTCTTGGTATGTATTTTCAGTAAGTGGGAATTGAGTTTTGGATGTTGTTCTAAAATTAATCCATCATTTAGCGAGTTTATTGGTATCTTTGGTATAAATGCAATATATTATGTAGTTGGTAGTCATGAACAGTTTGCATCAAAACTTGTTTCTGTGGTAAGTAGCTTGTGGATGTAGGTGTTCTCAAATACAGTACTAGTTTTATCCCATTTTTAAACAAGATCAGCACGTTTTATGTTCTCTGTGAGTTTTCATACTCAAAAAGCTAACAGAATTGCATTGAAGTTTATCACATTAGAGTTTTTGGTTTAAAAAATCTGAAAAATGACTGCAAAAAAGTGTTGTTGCTAGGCAGGCAGGTTCCCTGCTGTGTCTGCTGGCCTAACTAACAACATTTTGCAGCTTTTGACTCCTGGTAAAGCTAGAATCAGTCATGATAAGGGGGAAAAAAAAGTCACTTTAATTTTTGTATGAATTACAGTTTTGACTTCCAGTTTCACTAGTCACTTTTCAGGATAGAAAGACATTTAAAATATTTTAAAGTTGAATTTATTTCAAACTGGATCTTGAAACTTTGCACTAACAGAAAACAGACGTTGAACTTCCATGTTATGGTTTATTTGGTGTACTATCAGTTCATTAAGGAAGTGAGATTGAAAAGCTTGCACAGGAGCAGTGTTCTCTCAAACTCTTACTGCATGTAGTTTTGTTCAGTAAGTATTCATTATCTCAGTAAGGCCTTATTTGCAATGTAAAATGGTGTATCTTAGATTGCATTTTGAAAGTATTAGTGTTGCTTGGTTTGAGTTAAATGTTAAATATTTGTATGAACACATTGATACTATTACATATTGCACTTACCCTAGACTAGCTATACAATGTTAAGTTACCACATTAAGTCATTGATACTTTCAAAAAAGAGGTGTGGGAATCTAACCTGCCAATAATTTTTAAAATGCTACATAAGGAATTTAGTGTCCAATTCCTCAGTTTAGAAACTTTATTAAAATTAAAAAGTCATTGCAGCACTAACTATACTTAAGTTTCTATCCCAGGGGATCATTTGAGGTGATATTTGAATACCAAGTTTTAGACTATTATGTTAGAGAATTTTGCATACTTCTAATGATTTCTGTAAGTACTTTTTCTTGAGACTTCTTATTGCTGCTGCTTGTGCTTTTAACAGCTTTCTAACCCACTGTTTGCTATTTTATAAGTTAGTTTTTCAGCTGGTTGCATTTAAGCATTTGAATAAGGTCCAGATGGACAAAGGTGTGTGCGGACCTCATTGGAATGAGCGGATCACACATGCTTCCTCGCCCTGCTGAACTTGGGCATAATTTTGGAAGGATCAGAAGACCTGAGCTCTTCTATCTTAACATTCTGATGTTATTTAATAGCTTCAGTCTTTAGAGGAAATAAGAAAGTTGGGATGTCTAGTGTCTAAGGCAATACTAGGAAGAAACTATTCCTACATATTTATGCTAGAATATTGTGATAATTTATCAATATATTTCTATTTTTGTATTTTTAATTTTTTGCACTCTTTTTCTGTTCTAATGGCTGCCCTTCGGGATAGGCTGACCTCTGCTCTCCGTATGACATCCTGCAGTCGGATATTCGTCACATTCGAAAGACTGTTGACACTCTGCTCGCCCTCGGGGAGAAACCCCCACAATCAACTTCTACTTTTCGCTCCTGGGATCTAATAGGCTTTTGTCTTTTCCATATACTTTTTATAGTCTTGATGTATATAACTTATCACTGGAATTTGCTAACAGCATAACCTGTTCGCATGTGCGCACAAACTTTCTGCTTTGTCTCTGACAAATTACAGGTACTTAATTTCCTTCCTTTGCCTTACAAACTTCTCCCTTTCCCTTGCTTCCCTTCCTTGAAATATCTTTATTAATCTCTTGAAATAGGAGAGAGGAGTAGCATCTTGAAGGCAAGTCCCATGTCTTCTATCTCCTCCAGCTGTAGTTTAAGAACTTACATACCTCTTTATTTATAGTTTTTCTTTCATGTTGCCTAGACTACTCACTAAATGTGTTAAAGCAGTGAAGCTCCTCTTATTCCATTTTTGGGTGTAGGCTAGATGTCTGTCACATGCTAAATAGAACCGAGCCTCTTTCTTTGTGTGAAAATCCAAGAGTGCTGCAGATATTGAAGCAACTTCAGGTGACACCTTCAGCAGGTGATAGTATTTTCTGAGTGGGTGCCAATTATCGCTGAACACATTGTGTTAAGAGCACTTAGAGAACTATCTTTCAAAGTACTGTGATTTTTAAATTCTTACATATTAACAAGACTACTATAACTTTAAAGAGTAGTGTTTGTCTCTACTGTTCTGATTAAATTCCATACTGGAGTAGTTATCTTTTCCTATGGTAATCTTTTTCTTCTGCCACACAAAACAGTGTTGAACTCCTTTTAAACACTTGTTATGTTAGACCCCAAAGGTGACTGTAAATTAGCAGTGGGTGTGAGCAAACCATAGAATCCAAGGGATTTTAGAATGTTGCAAAGTAAAGATCATGCAGTACAGTGAGATGGTTTGGGAATAAGCTATTAGATCCTTTTACCTGCTATTCTTTAGTGTGGCATCAAGCAAGTCCCATCATTATCTTCTCTGTTGCATCACCTGTGAAAATGCAGATACTGTCTGTTTGTTTGTTTGTGTAACCAGTGGAGCAAAGACAATGTAGGAAAATAGATCCTCTGGGAAGACTCTAGCTTTCCCATCCTAGGAGGTTTTAGAGAGCAGCTTAGACATATATTAGCCAGGAGCTATTTTGGTGTGTTTGAACTCTGCCTATGGTTAGACTGCTGGACTGATGACTTCCATTTCCCTTCCAGTTCTGTGTTCTGTTCATCTACTCTAAAACTTAAAACAAATTTTGGGTTTTCTCCTTATTGACATGAAATATACAAATGAAAATTGATTGAAAAATACAAACCCTCGAGTATAAACATATATTGGCGTTGCAATATTGGCCTAGATGCTGTTGCCTAAATTTGTAAGTCAGTCTCAGGCTAGCTAACCAAAAGACCTCAGTTTCGTGTCTTGAAAATACAAGCATTCATTTTCCCCTGTCTAGTATATAATAAAATTAGCTGTAGACTTTTAGAGTATAACTAGGATAAGAATTTGTATGTTACTGATTATTCTGGCCATACACTTATTATTTAATGCTGCTCTATAAATATCCCCACTCCACAGAGGCTTGTAAAATTTTATTTTAAAACTTTTAAATGCAGTTCTATTCCTAGTTTCTGTGGCTTAAATATATAAATAGATACATATATATAGACAGATACAATAAAAAGTAGTAAATGTGTTATTAGATACATACTTTACAATGGAAAAATTAATTTCGGACAATGGATAAATCAAAATTTTGTAAGGGTTTGGTGTCTGGCAGCTTCCAGTGCATACACATAACAACTTCATTTGTCAAGAGTGTTGTCTGTGAACAGGTGATAGCTCAGTGGGTGCTTCAAAGCTTTTGGTATGTAGCTATAGACCTGTGCCCTCATCCTGCACAGACCTGTCTTCTGTGTCCCCAGTTTCAGTAATTTCAGCACCTGACATTTGTTAACTCAGTCACAGCTTGACATTTAGGCTTCCACTTCAAGCAGATCTTTGTTTCAATTTTTGTTGTCTTGTTCGAATTGTTTTGCTTTTCTGATGAGACTGAGTGACATGGCTTGAATCAATTCAGAATCTATTAATGTTTCTCTATAATCCAGCGTTGGCATTTGAGACAGAACTGATGCCTTCGGTAGGGCTGGGATTTTGCTATTGCTCCCATAAGTGGTAAACAGGTCTCCTGTCTGCTTTGTGTTGTGCCCTCCTTATATAGTGCTGAACATGTACGAGTACATCTTTTCAAATCAGAAAATCATGTGGAGAAAAGTTTTGCTACCATCCTATAATACACATCTGTCCTATTGTCTAATAGCACGTCTGATTATCCACTGGATCCAGTAGTTTGAAGGGCAGTAAGAGGAGTAATCAGTGTGTTTTGCATTTTCAGTGTGTGGAAATGGAAGTTCATGTCTTCAGTGGTTTTGACTGCTTTATCAGAGTAGAGACTGGGCTAGAAACTGAACTACTGTTTGTGTCAGTGTAGACCAAGTGAACGTCCCCAGTCACACTGACTCTCAAACTTGTCCGAAGTCCTAACTTTGTGTATGCTTACTTTGCAAACAAAGTCATCACTTAGTTACTTAGGGACCATTTTCTGTGTGTTCTCAGTTATGACAATATCTGGTGTTTAAAGTGTAGCATTATGTGCAGTTTCTAGTAGTTAGAGGTGGTGAAGCCATCTTGAAACAGATGGTGAGAAACACCAAACATACTTGGTTCCTGGCAAGCACAGCTGTGCTACCATACGTGAAGCTTATCGAATTTGGTATTTTTGGGGAGTTGATTGCACTTCCAAATATCTGTAAATTTTACAGGGGAAGAAATAATGAAATTACCCTTACATTTTCTAAGTCTGAATATAATAAAGTTTCTCAAAATATATTTCAAATGTAATGAGAATACGAAAAATATCTGTCTTTCCATCTCCGAAGTCAATAATTCTTACACTAAATGGGGAACTATAAACTAAAATATCATTAATCTTTTATCATTAATGTTCTTTTCTAAATTCAGTCTTGTTTCTGTGCTGCTGTTCTGTGGCTTTAGTACTTGTGAATCAAACAGTTCAACTCTTTGATGGTTCCTCACCTTTGAGGAGATGTCAGTATTGAGATATCCAGTTAGATATAATTGATACTTATTGCTCATAGCCAGTTATATAATTGCCTTGAGTTGAAAAAAAAAAAGTGCACTGTAGTTCACCCCTACATTCATTAATAACATTAATTATATTTGCTCCTCTGTTTCTTTTCCCATTCATTTGTTTTCCACATTGCAGTGATCATCAGAGATTTTCAGACCATGGTTTCCTAATAAATTGGTCTCCAATCTGGTCTGTGCCCATAGTAATTTTAAGTCCTGTGGAAGTCATCTCATCCATACTGCAATAAAATAATAAATGCAGCTTGTAGTGGATATTCTTGCAGGCAAAATGCATTTGCACTGTATCACAAGTGGCATTTTGATGGGAGGATTTGGCTTTCTTTTTCCTCAGTCCAGAAAAAAAAGAAATATTTTCAAGTTCTGTGTAATGCAATATAGTAGTCCTTCAAATGCCTCTTGTATATTAACAAGTTTCTATAGCTGAAAGCTGTGTATAGGTCCCACTGTGCTCCTAATAAGTTGAACTTTGTGAATGAGGATTGAATTAGATCTGAGCAAATACTCAATACAGTTTTCAACTCAGTATACATTAGTAAGTTACCAAAGTATTGCCATGTTGTTGTTTTTTGCAAAAGTTTTTCTCCTGTTGCCAAAAAATTAAAAAAAAAAAAAAAGCAACAAACCACCAACAAAAAACCCAGTCATATATCCAGGTTGAGAAAAGAAATGGTACAGCTGGTTTTGTGAACCTTTGCCATTTACTTCATTTCTAGAATACAAACTTATGCAGAAAGAGCAGTAGAAAAATGCTGTAAGGTGATGACCTATTCTGCTTTGATGATACATAACACACATCACTTTCTCTGAATTTAATATGTAACTTTATGGTATAATTGGTATTTCCCATGTAAGATTATGTTTTCTCTTACTGTTTCATGTGTGTCTTGTCGTTATTAAGATTTTTGTTCCTTGAAGTTCCTGGTCACTGTTTTCTAAGCATGTTAGAATAAAACTGTGAGGGATTTTGTAAAATACGTGGTCTACTTTTAAATTTTATAGCTCAAAGTGTTGATTTATTGAAGAATCCAAAGCCCATCATTGGCAATTACAGTTTTGCAAGTATTTCCAGTTTATTGATGTGCAGAAGATGCACCTGTCTAGATGTCTGACTGGCTATCACTCCAAATACATAATTTTGCATCTGCAGTATAGCCTGAATTACTGTGCTTTTCTACATCTCTTTTTATCTGTACTTGAGGTGGTAGTTCAGGGCATCTGGGCATATATAAACATCAACAGTAATAGTGGACAAGGAAAAAATATATAAAAGGGCATAATTTAAAATTAGATATATGAAAAAGTAAATATTTGCTATAGCTTTGTTTTCTGATCTTTAAAAAGAAAATTGGCCTTGACCTAAAGAAATAGAGGTTGAATATATTGGACATAAATTTGCTTAAGTGTAATGCTCTGAAGGTTCTTTTTATTGACTTCCCATTCAAAATAGTTGGCTACAAACATGAAATGATGGGCATTACTTGGACTTAGTTTTTAATTTGTTCTGTGAGAAATTGCACTTTCCAGTATTTATTGTTTTATTAATATTTTCCCCCTGTAGATCTGAAATCTCATTCTACAAATACAAGGAAGAAAGAGAAAGGCTCTTGCTGAATCCTGGGAGTCCATTTCTCTGTATTTTTACTAACAAATACAGACAGTTGGGCCCTGCTCTTGACATAATGTGTCATCTTACTACTTAGCTATCTGATATTATGGCATCAATGTCTTTTTTATAAGCACTTACTGTAAATCTGAATTGCCAAGCTGTTTGCCCTGCCATAAACTAATTCAAACAGTTGTCTGGACTTTGAAGTCATGCAGTGTCAAAGAAAATAGATATGTATGTGAAGTGTGTCACGTATTCTTGAGCTATTAGTGTCACAGTGTATTCCTGGTGTTCTTCTAAATTAACATTTTGTTTCAGGATTAGAAACTTGCTGTGGCAAGCACATGCACACTTGCATGTTTGTGGGTACACCTGTGGTACTGTCTATTTGTGCTGCTTTGTGATTCAACCTCCTGCTGCTGCCTCCTTTTCCTTCAGGAGGAGTTTGTTCTTTCGCTTCATGATGGGGTTTGAAAACATCGTTATCCATTCAAAATGGCTGTGTGTCTGTAGAAGGTGGTTTGCTTGCAAGTAATGTAAGTTCCTATGTGTTCTTAGAGAGAAAATAGTCGGTAAAAATATATTAGACCTTCATTTTTGTAGTGGATAGAGAATAGAGAGATTGGTGCTGCTATGAAAGGAGAGGCAGCCCTTCCTACCACAATTGTTTTAGGCTGGTCTATAGAATTAGTATCCATTTCTTCTATCTGTTCTTTTGAAGTTTTTTGAGTGATGGTTTCAACAGGGATGTTTTTGGAGAAAGAATTCACACTTGTATACAGAAGTGTTATGTGTTTGAATCTATTATAATTGGGTCAGAAATTTTATTAAATGTGAGAAGTGGGTGAAGTTGAGTCTCCTCAGAATTGGACAAGTTCTCCTCTTGGTCAGGCATTTGCTTCAAAATGCTAGGATTTAGGGAAAGCTTTGAAATCTCCATGGCCTGCAGCTTCACAGCTCTACTGTCAGTAGTTTCCAGAGAGCAGTTGTATCTGGTGAGGAAATGAGGCAAAGGATGGAAAAGCAGGGGCAGCAGCTGAACTTAGGTATGGAGGCACTGGGATGTTACTGCTGTTATGGAAATCTTTTGTTTGTGCTTTGGATTCCATCCTTGGCAAGATTTGACTTTTCTTAGTCTGAGAAGTACATATGCGACTCAAAAACTCATATTTGAAAAGTATGTGAGACAGGGTTGATGAAAACCATTTACAAAGCTTTTAAGATAGTGTTTAGGGCTTACATACCAGAACTGATTTGTGACACATTGAGAAGTTGGTCATTTTTAGGAGATGGCATCAGTCTCATTGTCAAGTTTGGAAAGCTCATTGTAGCCTTGTGTTTAGCTGCAGAAAATAAAACAGCGAGGTAGATTTTCTTAGGGGTCGGGTTTTTGGGTTCAGCCTATACCCTTCAGCCATGTAATGCCAATGCTTAGTTTTCAGATACTGGATTCAGCAGGCCTTATTAAATGCTTTTTGTCTAGCATAGAAAAACAATGAAATACTGGCATGCTAAGGGCCACCAAATATGTGAAACAAAAGCCTACTGTGCAAGGACACTGAAAAAAGTAGAAAAGTGTGGAAAGAATAACATTTCACTTTGGATGTGTGATTTGTATTTTCAAATAACATTAATATATATATATTTTTTTTTTTTTTTAATTATCAGAATTAGGGCATTGTGGATTTTTAGATGAATTGACTCGCAGGACAGTAGATTGGCAAAATGTCTAGTAGAAATCATACCTTTGAAGTAGAAGAATATTGGGGTGGGGGTTTTTTCCCTTTTATTTGATATCAATGTATCTACTTTCTTATATAGCCACTCCAGTGCTAATCAATATCAGTTTAGGAGTTTGCATCCTAAACTGTATGATTTTCTGGAAAAGACACTTTTTTTTCAGAGGAATAAAAGTTGGAGGAAAACATTGCTGACAGCTTGCAGCTCAGTATTTCAGCCAGAAAAACAAACAAGAATGAACTGCAGAACTCAGTGTCTTAACTTAAACGATCAGTAGGTAGGTTTGGAATGGAAATGTGGGTGATGACCTGGAATGGCTGCAAGATGGACGTAGTTCCTTGGCTTGGCTGGACAAATAGTTGCTGCAGAGAGGGGCAGGGTGGACAACAGGAACAGGAAGCAGTTGCCACAGTTCGGTCAATGTGAATCAGAATCCACAGTGGAGTAGTAACTCAGCTTTAGCAAGAATATTACGGCAGTTTCCATATGGGGAAATGTATCTTGTCCATCTCCTGCTCAGCCAAGCTCCTTGAAAATTATCTGTTTGAAGTTGTTTCTTGGGTCTTAAAGAAATCTTTCAAACATAAAGTAATAAAGACTAAACCAACTTGAGTAGTAAATATAAAATGTAAACAAAACATAGTTAAATTACAGTAAAAACTAGCAGTATCAGATGCTGTGATTGTGAATGAAGTTTGTCTCTTATCTCCAGGTTCAGTAGTCAGTAGGTATATTTTGCAGCTTTTCCTCTCATTGAGGCTGGAGTGAGGTGTGAGGAACTTCACAAGGAATTTAAGCAAGCTAAATTTTGGTTATACATAAAGGAAATATTCATTAACAAAACAAAGTCATAAATATCAGAAGCAGTAGATCAGCTGTTTAGTACTGATACTTTTCTGGAGCTATGTCCCCCCAGAGGAGGTCTCCTGAGCAAGTACTGGCCAAGAGTGGAAGGAGATAAAAACAATTAAACATAGGTGCATAACGTAACTGTATTAATTGTTCCTGTATGTACCAGTTCCAATATACCAAGTTGTAAGACTCCACAGGAGACTAGAAGGGACTAGAACTGAAAGAATGTGTCATGAGAAAAGAGGTTCAAGAGATCAGTGAGGTTTAAATTTAAGAAGTAATCAATATGAGGAAGTGTGGAAAAAGATGAATTGTATAAAGGTAAAACAAGGGACCTTTAGTTAACATTACATATAGAATACAGGCAATTAATTAGAACAATCACAAATGCATTGGTAGTTTTAAAATCTGAAAGCTTATTGAATAACTAAGATATGCAGTAGTGAGAATATCAAAACCACCCTCTTCTTTCCAACAAATCAGTCCTCCAAGTCTGCTGATGGTCATGTATAGATGTGTAGGGAAGGAACAGGTTAGATCACACAGAGGGTGTCTTTTTTATGCTTAAAGCAGTGACATAGAGCTGAAGGACTTCATGAGCCAGACACTGTTTCCATGTGTTTGTGTTTAATAGCTCTGTTTGGATTTTTCTCTTACCTGTATATTTTTGTCATCCCACTTAACGCTTTTGGCTTCCATGTTGTAGCAGTGAGTCTCACAGTTGTAATTATGGTTTATGTGGTGTAGTCTGGCTTTTCCATTTATTTATTATAGACCTGCTGCCTGATTTCATAATTCCATTGATTTCTTAACAAGAGTACCCCATAACATTGAGAAAAACTCTTTAAAGAGAGAGCCAGTCATGACACAAGGCTGCCTCTCTAATTATTCATGGGTGGGTGTCTTGCTCTCCCTGTAGGAGATACAGTATTTGACTTGACTGTTTCCTGCTGTAACAGCCTCTGTGGACAGCTAGTGAGTTCCATCCTGGCCATGACTGCTGTGTCCTTGTGGTGAATAAAGTTGATTCAAATAAGGTGCAAATACTTGGAATGAAACACTTTATCCATTGAATGCACAACATTGCACACACTTCCTTGTATGTCCTAGTGTGTAGTTTTCCAGGTGCATATCCTGGGATCTGTCTAGAGCTCAGTGGGAGAATGGGGGGTTTTTGGTTTTCTTTTTTCAAAAAAGTCAGCCTTCCATCCCCCATTTCACACATGTTGTAACAGAGCAAATGCTGTGTTATCCTGCTTTGTAGGTGAAAGTTTGTTGTGTGCTTGCTGGCCCTCCCTCTTAGCTGTTTACATGCTGTGATGACCACAGAACAACTTGGTTCTGAGGCCCAGAATATTAACAGATCTCTCACTAACTCTTAGGTGTAGCAGGAGCAAAATCAGAGACTTTCTGTCAAAATCACAGGAAGTTCTTTTTAATTAAAAATAGGAAACGATTGCTGCTTGCTGGGCTTTGTGTTCCAAATGTGATCATGTGAAGTGATGTTCTGCAGTGAGTATTAAATGTTCTAATTTTTACTCCCTTTTTGTCTTTTTCTAGGAGAAGCTCTGCCTACCACATCATATCCTAGAAGAAAAGGGCTTGGTAAAAGTGAGCATAACAGTTCAAGCATTGCTAGATGTAACCACAGTGAAACAAGCTTTATTCACATGAAATTACTCTCTCTGCTGTTACCAGCTACACTGTGCCATGAAAGAATCAAAAAGCTGCCCATTTTTTCAAACTGCATTGAAAACAACTCCAGTACTCCAAGAGTATTCTTACATATTTCAGACTGTACGTATGTGTCGAACTACAAAGCAGAAACTGAACAGAAACATTTTCTAGAGGAAGTTGACGCTTCACTGCTTTTATAGCTCACTTTGTACAGTACTTACTAAAACAACCACCTCTCTGCCACTTAAAATTGTGTGGAGTACACAGCTGTCTTGCAGCAAGATACCTTTGTATTATTAAACTAAGAATCACTGTAATCACCTGGGGGGAGGGAGAAGGGAGAGTAAATCAGACTGCTACCACCTTAGGTTTTTCTGCAGTTGCTTCAGGCTATTGCCTTTTAAAAATATCCAGACATAAAATATTTATATAAATATTATTTATTAGTGAGTTGTTATTCATCCTTTGGATGCAAAATGTAAATTAGGAAACTGTATTTTATTACTGCTTTTTTTGTGGTTAAACACTTTATTTTAATATAAATACTTAGTTATTTTTTATTCTACTTGGTGTGCAGTAGCTCTAGATCAACGTAAATTGTATTTTCTAATATGTAAGATAAAAAGCAAACAAAATAGGTGCTTCTATTAAAAGAACAGCTAGCTGGAATGGCATTCTTTATTTCTTGAATCTGTGGAACATTGATAAAAAATGTTTGCATTCCATTGAGTTTCCTACATTCCAGTAACACCTCTCCCCTCACTAGATTAAATTGGGTGAAAATGAGAGCACACCCATTTTATTTGTATATAGATGTTTAAAAACAAAAGGAAATATGTAAACTTGAAAAATAAATGTGAACAAATATTTTTGATTGCTTATTTTACTATGCACAAGACATTTAACTTTTGCCACAACAAAATGAATTATGTGCATTAGGATCATGTGTCTTGAAATGTAATTTTGCACTGTAACTTGATTTCTTTTAAAGATTACAGCACTACAGAACAAATAGTAAAAAAATAGCACAATACCGTTAACAAGATTCACCAGTTAACCAAAAAATTAACTTGTTTTCTTTGGTGATTCTGTCAAGAGGAGATAAAATGACTAAATTGCCAAAGGCAGTCTCAAAGACCTGATCTTCCAGATTCAACCTGCCTGTGTACAGTGCTTCTCTTTAAAAGTATCCACAGAATTAAGCACAATGTTCTGTAGTGCACATTTGCAGCATCAGACCTCTACTTCCACGTCAGCAATAGGAAATAAAAAGTTCTTCTCCTTATCACCACTTTACATTTTTCAAAGAGATTTTAAAAAGTATAATTTATTACTAAGACATCACGCATTTTAGATCAGAAAGTTCCAGCCCCCAGTGATTCTTCTGCTATCTGGAACATCCCATTTTCATTCACACAAGAAGCCAGTGATGGGGTTTGGGCAAGCAGGACAGGGCAGCTGCATGTGGTGAAAAGGGAAGCTGGCTGGGGACAGACAAGCAGGGAGTTTGAAATGTAGAGTGGCAAAAGAAGAGGCAAGGGGGTGGGAGGAGTAAATATTTAAGCACGAGGATGGGGAGAGAATTATTGTATGAAGGCTTTTGGGCAGTGATGCATACTTGTCACCACCCCCTCTGGCGGCAGCTGGACACACTCTCCCAGGCACTGCATTGAAACCTCTCCACGTTCAGTAGCAGCTCTGTTGAGCTTCAGACGGTGTCTGAAGGCAGAGCACATTTCAACACCACCACTTGCTAAAGGGCTGGGAGGTAGCGACAGCACCCTGAGGAGGAGGGAGGTGGAGTCACTATGAGACAGACAGTATGCATGGAATATCCAGTTACTTCAACCAAAGCAAACCATTTATTTTATAGAGAGAACATTGACTTAAAATTGTAATTTGATTGGCAGCTAGCATATTGTTTCCTATAAAATGTACTGTGCACTTTAACACTAAATGAAAATGTATTTTAATATTTTACAGAGCTGCACAAATATCTGTTTTGTCAAAAAGCACGAGCAATGTAAAGAAAATAAGTTTTCAAGTCAGAGTTTATCAAATTTTAGAAGCATTCAAGGATCAAGTATAAAAATAGGAATATTGATTTCTGCATCTTGAGGGATAAAATGCAGGTTTCCTGAGTATTTTTTTACAATGTATATATGGCAACATGAAGCTTTGTAATTATGATTATTTTGACAAATCTTGGTTTTTTCATAATTAAAATTCTGTTTTTCTCCTGTTAGTGTCTTTCAGTATTTGCTTGAAGTTAGCTGTAAATAAATAGCTCTAAGTATTTTGTAATACAGCTTTTTTTTAATGCAGTCTTAACCTGTATGGCTAAGAAGAGAATCTTCATGATCCTTTGTACAATATTTATATGTGCAATAAGACATGCATGGCAAATCTGTAATACCCTCCACAGTGAACATAATGTATATAGAAGATCTTTACTGTAGTTACAATTAAACTATATTATTTGCAGAAACCCTTTACTGCCTTATCCCTATGATTGATGATTTCTTGTAAAAGAGACAGTAGTTGGAGAGTGTAACACTGGAAATGAGGGGTTTGGGGATGGGGGAAGATGATGTGATGCAAATGAAGGAATTTTGCAGCTAAAGTAGCCATAAGATCCAGCTGGTATCTGTTGGGTAGCTGCAATCTTCTCCCTGCAGTTTTGCTACTCCTCCTGCAAGCATCAGTGGCAATGAATTATCTGCCCTCTGCTGCCAGGGTTCGGCTGGGCTCAGGGAGATTGGGAAATCCTCTTTCAGTATGCTCCTGTTCACATTGATGTATGAGAGTTGTTCATTTTACTGCTAATACTTCTCTCCACAGGGCAGCCTTTTCTCCTCCTGAATTGCAGAGATTGCTCTGCAGCCTTCTGCTTCAGCAAACAAAACCTGAAGATTCCTTGATAGTACTGAATCCAAACAGTAAACACAGTACCTTTGGCCCCAGGGATAACCCAGTGTGCCAGGGCTCTGCTCAGCTGCTTTGCTCTGCCCCTGGCTGCAGAAACAAGGAACAGGTCACAGCCTTCTCTTGCCCATACAGGTTTCTGAAGTCATCCAAGTGCAGATTCTAGATCCCAATTCTTCCAATGGAGTGTCTTTGCCTTAGTGAACAGGTGACTTCATGGGCTTTGAGATGGGATTTTGGAAGCAGAGGATCTTCCTGCAATATTTTCCTTGTGGAAAGCTCTTGCAATGCACACAGTTGCATCTTCCCAGCCTCCAGAGCTTACTTAATAAATAAACAGATACAAGACTGATACAAAATAAATAAATAGAGGCAAGATTGATACAAGTCAATGCATAGTTTAAGGCTGTCACCTGAACCAGCTTCTCTGTAGCCTAGAATCCAGCAGGAGGCAGTCACAGGAGAGCACTCAGCATTGCTTAAAAAAGGAAACCTCTCCTACATTTCCTCTGGCAAGAGTGAGTCAAGTTTTGAGCAATGATTCAGGTCCAGCTGAGCCATGAGAAAGCTGAGTTTACAAGTGACTACTTGCAGCTTACTGGACAATCTGTATTCTTGTCCAAGGTAGCTAGCAGAATTACACCACCAAGAGCTATTTTACATCTGCAACTGTCAGTACTAAATTCTGCCATCTTCTGTAAAATAAGCATACTTGATTTCAGCAATGAGAAGATATTAGATCATCTAGATAGCAATTGCTTTTTTCAGATCTATTTAGCAGCTTCCTCCCAGTTCTGTCAAACCTAAGACACACAGGACAAGTCTTTCACATTCTAAGAATCAAAGCCAAGTGGAGAAAAAAATCCTTTTTACTACAGACGGATTGCTCCACATGTTAAGAGGTCTTTTCTACAAGTATTATCCATGAAATATTTCATTTGCTTGATAACACACAGGACAGTAAACTACTGTGCACAGCAGGCTTGGTCCTTGGAAGATATTTGCACAGGCCAAGAAAAAACACTCCTACCACTTCAGATTAATAAAGTAGCTTGATTAGCTGTGCCACTAACAACTTCCTTCACCATTAAAGGACAAAGTAAACCCCAGTAATTAATTAGCTGAATGGGCACACTGTTGTTAATCGCAGTCTTTGCACAGTTGCACTAAGAGCTGTCTGCAGGTGCCACACCCACACTCATGGTCTGAAAATCACTCATCTGCTGGCTTACATTTTGACCCAAAATCCAGCAGATGTAACTTCATGGCATCACGAGTTTTCTAAGCACGCAAGAACATTCCCAATACTCTAAAGCACACACATCAAATTAAGTGTGACTTTTATTTTTTTAGACATACAATCAGAAGAGCTCCATTTTACAAACATTATTTCAGCAAATGTTTTCTGTTTAGTTTACCACTATCTCTTGATTTATATTGGCCAGGCAGCACTCACATCCAAACTGTTCAAGCATTGAGATATTTTGCATGGTGTTTGATGTGGTCATTAATAAATGAAGCAATGAAAAAATAGCTGTGATCATAACCCTAGAAAAGAACAACAATAAAGCAATCAGCAGAGAACATACAGCTTGTGATAAAGCAGTCATGCTAATCTCTTTTGGAGGAAATGTAATGACTCTCCTGGTTTTATCCATTTTAAGAAATACCTGAAATATATATAAATATGGCAAGGGATACAATAACAGGCTAAGTATAGATGAGCACTAGGAAGCCAAACAAACAGAAAGTGCCTTAACTTGCCCAGATCTAGAGATGGGTACCAGCACGGATCAGCTGAAGAGAGATGCAGTCTGAGAGAACAGTTGCTCTCACAGGCACTGTTTTGGTAAAACATGGCGGGGATAAGGAGAACACAGCCCAGGTCTCAGTTACTGCTCCATCACTGTGCTGATATGTCACCCATGCCCCTTCATCAGCACTAACTCTACCTTTAGGTGAAAGGTTTATGGTAAAACAGAGGACAATCCTTCACTCTCCTCAACTGGGCTCCTCACTTTGAGTCTGGGCAGAAGTTGCCTGTGGCTTACAAAGACTCCAGTGCTCTCGGGACAGTTTTGTTCTGGGCTACTGCACTACTGCTAAGAGCCATCCTTTCACCTGGGTCTTTACATGAATCTAGGATGTCAAGCAGTTCCACTGCTTCCCAATTTACACTAACCCATGCAAACTAAATCACAAAGTTCTATGGTAAACACGAAACCCACAGCACAGATAAGGGATGCAGCAGAAGGCCATGTGTCACTTTGGCTGTACAGTGACCGCGATATTCATTAAAATTATTAATGCTCTGTCTTCAGCCGAGCACCAAGCACCAGTAGCCCGAGTCCCCGTGCAGGGATCAGCCTGTCCAAGCTGGAAGCACCACGGCACCTAGTGGTGAAGCACGGCTGAATCAGGCGGGTGATGCACCACCCTCACGGCCCATGCGACAGGAAAGTGTCACTTCTCACCCTCCTCAAGTGGCACAGTGAGAGCATGCCTGCCCGCTTACAGACACTCTCTTCACTGCCTGCTGTACAGAACCAAAAATCACAAACAAGAATCCAACAACCAAGGACTGCAGAAACAACTTGCCTGCTGCAGTCTGAAGACTACTGGGATTTTCTGCTCGGTGCAGGCAGCGATGAAGTTATCAGGCAGTAACTGGCCCGCGGACAGGAACTGGTCATCTTTGCCTTGGTCAATCAAGATGTCAAGCCGAGGGCCTGAGTAGGACTTTACAAGCTGTGTAGCATCATATGCCTGCAGAAATAAAAGAGAAATGACATTCAGTTACAATGTTCAACTGGTTCCAGTTTGTCAACTGCAGGAAAAGCAGAGAGAGTCCTGAGCAGAGTTGGTCAGGACATCAAGTTGCACTTGGTAAGAATGAAAAAGCAGGGAATTCCAGGCAACTGAAAAGTAATACTCATTGCTTTTAAAAGAGCAAATGTATGAGCTAGGTAATTACCAAGTTGGCAGTTTGATCAAACACCACATCCAGCCTAGGGCTGAATTCCTACAGAATGGAAGAACAGCAATATAGTCACACCCTTGTGCAGAAACTACAACCTCCTGAAGAAACTTGGTGTCTTGGTGTAATTATTCTGGCAGCTAAAAGTCAAAACACCAGTGTAACACAACTATGCTGCTGGGAAGGCATTTAACCTGAAGGTTACCATGACCCAAGAAACTCTGGTTCAAATGAGAAACAAAAATTAAAAACTCTAAACATACATGTATCAAAATTTATTTATGATGGAGAACTTGTTACCCATGGGGTCCTGTGCTTATTACATGCTTAAAATAACTCCTTTAAAAAGACACCAAAGTGTTCAAGGCTGCAGAGAAGACCAATCACCAATGGACAGCAAAATAAGAAGTCCTACACCAAGGCATCAGAGCCATCCTTCCAGGATGCCACCAGATCCACAAATGACACTATGATGGAAATGGGAGCTTGGGCTCAGCCCAGCACTGTGACCATGGTATCAAATTACCCTGAACATGGCAATTTTAAGTGAAAATAGAGATCAGAGGTTGTTTATCTGTGCAAAAGGCAGATCTAAGTCTGTTCCTGGTGATTGCTGTTGATCTATTGGACTAGATTTGCAGAAGCACTCCAAAACAAGTTAAGGGGACAGAAAACAGGTTTTTGGGCGGCTGTTTTGTTTTGTTTCACAACAAATCCATTACATTAAGTCTAAGTAAGTTTAACTGGTGGTTTCTAAGTACACAAACTACTCTATTAACAATTAGAAAATCAGAGAACCTTCTCCAATCCTGTAAAGTTTTAATCAGACCTGGAAGTCTTCCTAAGACATACTTTAATCCAATTTACAAGGGATTGAACTGCAGCTTGTACTTATTTACAAGGAAACCTGAGTACATGGCCACAACAATCCCTTCTAACTTAATTATAGAAATACAGTACAACCTTTAACTTGAGATTAAAAATACTGAAGGGCTGCCCAAATAATGCAGCAACCATGCAGATAAACATTTTATCTTAGCCATTCATATGCAACTACTGATAGCTCAAAATTAAGGCTCTGGAGCTAAAACTTGACTTTATCTAGTTTAACACTGCTCTGCAGGACACCAATTTCCAAGTATCCAACTGGCTCCTCCTGGAGGCTGCCCCTGCAAGATGCATGAGGCTCATCAGTCTGAACAGCTTGCAGCAGTCTCTTCAGGCTACTACAAAAATACATGGTTCATAACTGTTCTCAGCCCAGGCTTTTAAATCTTCAGAAACCTGAGAGGAATGTAGTTGATTTGATGAAAGACCTGCATCTCATTACATTTTCATAAAAACAGCACCATAAGGCAACAGCAAGTCACTCCTGCCAGAAACAAACAATGCTTTTTTGTGCTTAAGGGTGTAGTAAAACAACAGTACCAGCTCATGGGGGCTCCAGAGTTTTTTTCCAGGCTCCTGCTGTGATGTATTTACAGATCACTCATTCATCTATTATTAAAGAACTGGGGCTTCAACACATACCTCCCACTTGCTTGCATCTGATCCCAGATATCCACCAAGAGCTTTCTTCCCCCACTGACACTGAATTGGGTTGCAGATTGGAGCAAATGCTGACACCGACTGTTCAGAAAGATAACAGCAAAAAAAAAAACAAAAACAAAAAACAACAAACTATTTAACAATGAGCTGCAGCAAATGAAACTATTTATACATTTAACGCCCCCTCAAATAATGCAATATTATGTTTTCTTCTGCCACATCTACAGAAATCTATATAGGCATTAGTATACCTCATATAAGCTATGCTTCATCTTACTTTGTACTTCCCAGGATTCTTCAGAGCAAGAATAAGAGCTCCATGACCTCCCATGGAATGCCCAAAAATAGACATCCGTTCAGGGTCAGTTGGAAAATTGGCATTTATTAGTTTAGGCAGCTGTAAAGGAGACAAAAGCATAATAGAAATATTAAAGCAACTTGAGTATGTTTAAGAAAAAAGCACACAACTAAGCAATTTCTAATGCCACTGAAACCAAAGGCATATCTCTGCTTCTAGCCTGACATTTGTGATCAGGGCCTGAAAGCAACTTGAAGGGGAATAGGAAATCAAAAGGAAACAGTTCAGCCGATAATAAGTAACTCAAAGTATCTCTGTAGAAATCTCCCAATAACCTTGTAACACAAGAAGTGGGAATTTCCTATGGCAGAGCCACACCCATTTATCTTACCCAGCAACACCAGGAGAACCCAGCAGCAAAGTTACCTCATCCTTCACGTAGGAATACATCCTATAGTTTGTTTTCCAAGGATCTTCAGTGGCATCCACATAAAAACCAGCACCAGTGCCAAAATCCCAGCTTTCATCTTCTCCTTCAATATTGCAGCCACCTAGCATGAAAAATCTTTCCTTTACTAGATGTTCAGAATTGGAGAACCTGCCATACAAACCAGACTCAGGACACAAGTTCCGCAATAGTATCTCTACCCCTTCAACTACAAGACAACTCAGATTTTGATTCATTAATACAATGTTTCCAAGTGTTATTTCAACACTTTTAAAATAACACTTACATAATACCTACTGATATATCCAATTTATAAATAGTGTCAGTATCTCTTCATAAATATAGCATATACATGTCTCCTAAATTAGTTCTGTAAAGCTTTGTCCAATTTACCCAGAAACTTAATCAAAAGTTGGCATTTGTTAATTGGTGCTACCAGCTTATTTCAATCATTAGACCGCATCCTATCCTAAGTGCAAGAAACTGTGTGAGAAACAGAAGAAAATTTCCCTTTCCCCAGAATGACAGAACCAGGTATCACCAAATGGTGTGTCCAAGCCAATTTATGTGCTTTAAATAATGCCTGCTACACCTCCCTTTTAAATTCTTCAGAAGAACAATTCACTCTTCCTACAACTTCACAAATCCATATCTCTACCTCTTCTGCAATTCATTTTATTGCTCCCACCTATAACTTCCATGAAACTTAATTTCTTCTTTGAATAACTGCAGGACTGTATCCCCTTTTCCAAGGCTGCACTTTCATAATACATTTGCAGATGTGTTCTTGAAAGTCAGTACATCCCATCCAGTCTTCCCTTTGATTAATTTGTGATTTACCAGCCTGGTTTGCGGAACAGAATGTAATATTTCAAGGTACATGTGATAGGAATGCTTTGGAGAAAGTGAGGCAAATTATTTCCTTGTTTCTGCAATCTGAAATTACACAGGCTTTTACCACTGTCAGATTACTCTGCAAACCCACACATAACTCAAGAGTCCCTCACAATTTGTGCAGAGATGGCTGCCACCCAGCCACAGTGTGAAATCAGATTTGTACAAGGATCAAAGTTGACTTTGCTCCAGTGACATGCCCTTGAACACTGAGTGATTCTGTAACTTAACAGTCCAGCAATCATAGGAACTGTGGTGCTTAAACCACATGTTGGATGTAAAAAGTCTGTCTTCAGTACCTTGGAGATGGACAAAAACTCTAAGACCTGCCAGGCAATGAAGACATAATGCTCATTATGCTAAAAAAAAACAACTTTCAAGAAATCTGAAAAGGAATCTGCATAATACTGCTCAGTATACCTGTCTGGAAAAACAAACACCTTCAAAACAGGAAAAGTAAGTCTATCAACGCCTGACAGAGGGTCTGTAATGAAAATATTTAATGATTTCATGCAGTCTTTTTCCCCATCCAGATACATCTCCTGGCTCCTGGAAGGTAATTCTCTTGCATTACACAATTAAAATACATATGCAAGCATTTTCAATACCTCTCAGCTCTTGACTATATTTTAATTGCTTTTCACTTGTTTCCCCAGACAGCTCAAACATACTTAAGAACATCTGGGGTCTCTGAGCTAAAATTTAAGATTATAATATGAAGCTAATACCAAAACTCATTTAAATAGTACAGCAATCCTTATCACAACTACTCTATATGAATGATGCAAAGGTTAGTTGACCATCTCTAGCCTGCAGCAAATAGCAACAACGAACTGTTAAATTCATTCATTCACAAGTTTTGCTCTTCTGTCCCTCTTCTTCATTAGAAACATTTACATTCTTTGACCTGACACAACTTCAAAACCTAGATGTAAAAAATACTTTATGGATAGAACATCACTCCTTTTCCATACTGCCAGTATTCAGATGTAACCCACTAAAACTTGGGAAATACTAGAAGGCTGGCACTTTTGTTTACAGCACTCATGAGACTGTGTCAGAATCCAACAAATGTGAAACATAAAACAGTGAATCCCAGTATTTCCAATAACTGAAGATACCCCATTTTCTGATTTCCCATGCCATAAGCTCAGCCTTATACAAATAACAGCACATCATTAAAAAGTTCATTCATTAGTTGTCAGTTGTAGCTGAGGGAAGAAGGGCTTCTAGATTGCATTTCAAGTATTGTAATCCTCTGAAGGTATGTATTTAATTTGTTTTATAAGACAGAATACAATTAAGAGCAAGCATTGCATCTTTGTGTGGCAACACAGTTCTGCAGGTTTTTTAGGGTCAGAGCAAGGCATACAAAATGTCAGCAAGAATTCTAATAACACACATTTCTTGTTTCACTTTTCTTCCCTCTACTTGTCTGTGCTGAACTCTATAGTTCTAGTTTTAGTGCCACGACAGTAAGTTTCAAATATCAAACCCTCATTACCCCATTATTAAGAACACACGCTAGGCAATCTAGAGAACAATGCAAGATGCAGAGGTGAGGTCAAGTTCTGACTCAGGTGGGCAACCCACTTTTCAGCACACTGCAGCACCCCATTCTCTGAGGACAGAGAGTGCCCTTCAGCACACAGTGAGGCCATTCTCTTGTTGAACTTACGTGGGCTTGTGTCTGGTGCCACTACAATAAGGCCGTGCTCAGCAGCCGCTTGTTGAAACGCAGCTTTTGTTATGAAATTCTGTTCTGTGCAGGTCAGCCCTAGGGAAAGAAAAATATCATTGGTTACCCATTGCTCATGGCATACTGGTTTCAAAACTCTTTCTGACAGAAAAGGTTTTGAAAAACAAGGATTCCTATCTCCATAAACACGGAAAATCTTTTCATTAGGCTCAACAACACTTAACAATCCACAGAAACACAGTTGCACTGTCCCATCTAGACACACTAATAGTGATCAAAACCAGATGCAAGTGCACCCTGTATCCCCTGGAGCATCAACCCATGCAGTGCACACTGCCTCCAAGTGCATTTAAACCCATTGAGCCACAGGCAGTTGCTAAGGCTGACACTGTAAACTTCTGACACCTAATCCTGCAACTACATTTTTCTTCGTACTGTCATCCCAGCTGTTTGCATTACAGAATCACACATGTCATCTGACAAATTCTACATACCTTAGACAGGATAAAGGGCCCATAAGCACCCTGACACCAAAACCCACAGCAATACATGCCTTTCATACAGCAGCAGGTCAAAATAAAGTCCAATTACAAAAAAATTACATTTCACACCAATATTTCAATTTTTCTTCACTATGCAATTTGAGAGGAGTTAATGATTCTGGTTTTCTCTGAGGACAAGTTCCCAGTAACGTAATTTGACTGATATATTGCCCAAGACAATACAGTTTACATTCAATAAAATAAATGTGCTGCATGGTTTAGAGATCTTCAGACAATTTTGATGTTCCTAACTTCAAGTACAAACATTTTTACGCAGTCCACTGTCACAACACAGATCAGACACACCAGCTATTTTGTGAAATTAATATATACAAAGAACACAAGTCTCCACACTAACAGTCTGGCCTCCAACTTTCCAAACACAAGTCTCAATAAAGCAACTCCTTAAATTACAGAACAGAGTTTCTGGTTTTTATTTTGAATAAAAGAGAAAAAAATGATTTGATTAATTAATTTTTGATGAGACAACTTCACTCCTGTTGCACAAGTCTCTCCAGCCCCTGGCCCTTTCTGATCCCACAGTTTTACTTCATACTAGACATGTTTGTGCTAAGGCAGCTGACAGCACCTTTCTTTTCAAGTTCACCAGGACAAATATGCTAGCTTCCATGGGCTCTTTTCACATCCCTACTCTTAGGGATTAAACAGTTTTTAAAAACAAAAGAAAGCAGGACGTGTCCCAATGGGAAGGCCTTACAGGAGAACCTTTATATATACACTTTGGAACAAAAGGTATGAACATTTCAGAACAAAAGGGTAGAACACTTTGAGCATTTTAGAGCACAATTTGGTAGACTACCCCCAAGCTGCACTCTGATTTATCACAGAACACTCAAACTAAATATAGCTTTCAAAAGATGAGTTTCTGTAGAATCCAAGAGCTGCCACTGTAGTACCCCTACATTAAGTTTTCAGTAATTGTAGTGCAGCAGTTTAAAAATATTTAAGATTGTCTTTTTAAAGTTACTAACACCTATGTTACTCACCTGAGAGCCAATACAGCACAGGACACTTCCCAGTTTCTGCTTTCGGAGGCAAGTAGATTCCAAATTTCATTTTGCATTTTAGCTCTGCACTGTATTAATAAAATATTTCTTGTTATCATCACTACTTAATCAACAAGGTCACTAACATTAAAAAAAAGGAATCAGTGGATCAGTGCATTTCATTCAAAGGGAGATCTGGTCAGTGAACAGTAGCAATTAAGTTAAAAGAAGGGAAAACCACTTTTTAAACTCAGACTCTAGATTTGGCAACAGCTAACTTTTCAACCTTATTCTGAATATACTCAAAACAGAGACTTACAAATAAGCCACATTTTCACAATGCTGCTAACTGAGAACAGGTTAAAAATCAAATTTTGAATCCCAGCAGTATTTAGCTTGAGTTTTGGCTACCAAATTACAAAATAATTTTCACTGAAGATCACATCCACCTGACTTGCACAACATAAAATGCACAGCATGTGCTGAAAGGAGTGCACAGACCAATTAGTAGCTCAATTAACACTAAAGCCTAGAACAATCAATAAACTCTTATCTAAGCACAACTGATGATTTCATTTTTATTTGGGTCAATTTTTAAAAAAAGCTTCTTTTTTTGTACACCTTCATTAAACAAGGATCTATTCACCAAGTCACCACTCACAGCACTTTTCCAGAGCGCACAGAATTAAGATATCCAATAATGAGCGGAACTTTGCACACAGTGGCTCTCTGTGCTGCAAACAGGACAACCCAAAGCAATGAAGCTTTGTATTCAAAGGTAAAAATACTAGCTTCCCACCTCAGGTCTGCAGTACTAAGTACACTAGATTATGTTAAACTTTAACATAGAAATTCAAGAGCATAGCCAGAGCAGCAGCAGACATTATTCCTGACTGAAATATGGATATTAGTGAGAGCAGGCTGCCTTCCTCCAGACTGACAGGATGGATTCACTGCCCCAAGCTAAACATCTTAGTTGCTTTAGTGGTGTTTACCTGTCATGTTCAAACACCTTCTGGAAACCTTCAAAGCATTTGTTGCTGGAAACCTGTTTCAGTGCCATGATTTTAACTGGAAAAAAAAAAAAAAAAAATGGAAAATAAAAGGAGAAAGTTAAATTTGACAATAAAACAATCTTGGTCTTAGACTTTTTGAGAACAGAAGAGTTGAATACAACTTGTCGTATCATTGCTTAATGCTACTGTTTCTCAGAAGAATTTCCTGCACATGCTTTCTGATCTTTCATTAACTTTCTATTTCCCCACAAAAATGGGGCAGGGGAGGCTGAACTCTTGTGGGCAAAGCCTACCTGCTTTCCTACAGACCCACATCTCCAATGACCTTTACCTCAGGACTAACTGTGGCTTGCTCTTTGGCCACCAAACAAGCATTCCCATGTGCTGTGGTTTAACGTGGAGCTCCCTGTGCCAGGCTGTTACCTCCACAATTACTATGCAGGAGAAAAACCTGTCCCACCTTTCCTTCTCATGTGTGACAGTATCCAGCCACTAACTACCACAATACTGAGCCTTATTCTCCTCTTTGATGAAAGTTAATTACCATGTTCTAAGTCTGTGGGACTGCAGAAACAGAGGAGCAGAAGGCTTATTTCCACGGAAAACAGTATGAAAAATAAGCAAAGGAGAGTCATGGGAGTTTTAGATCAGCTGGTAGCACAAGTGTGCTAAGGAACCTCGGGAATGCTGACATGAAGTGGATGCTGTCAGCTTGCACAGGGGCAGTAAGGCCAAGCAGGCAGCTGAAAGGTGAACAGACTGCAGGGTCACTGTTAAAAGTACACAACATATTGTTGGCTTTTCACAACTATTAAAATAAATACTATATGTATAGTGTTAAAATAGCTTTTCTGTATGAATATAAGATGTTTTCTTTTCTTCTAATAGCAAAAGTTAAACATAAGTTTTTAAAAACAGTATGCTTAAACTACCCACCTAATTAAAATAACAGCCCCTAAATGTGTAATAAAACCTCTACAACAAACACAACAATTATCAACACTGACCAACTGCAAAAAGCCAAAACCACCACCCAAATTAAAAAATAATAAAAAATATTAAAACTGCAAGCCAAAAAACAAGCATACCCTAAAAAAGCAAGCCCAAAAAGCAGCCATGCTAAATAGCTCCCAAAAACTTTTTACTATGCAAAAAAAACCATAAATATGCAACAAGTTAATGTATTGTAAAGTGTATTTAAAAGAACCTTCCCAAAACAACCGTGTGCTCTTAGCAACTTGCCAAGCACCCAACCGTTTTAACCCTTTACTTTATGTGCATCTCCCATTATCTTTTTATTAAACCTTTTAAAACTTTACCAAAACAGTAAAACGTGTTTTTCACAGTCACAGAATCACAGATATGCTGAGTTGGAAGGGACGCCCCAGGACCATCGAGTCCAATTCCCAGGACATCCCCAGGAGTCACACCATGGCCTGAGAGCAGTGTGGAAAACTTCCTGAGCTCTGCCAGGCTGCTGCTGTGACCACTGCCCTGGGGAGCTGCTCCAGTGCCCAGCCACCTCTGGGTGAAGAGCCTTCTCCTAATGTCCCGTCTAAACCTCCCCTGGCACAACTTCAGGCCATTCCCTGCGGTCCTGTCACCGGCACACAAGAAAACCCTGAGGGGAACCCAGGTAAACATCAAAACACAGACATTCGGTCCCTCACACCTGCGGGCTCCTACGGGCCAGCAGAGCCAGGCTGCAGGGAGAGCCCTGGGAGCTCATGGCTGTCTCCCGCGGGGCCGGGCCCGAGGGACGCCCGCCCGCCATGGCTCGGCAGCGCCGCGCCGGGGCAGCGGCAGCAGCAAGGCCCCGGCCCGGCCCGCACAGCCAGGCCTGCCCGCTGCGCTCTCCCGTGCCTCCATTTCCGCCCTCCCCTCCGGCCAGGCCCGCACGGCGTGCCCGCTGCCCTGCCGCCTCCCCGCGCTCCCGGCCCGTTCCCGCTGCCATTCCCGCTGCCTTACCGCGGCGGAGCGCCTGGAAGGGGCGGCCCCTGCGCGGAGGCGGCTCCTGCCCCGCCCCGGGGCCGGCCCGCACCGCCCCCGCCCGCCATGGCCCCGACGCGCCCGGCCCTCGCCACGGGATAGCCGGGCTTGCAGCGCTTCGCGTGTGTAAACACGCTCTTAAAAACGCTGTTTTGTGACGTTTGGTCGCTATGCTTTGAAGCATAATCAAGAAAGGAGATTTAGTCCGTGAAACAGCAGCGTACGACTTCTAATAGAGGCCCAGGTGCTGGAAAGGCAAATTGCTTGTCGGTAAAATTGCCCTGGTGAGTTTTAGGGCTTGACATGTGTCAGTGGTCTCAGATCCAGTGGGAGGTTAGCAAAGCTTGGGGAGAAGGATGTGCTGCTGCTACTGGACACAAAGAATGCAGAATTCACGGGCCACGAGGACATTTGGCAGAACTCCTAGGACAGGGAAGAAATAACAAAGAAAACTCATTAACTGTGCTGAAATCAGCTCTGATTGGGTAGAAGATAATTCTGATGGGGAGACAGTGACCATCGACCCGCAACCCACTGACTCAAGAAACCCGCCACAGAATCCATAGTAGTGATCTATTCAAAGCAGCTTTTCTGTTCATGCCATTGTCCCCTGATGACTTGAAAGGGGGAAAAAAGTTGCTGCACTGGCCTGAGCTGGGACCACTGCATCACTGCATTCCAAATGTTTTACTTCCCCTTAGGAGTTCAGAGTTCTTCATAGCAGGTGCCACCAGACAAACTGCTGATTTTATAATAAATCCAAATTCAGGTGTAGGTATTTTACACCTCACCTGCAAGATCACAAAGCAACTTCGTTACTTGTTATTTAGCAGTGCTTCCATCTTATTCATAATCCAAATTATCCCACTTTGTGCTGGGCTTTCAGTATTTATTTATTTATTAATTTACAGTTAAACATGTCTAGGGGTTGTCAAAAGATGTCTTCAAAGCTCCCTCCTACTTCATAGTCTGCCATGTACTGCATTGGCAGTAACTATTTTTGCCTACAACATTTTACAGTCATCACTTTTCCAATTCCTTTTATATTTTTGATCCCTAATTCTAGCAATGCACAGTACTGACAGTTTTGTGTCCCCCATTATTTTTTATTCTGCCCCAGCAGATCCACTTGGACCAAAGCTGCTGGACCCCAGACCTCAGGCTTTGCGTCCTGTCTTCAAGAGCAGCTTTCCTATCCTGCCTCTGTATTTGGATGCAGATGGTACAAGTAGTCTGTCTCTGAGTGTTTAAAACCTGCTCAACTTCTTTTTTCAAGCTGTGATTAGGCTGCCATCAATCAAATTCAATTATGTTTCTTTACTACTTCAGTACTCTTCAGATTGTTCCTTCCATCTCTATGTATGCATCTTGTAGCACCCTGTATGTCTTTCACTAACAAGATACGCCCAGTTAGTTATTTGAACTGAACAGTAGCCAGTTTTCTATCTTACAGATATAAACAGCTGTTGTTACACATATCTCATCTTCCCTGGTATCTGCAATTGTTTTTAATCTATTTATCTACTGTCAGTATGAAATCTGCCTAACTCAGGCAGTGATACTGATAAAATTTTGATGTGCTTGTGCTCTTCCTATCCAAGTCCCTTAGATAACCTCTGGCCAATTTACTCACATTTCAGAGTGATATATTCAGAAGGATTCACCAGAACCTGCTGATGAATTTCCCTGGCTTCCCACATCTCCATGTTAGGATGTCAAGATGTATGCACTATTTCTGTGTCTTTTCAGTCAAAAATGACTGAACATAAATGCACAGGTAAAGTATGTTAGAGCTGTGTCTCAGTCCTCCAGTGAGCTGATTTCATGGCACAGAGCTGACACACCAGGAAAGTGTTAAGGACAGTGTAAGGTGGAGGGAGCCAAGCTGGTGTAGTCCTTTCTGTGCTGTGGTATAGATCTTTCTAGAATCTTTGGTTATGCACACTTGTTTAACCCAATTCCATTTCTGTATTCTTTCAGACAGCATCTGCAATTCTCACCGGTGAACTCATTTTGTATCCATTTTGCCTATCACTTCAAATTCTCCAAAAAATACTAGATGTCAAACAGTTCTTTCCTTTTTCATTAAAAGGCTACTCATAGGGTGCAGCAGGGCAACCAGCAGGAATGAGGATATTTAAAGAGTAACAGCTACTCACTTTGCAAAATCTTTTGGCTTGTGTATTCTTGCTTTATTTATTCCTTTATTATATTCCCGTACAGCAGAAGCTGTTCCACCATACCTTCTCAGTGTTCCCCCTACACAGACAGGGCTCGCTACTCCCTTACCACTGATCGGATCCAGTGGTGAGATATGACTTCACATCCCCTACCTAGAATTTCTCTTGGTATCAGTAAGAAAGTCTCTGCATTCTGTCAGAAAGGCTTTTGCTTTTTGACTATCTCTTCTATACTTGGGGAAACATACCAGTAGCTTCAACACTCTCAAACACATTTTCTGTAAAGCTTCCAGCAAGAAACTTCCACATTGTAGCCAAACAACCTGTATGCCTTAAGTTTATGGCACTACATTTTTCCTCTCCCATTGTCTTTGCAGTAAGTACAGTCCTTCCCTCAGCCATGCATCTGGATACATATCGCAGCTAAGGCAAGACAGATAGGGCTGGCAACACCATCAGCCCTCTCACTGGCATTCCTTACCAGTCTTCATTCACAAACTCCACATTTTTGTCTTCAGACCTTTTTCCTCATACAACTCTGTCTCCTTTTCTTATAGGTCTCTGTTAATTCTGTCTCCATTCCCTTATTAGCAGCTTGTACTGATTCCTTTACTTATAGGCAGTTTCACACAGCTCTAAAAAATTCTGCATGGCTAGCTAACCCCCAAGCCATCCCTTTCCTGGCCACCTAACCCTGACTGACCCTCATACAACATCATCTTATCTTACCTGTCCCTTAATACCTCTGACCTGTCTACATCCACAAGTACCTCTACCTGGGGGAAAGCTGGCCGACTCCTTTATATCCTGTAGACTGATCAGCCAGGCACAGATGTTTCTTCTTTGGTGATCACTATAACTGCAAGTTATTGGGGAAGATACTCTCCTACATTACCCCAGCTTTCCACAGGTACAGGCTTATCTAACATTCTAAAACTTTTTGTGGTAGTCTGAGTGAAGAGTGGTGGTTGCTTCCTCCTGCCTGCTTTTCAGTCATTTTTTCTCAGCTTTTTGTATGTGATCTCATAATCACTTCGGTTATTCAGTGCTCTGAATTCACACTTCACTGTTGACTTTGCCAAGAGATTATTTGTATGCTGTTTTTTTCTGTAAAGAACTTATCCAGTGTTCTCTATAGCAATTGACTATAATTAAGTATTTTAGAATTCTAATGTGATACTTACCTAAATTATCTTAAGACTCTCTTATGCCATGCTATCAGTTATTTTCAAGAAACATACATGCTTGCAATGGTATCATCCCTCAGTGTATTTCATGCTGGCTGTGTTGATACAACCTGTTTCAAGTCTTTAGCTTTTCAAGGGAGAAAGTTTGCCCAGGGAAAGGGAGAATTTTCTGCACAACTGTATTGTTATTGATTATCTTTATTATTTCCCCTTCCTTCTACATCCATCTGGCTTATCTTTTATTCCTTTTCCTCTCCTTTTCCTCTCCTTTTCCTCTCCTTTTCCTCTCCTTTTCCTCTCCTTTTCCTCTCCTTTTCCTCTCCTTTTCCTCTCCTTTTCCTTTTTCATACCCTCATTTTCTTTATCTGTACATTGAAGGCTTTTTTCTGCTTTGTTCTATTTCTTGATTTCATTATTTCCTTTCTGTTCATTAATGTGTCGTTTGAGTCCCTAGGTCTTTTGGGGACACAGCATTATCATTTAGTTTGCTTGCACTGTAATCCCAGTTACATAGCTCCCCTGACTCGTCTTCCACTTGACTTTATCTTGGATTGGTGCTCCTGCAGCACTGCACTGGGGGTCAGGAATGGCCTCAATAGCTCTGAGCTGCTATGAGGCTGAGCATGTTAATAAATCCTCTTTGCAGAGAGCTGTGGAAAGTGTATACACAGAAGATTTGCAGTTGCAGAAACAAGTAATTTGTGATAAGAAAATAGAAAAAGTAATGTTTTTTTAAAAATTCTTTGTCCCTGGAGCAGTTAAAGCACTTAAAACTTTTTCAAAGGAAAAAACCCCCAATCATCCTTCTTTTATTACAGTAATGTAAGCAATATTAGTAATATTTTCTTATCTCTTCTGAAAAATAGAAAATTAAGCACATTACAACTGACATTAAATCCAGTGAGGAATATGCTCCTGATAATTTGGAAAGAAAAATATTTTACTCTTAATGTGTTACAATTAAAAATGAAGAAGTCTTGTTTTTTCATAGTAAATTAATTGCAAGCATTTGTATTATATCTTGTTTTCTATTTCTTTCTAGTACAGATTAATTTTGAATTTATGAAGAGTCTGCTTGCTTGAGAAATTTGTCCACATAGAGTTTCCCATTTCACATTTATTTACTGAGCCCTTGAGGCTGGTATTTTGAATTCAGATAGTCAAGTAAACTTTGATGTATAATTGCAGCTAAGGAAAGATACTGGTTGACAGGAATGTAATAATGAAGATCTGATTCAGTAAATGCCAAAGGACAAATTTAAATTCAATTTAAACCAATAAATAATATAGTAGAACATCAGGGTTTGTCTTATTAATGGGAGCTGCAAGGAGATGTGGAGGCATAAAAGCCATTTGTTTAGGCTTGTGTATGTCTTTCCAAGGGAGACAGACTTTTCTTTAGGTCTTGTGGAGTAAGTTAAGCTCAGCAATACCAGCTGGCATGCCTTGATCCCTAAATGAGCCTTGAAGTAATACATGTACAGTAGACTTTCCTTCTTGGTCTTGGTGGACAGTTGAGGCCACAGACTTGAAGTCATTTGTCATAATTAGGGCTGTAGTAGCAGTAGTTCATGTGTATCATAAATTCTTCCTGTGAGGATTATTTAAATCTGTTATAATGAGGTAAGACAAAGAGTCGTACTAAATTACAATAAAAAATTACTTTAAAGAGCATGGCTTTTAGAAAAGCTGAGGAAAAAGCAGTAATTTATTGCTGTCAAAGATGAGTATGCCTGCATGGATTTTGGAACAAGCAGCATGATCCCCAGCAGAAAGAATATTTTTTCTATAATGTATATGATTCCTAGATGAAGTATATGTATGAAAGGGTCAGAAGATTCTGAACATCATTTAAAATGAAAAAATAAAAGTAGATGCTTGTATTGCACAAAGACAATTGCCAAACAACTTGATTGATCTGAATTTTAAGAAAAGAGAAGTCTTCTGAAAGTTTAAAAGAAGAATAAACCTTGAAGGGAACAAGTTTTCAGTCACTAATATAGGGATTATTTAGTTATAATTAGTGTCTAGAAGCATCTAAGTTAGTGTCTAAAAGATCTAGAAAACCAAGGGCAGGTCAGCCTTACCAAGAAAGTCATGGGACAGATCCTCCTGGGACCCATTTCCAGTACACAAAGAACAAGAAGGTGGATTGAAATAGCCGACATGAATTTGCCAAGAGCACAGCACACCTGACCAGTCTAGTTACCTTCTGAAGAGAATTCTGCTTCAACAGACAAAGCAGGAGCAGTGGAAGTTGTATACATTAGCAAGGGCTTTGAAATAACTTCTAGTAGTCTCCTTGTCTCCTTTAACAAGAGTGGAGAAATATGAGCTCGATTAGTGGATGATAAGGTGGGTGGAAAATTGGCTTCATTGCTGGGCTCAGGGAATATTGATCAGCAGTCCAGAGTCCAGCTGACAGAGTGACACTGCTCAGGGATCGATACGAAGGACAGGCTGTTTAGTGTCTTTATTAATGACCTGGGTGATGAGATGGAGTACAGTCTGAGATATGTAGGTAAGAGGAAGCCTGCTTATATTACTCCCTGCAGTAATAAAGAGAGAAGGATAATAGATCTTTAGGAAAAGAAGAGACTTCAGTTCAGAAACATATTCTGGAGTTCTGGAAAAAAGAATCTAAGTTGCCATGAGGAAGAGACTATTGCTTATATGGATCATTATTGATAATACAGCTCATTGAAAAAATAGGAAAAAACTCATTGCTATTGACAGTGACCAGGTCCACAGCGTAAAGCATTGTAGAAAAACATATCGAAACAAACCTTCTCACTTGAAGGTTTCACTGTCTACAAGACAGGAAGGGAGGAAAAATAATTTCTGTGGAGAACAGAAATGTTGACTTCCAAAGTGCAGCCATGATGATTATGCTCCTGTGGAAACTTCATCTTTTATTTTATGCATAGATGTAGGCAGTAACTCCAAATATTTTGGTGGAGTAACTGTTAGACGAGTCTGCTTATGAATCCTGAGATTTTCTGCCTTTGTTTGATCCTGAATAGTTCCATCTCTTTCAAAAAAATTTCTGAAGTAGGTATGCCTTGGATGAATTTTCAGATCTTGTGTGCTGCTTCCCAAATGACTGTCATTTTTTTTCTCATGGGAAGTTTCAAAGAGGAATTTTAGGACAATCTGTCTTTCTTTGGGCCATTCAGGATCTCACAACTGCTGTACTTCATCTCAGGAAGTGCCTTTATAAACTACTTTTGATCCATATTTCTTCTGGTGTTACAAACCTAAAGTAAGTAAACATGACTGAATCTCAATTGCAATAACTATGCATTGCTAGAATTTTTTTTTTCATGGGTCAATAAGAACTGCAGATTTCCAGATGTGCTTTTGAAATCTGTCTTCACCAGCATTGGAAAGTAGAGGTTTACAGGCAGGGGACCTTCATCCATGTCTTTTAAGTTCTAGATCCTCTTCCAAGCTTACTGAGTGGCTTCTTTTGCTGATTTTGTGTCACTATACCTCAGTTGCCCATCAGCAAATAAGTCCTCAGCAGCAGTTGTCTTTTCCTGAAAGCAGTTGTGTGGATAAATAAAAGTGAATGTAGTCTGACAGTGACTGCGGTAATCTGTTCAACGTGCTTCTTTCCCCATTTTTATCCTTAGGTGTAGATCTGAACTTAATATGTCACAGTGTGCTCCTCTTTCGTCAGCCACTGTCTTCTTGGGCAGATCAGAAGATGGCACTGTTCAGTCTTTTCACCTTCTCACAGGTGGTTGTTCCTCAAAAGACACATTCAGCAAAGAAGCTGTTTTCCCTCAAGGATCCCCAATGTGACTGTTGATAGTCCTCTTACAGGGGGAAAAATATTCCCTATACCTGTCTCCAAGCATTGCTTTGGCCCCATAAGCCCGAATTATTTAGTTTTGAAAAGCAAAGTTATGTGGCCACATTACATCTGCTGTTAGTTGGGAATGGAGATATTTTATACTTGTGGTATTTGAAGATTGGTGTTTTCTTCAATAGGAAATTCCAAAGGGTAATTCTTTCCACTTGCTTAAAATACTAATTTTAGGCTGCCTCTCTTTCTCTATTGCCTCTAGGAGCTGGCTCAACTGGCTGAGGCCTGGACATTTAACTAGGAGTCACCAGCAGTTCCCAGTCTAAATTACTCCATGAAAAAATAAGTTTTTCAACTTGCACACTTTTTGCTTCTTCCGCAAAGAGGCATGGATCACCCAAACATCTTTGTCATTTCAATTTATTCAGCAACAGAGACTTTACAAAACAAGCATGTTGTAAATTTGCTTGGAAATTCAGCAACCATCATTTCAACTACTGGTTTCTTTGCTTCCATTTCCTGCAGCAGTTATATAATTTTTAGCAGGAATATAATTTTTACTGCTGGGCTCCTGAGAACTGTGAACAAAAATGTTTAAGGATTCTGAGACTCTCAATCTCTTCTACTGCTACAGAACATTTACCGTGTAATGGAAGAATAAAAGTGAATCACAAAATACTAATATTTGTCTTGCTAGTGAATTGTGACCTAAGAATTTGCAAATAAACTCTTTGAGATTTTCTTTATGTCAATTGCAAATGTACTTGCAGAAATATTTATGGAAGAGCAGGTGACAACTGATGATAATGACAAGAAACTGTCTTAACTTCTGGGGTTTTTTGAGCCTTTGATAAGGGACTATGTTGATGCATTTACAATGCTGACTCCCTTCAGAGAATGCATCTGTAGATGGAACTTCATTCAGTGTCTTCATTTTCAAGCATCTTTATGTCTTGAAGTGCCATATTGATAAACTAAATTTATTCTCTTTCAATCAAAATTGAAATTGTCAATGCAAAATATATAGTAACAGGTTAACATGAAGGGAGTTTTGCAAAGAACATAACAAATTATGCTGGAGCCAACGTACTGAGGTAACACTTGAGTGGATCTGCAGTTCAGGGATCTTATGTGGTACATTTTACCCTTTGGTTTGTCACATATTTGCAGATAAAGCAATCGGATTCCCTATGTCTGATAGCTTCTGCAAAATACAATTTGTATGCTTCTTTTGACACATTATATAGCTTGATGAAATCTTAATTAAGATCATGGTTTTGAAGGGATTGCTTATTAACAGCTGTACTACTTTGATATGTGTTGCCATTGCAAACAAGAGCTTGTATGCTATAAGATCAGTTGGAGGAATAAATTTATTTTGGTTTTAAGACAGGGAAAATGAAAACGATTAAAATCCATTTGAGGTTCTTATTTCAATGTTCTTTGTGAAAGAAAATGCCAACAATAGATGGCACTGTGGTTCTGTGACCCAGGGTTATTTGCTGTCTCTAGCGGTGCCACGCTGAGCGTGTGCTCTGGCGGTGGGGCTGACCCGGGCTGAGCACCAGGTGCCCACCAAACTCCCACTCCTCTCCCCAGCCAGGCAGGGTAGAGGAAACACAAGGAAAAGTTCGCGGGTCGATAAAAGGGGGGGAAGAGATCACTCACCAATTACTGTCGTTGGCAAAGCACACTTGGCTTAGGGAAATTAATTTATTGCCAATCGAATCAGAGTAGTCTAATACGATATAAAAGCTAAATCTTAAGCAGCTTCACCCCTCCACCCCTCTCCCTGTTTTCTGGGCTTTACTTCACTCCTGATGTTCTCTACCTCTTCCCCCACGGTGGCACATAGGGATGGGGAATGGGACCTGTGTTTAGTCATTGGTTTCAAAGTGGTTTCTGCTGTTCCTTTCCCCTCAAGGAGAGGACTCCTCACAGTCTTCCCCTGCTCCAGCTTGAGGTTTCTCCCTCTGGAGACAGTCCTCCATGAACTTCTCCAACATGCATCCTTCCCTCAGTTATTCATGAACTGCTCCTGTCAGCAAACCTGCTCCAGAGGGGCTCCTCTCTCCACTGGCTTCCCACAAATGCTGCCAGAACTCTGCTCCAGCACGGGCTTCCCACGGA
>PYHW01010739.1:1148297-1236570 GCA_013186435.1 Turdus rufiventris
TGGAGTTGGCTGGCATTGGATCTGTCAGATATGGGCAAAACTTCTGGAAGCATCTCACAGAACCCATTCCTGTAGCTTCCTCTCTTCTGAAGCCTTACCATGGAAACCAATACAGTTTATTAATTTTAGTCTTATAGCTCTATTTTTTAGTGAAATTAATTTGTCTTTCTACTATTGCAAATTACACTGTTTCTGAGACCAAAAATTATTAAGTTGTATGTACTTACCCCAAAGAGTATATCTTCAATAAGATGACTGTCCTTAGAAAAAGAGAATTATTACGATGGCTCATTTTGGACCAGTTTACTGAGATAGTTAAATTCTGCAACATGCTTTCTCTTTTTGTCCAGCAAAATATGTAAAATTGCTTTAGCCTTCAGCAGACTTTGTACTGAATATTTATGGGATAAATAACACCAAACCAAATTAGCTGCTTAAGACAAACCTCCAGTTTATAAAACAACTGATGGCGTTTGAATATTTTAATCTGCTTTACTAGCAGTGCAATCAGACAGAACAGTAAAGCATTGAAACACCATTTTACATTAACATTACAAAATACAGCAAATTTTTTTTCTCTATGTATTTACATAAGCAAACATATAGGTATTCAAAATAGAATGCATCTCACCATCTGGCAATAATTACATAAGTACAGTGCATGGTTGACTGGATGGGATAGGTACAGAGGAATTTTACCCTGAAGAGTAAAAAGGATGCACACCAGCTTAGGAGATACATGGTGAGCTTCATGTCTTTGGACATTTTTCAGATGCAGTCTTAAAAGTAATAAAATCTCAATCTACTTGAAAAAATTGATGCTGAAAATTTTTTTCAGATGAAGTAGTTTTTTTGGATGAAGATACGACAGACTGACTCAGCATGCTTTTCTGTGAAGAAGGGAAAGGCCCTAACCTCTGAACCAGTCTGTATAAATGTTTTCTCTTTTTTTTTTTAACCTGAATAATTACAAAAAATTCCATTCCAGTCTGATGCATAATGAAAACACAGTTTTTTGGAAGATGGAAATGTTGCTCTGAAGCTGGTCATATTAAACTATGGTGTTCATTCCAAGCATGGGACAAGTGCTGTAAATCCTAGTTTAAAACAGCTGAACTTTGTCAACTGTCTGCATTATAATAGGACCATTAATTGCTGTCTACTGATGAACAACCTCTAGCAGATTTGGCATGGTAACTGGAACAAATTCATATCCTGACTCTGTCATCCTCACTAAGGCAAACTGCACAAAAATCTATTAATATTTTGATGCAGGGTGGCAGAATCAGGGCTTTCTAAACTATCAAAAAAGTCCATAAAGAGCTGGAGATATTGGTTTTTATCTGCTGTGTATTCCTGGCCTTGAAAGGCTTCATAGGCAAAAGCTGCTGTTCACTCAATAAAACCATCTGAGTGCTACAGAATCAAAATGTCAGGCATCAGTTTTCCCTGCTTCTAAGCAAAAACTGAGTGTTATATTATCTCCAGTTGTCAATTAATTAAATGCTGTCGAGTTTCTTATGTCCAAAATATAGGTTTTATTTTAGTAAGCTGGAAAAAAAAAATTGTTGAGTCATCTTGTAATGAAACTTCAAGCCAGTAATTGAAACCCTCTGTGATTGTAGCGAAACATTCCCTGTCAGTATTTGCAACCTGAGCAATTTGACATTGTGAACGTGGAACAGAAGGTGAAAGAGAAACAGAGGACTGATCTGCTCTGCCACATTGGCAAAATGCATACTATAGGTGGAGAACATAAGCACTGGATGTGAAATGTTCAATAACAGTTTATCAGCTGCAAGCTGGTGAAGGAGACTGTGCAGAGCAGCAAGTGGACCCTCAGGAGATTTGGGAGGAATTGAGCTCTGGAGAAGTGCAGGGTGCCATATACATCCTACAGGATGCAAATGGGCTCTGCTCCCTGGCACAAAAGGGTGATAAGACCCAAGATGTCTGTCCCACCTACTTCTTTCTTTTGCAAGGCCAGAGAAACTTGCATCAGGTCAGGTATAAATGGCAAAAAATGTGGCAATTCTCCCCACTGGTGGAACATCTTTGTTTCCATTCCCCTCACATGTAGGTTTAGAGACCTTCAGTCCCCTGTCAATATTCATCATATGAAGGCAATCTGGTTTGGTGGCTGATCTAGAACCTCAGACCTCTTCTCACAAAACACTTTTGCTTTTATTACTGCCTGCTTATTCCCTGAGATACCCATTTTCAAGGGCAAATCCTCAAAACCATCACCCCAGTGGCAGAGTGAAGATGTCTGTGGGATACAAGATAAGCATTGTCCTTAGTTCAAAGTTGCAGATTTAGGGTCAATATCAAACTTGACAGGAAACACTGGAAAGTCACTGCTCCCTCCTCATGCTCAGCTGCATTTAGCATAATTCCCCTGGAATCCCTTCTTTGCCAGTGTGACACCCTCACACAATGCTGTGTAGGAGTGGGATGTGTGCATAGGGAAGTAGGAGCAGCAAGTTCATTTTTGCTTCTGCTGAAGCTGTTCAGTTTGACCATGGTAATCAAATGTACCCAGAGACAGAGAGACCATATAAAGCACCTGGTGAGCACAGCCTTTATTCCACTTATGTTCATCCACTGATGAACATCAGTTCATCCTAAATGACCAGTTTTGGGGGGAAAACCATGAATGCCAGCAAGGTAATAGATGACATACAAGGCATTGTCACTGCTAATGGGGCTACAGCATGACACTTTGTCCCAGACATAGAGGCTGAGGTCTGTGGGGTGAGTCAGTGTCATCATGTGCATGCAGAGCTTCTGTGTGACCAGTGCACAGTGGTTCCTGCCTATCCCATGTCAGAGGATGAAACTACCACATTTAGTTATAAAGTATATATGACAATAAATCAGCTTCCTGGAAATCAATCAAATACCCAGCCAACTTTTAAGTCCTTGTCTGCCATAGATCAGTATCTTAAGGTAAAGGCCTTCTTCTTCCAAAGAGTTCCACCTGGTAGGATAAAATAAGGTTCAGTTTCTCTCTGTGTCTCTCTTTCTTTGTCTTAGTGGAAATTTAATTGCTTTGTAAAAACTGAACAACTTCAATAGAAGGGTGGGTGAAGACATTGGAGTTTTGCTTCTGGATGGGCAGTTTTTTCCAGAGAAACTGGCATAAATCCTGGTTCTGATGAGATTATGGCTTCAAAGTTAATGGAATTAATCAAATGATTGGATTTAAGCTTTGCATGTGAATGCAGCATTTATATTTCTCCTCTTCAGCAAAGTCCCACTGGCCTCAGTGACATTGGCTAAGATGCCTGAAAAAAAAGAGTTTCATGACTAGGCATGTCTGTCAGGCAATGTGTTTTATGTTCTTTATGCAATGTATTCTGCCCTTGGATCTATGCAGGTGAAATGCAGTGTTGCTTACAGGTCCTGTTATTTTGCAAGTGAGCCCCTTTTACCCATACATGTTTCTTTAAGGCTGAGTCCTAGTAGTGCAATCTTCTGACCATTCCTGAGCAATCTGCCTTAACAGCAATACAGCGAAACAAGAGAAAAGAATTTTTAGCAACTAACAGTTTTCCAAAAATTCTGGCTTTCCAATCCCTAAACCAAAATCAGAAAGTTCTTCATAATGGCCTTTTAAACCAAAGAGAAATTATGGGAGATGATCTGCTTCAACCTTTCACTGAAGGCTTTACTCATGCAAAGCTTCCTCTGACATTTTTTAAATCAGATTCTTTTGGGATTGAACAGAGTCATGAATCTGGAAGTGGTGCTGAAATTATTTAGCAGTGTTGTGCCTGGTTTTCCACTGTTCTCTCACTTCACCTCCCTGTCAACACTAGTGGGAGGAGCGGGGAATTAAGACCAATAATTTTGAAAACATTACTTTCAATTTTCAAGATGAACATGTGAAATTTTTGAATGCAAATAAACTACAAGTCCTGAAATAAAGATTACAGGTGATGGGAACAGAGGATTATTCAAGTATAATTTACCTTTGAAGATTGCTTATTTGAAATACAGAACAAATGGCATAAAGGCCCAGGGGCATTTCAGGATGGTAACTGAGGAAGAAAAAAATATCAAAAAACAGTTAACAAAATGTCCATATAATTAATCTATAGCAGTTTGAATATATTTTCTTTAATACTTTAGGTTTTATTTTAAATATATACTATCAAATGATCCATCATTTTATTTAAAATTATGTAAAGTGCTCATTCAGTTAATGATAACAAAACTCAATTGTAGCAAGACAAACTAGCTGGAGCCTACTCTGCAAGAACATCAAAGGACAGCTTAGCTTTCATTTGCTAAAAGAAATGCGTAGGTTTCTTCACAGCCCATATTATAATACCAGAAATTGTGGGTTTTTTTCTTTAAGAAATATATCCTTTAGAATATTAAAAAAATAAGTTTAATAAAGCCTGTGCTTAAAACAGCCAAAGTACTGTATGGAAAAAAATTGCACATTTGATACCCTTTCAACCCTGCTTTTCATCCACAGGATAATGTGAGGAGTATATGATGTTGGAAGGTCTCTTGAGCACAGCTGAGTTTCCTAAGCTATCAGAGCTTCTCACAGCAGGTGAAAATTTCAGTGCACAGAAGGTGGTTGTCATGGCAGCTGCTGACCATCACACACCACTAACCTTTTCATTCCCTGGGCCAATACTTCCCTTGGAGGTACCATCTAAACGATGTGCTCCTATCGTGACTGTCGAGTAATCCTTAGCCATCATTTTGGCCTCCTTTTTCAAACTCTTCATTTGTGCCAGCTGGAGCTGGCTGGAGTCATATGCGAGTGCTGGGATAGTGTTCACTAAAATCAGCTGGAAAGGTTTCTTCTCCTCCTTGTAGCGACAGTGGATGTAGCGAGAGAAAGCCGAGCGGTAGGTTTTGTTGAACAGTGTATATACCAGTGGGTTGACAGCCGAAGAAAGGTAGCCAATCCAAACAAATATGTTAAGAAGTCCTCCAATGATCTCTTCTTTGCATGACTCCTTGCAAATAACAGCCATCACATTGGTGATGAAGAACGGGCACCACATCACAACAAACAGAAAGAAGACAATGCCAAGGACCTTGGAAGCCTTCTGCTCATTGCTGATGGATTGCATGGTTCTCCTCCCTGGAGTCCCCGTATCTCTGTTCAAGGAGCGCTGAAAGAGTTTCTCTGAGGACAGGGAACTCTGAGGGAGGAAGCTGAATGAGGCAAACTTGGTCTTAGGGCCAATGTCATTCACGCATAGCATAGCTTCCTTCTGCAGTGACTTGATAGTTAAAAAGTAAGTGACTACCATGATGGTTAGAGGAATGAAGAATGCCACAAAAGAGCCTACTAGAACAAAATTTTCATCTGCGAGTAAGCAGATGTCTTTCTTAGAAATGTCTTTCTTAAATACTTTGGAGTCATCTTGTAGTCCAAAGACGGGTATAGGCATGGAGATACCTGAAGGTGGATGAGATAAAGAAGAGGTTAAAAACAATAACGAAAAACATTTCCGGCCTCCAAGAAAAAACAAACAAACATCTATTTGTGTTCTACCCGTGGCTAAGGTGATCATAGCTATACACATTACCTCAGTCACAGGTAGAACACATTTGTTTCCTTCCATCTGTCCTAGGAACACCAGAAAAGTATGTTTTTGGTTCTGGAAGCCAGAAGAGCATGTTTTTTGATTTTGGGCCCCTTGTAAGGATCTCTAGACTTGCTCCTTGGTCCCTGCCACCTTGGCAAGGATTTTATGAACTGTGACCAAGATTTCTTTTCTGGAGTGGCATAAGAGTGTTTTTCATTAGAGAATTAGAAGTGTTCTGAGTTCTAAATAGGCTGGGAAATACTGATTTTAGGAGGAAAGATAATTCTTTGTCATAGGTCTAAGAGTAATCTTTCATTGTATTCTTTTCTTGCTATTGTATTCTCTTTTCTTGCTATAATCTCCATATAGTCAACACAGGCTAAATGTGTTGACTATAAACAAAACCCAACTTCCCATGTGACAATGGCCAGATGAACAACGGAAACGAATTAGGCACTGAGAGGCACTGATATGAGGCAGCCTGAGATGCAGTTTCTCCTGCAGGACTGCAAAAGTCCTTTCATTGTATTTCCAGCTGCTAGAGGTTGCCTTCTGTGTGCACAGCCATGCAAAATTTGTCTTCCCCTGGAGCATGCATCCTTGGCTTGTCATGAATGGCAAGACAAGGTGACAAAGTCCATTCTCCTTGGACTGCTCTGTCTGTTTCAAGCTGCTCAGCCATTTCCTCAGGAATTTATGTGAATGCTGGGTAAAATCAAACAGCTGCTGTTTCTTTGGTTGTTGATTTTGGGTTTTTTTCAGCATTTGTTACTTCCTCTCCAAATGGATACTGTCTCTCCAAGAGAGGCGGTGTTCAGACAATGAAAGCGATGACATGCCACGAAGATAGCAGAAGTGGAGTGAAGCAGGGGGTGATAATGCAGCCCTGTTTGGATAAAAGCAGAGAGGAGTCTGACTCCTGTGAGCTCTGAGAGATTCAGTTCCCTTTGCATTTTGGAACAGAAATTCCAGTTGCTCTATTTGGCTTATGAGGCATAAAAACATTGTCTAGAGAAGAATTTCTTATTATATGAGGATGCTGTGCTCTACTTTGTTCAGTGGATGCCCAGGAGTGTCCTTACTGGTTCACAGACGAGTCCTAAAACATATGCATTTCAATGGTACCTTCCTCTATCTCTCTTTCCCTTCTTCCCACTTTTAAACTAGGAGCCTTTTAAAAGCATAGCCTGTCTCTTTCATTTCATACATATCTGGTGCTCAGCATAACAGTTCCAGTTCTAGAGAAAGGCTGGGGCGTACAGGCTCAATACCAAACAATAATAATCACACTTATACTATTAGATTATTATTCTGTTCAGGTGCTTCATTCTTTCTGTTCTTCTGAAGCTCCTACAAAGATTTTTTTTTTTCTAGGAACACTATAGCTTATTTTGTCTTTGCAACTTTGAACTGAGTCATGGCATTGCCTCAGGCCACTTTAGAAAAGTGCTGTTCTTATCTGCCCAGGGCAGAAGTTGGTGGAGAGCCTGTGGTATTACCCTTTCTGTTTCTCCTGCACAAGCTCCAAATGCTTGAACTTGGGCTAGGAGAAGCCAGTGAGTGAGATGCAAACTCATGCAGTGTGTGGCAGCTCCTGAGTTGAGCTGATAGAAACCTCCAGTGTTTTTTAGCTACTGGCTAAAAAGGTCCGAGTCTGTCTCACTAAAAACACGGAGGAAGAAGTCACCATCGGAAGCCAGACTGTCCAGCCATGGCTGAGTAATCTGGGGTGCTGAAAACTCCAGGGAAATGAGGAATGCTTTGAAGATAGTTTTCTTTTTTTGGGTGAGGTGAAGGGGTGCTGAAGGCATCCAACACCTCCCAGCATCATACTCCAGCTGCACGAAGACACAGCATTAGTCAGAGCAATACCACAAGTTTCCCGTCTGCTTCTGCCCTGTGCTGATAACAGCGAGGCTGTTTTTTCATTTAATTCAAAGACATAGTGTGAGCTGCAGAGATAAAATAAACAATGGTATTGACAGAGCAAAAAGATGCTTTTCATTACTACCTTATGATTCAGCTGCATGAGGAGGCATGGAGCAGAGGCAGCAGCACTAGAAAGAGGAAAATTTTAGCATAATTTGCACACTTTTTCAAGTAAAGGGCTAAGGTCTGTTACAACTTCTCACATGAAACAAGAGGAGCAATTCCCCAACTGCTTTGTTTTGTTCTTAGCAGCTTCTGGAGACTGTCATCTAAATCCAGATTTCTGACTTTTAAAAATGGAAATGGGCTTCAGTGTGTAGCAGAAGTTCTTGCATTTCTTTGCCATTCCTTTTAATAAGCACAGAAGTGCTGTGCCAGTAGAGCTGTAGCAGGCACTGCTAGTCACGTAAGTTTTTCTGAGTGACCATTCGAGGCATCTTTCCCCTCCAGCCACAGGGAAGAGGGCTGTATACAGTTTGAAAAAAGCAGAGATACCACGCTTTGGTGGCAGAGAACACTGACAGCTGTAAACTGTTTTTTGTGTAACCCCAGTTCAGTTGATGCAGGCCATCCCCCAAATGATATTGTGGCATTCCTGCATGGAAAAAGTTAATGTCTGGCCCAATTTTATCTTTTCATATCTCTGCAGGGACTGAATTTACTGTTTCCCTCCTGAAAGGAACAGGGTTTGTCCCCTCTTGGCAGCTGGCTTCTGCAGCATAAGTATAGCAAATTTCATGAGGACACAGGGATCAAATTCAAAGGCAGTCATATTTAAACTGTTAGTAAAAGAGCTTCCATGTGCAACTCACATCACTATTTTGGTGGGATTTTTGGGAATCATCACATATGGCCAAGAGTATCACCCACTTGTCATGTTTGGTCAAGATCAAGTTTGTCCGATAATCCATAACAAAAAGTCCTGGTCTAAAGTTGTACTAGCACTATTTCAACCAACTGAATTAATTCTTTAAACATTGAATATGAATGATCTGTTTCACCTGGATGATTCAGATGTATACTCTCGCTGGTTTACTTGTCCTTGCTTTCCAGCTCCCTGCTCTTGGTGACTGGATGTTTAAGAAGACACAGATGGTGCCTGTGCATTCAAACATCATAAGAAGAAATCAGCTTCACAAGAAAGGATCATGCAGAACTACCAGGTAGGCACCAATAGGTGTTTGGGAAGTGAAGTATGTGCCAACAGTAGATCTGAAGGAAACAACCTGAAAGGACTGTAACAAAATAACTATTCCACACCCTGCTCATTCCATGCTCCCACTAGCTCAAGGTCAGTCTGGAAAAAATCTTGGTATCCCCTGGGAGCTTTTTTATGGTTTATCTTCCTTGGCTTTCAAAAGAACTAAAGTGAGCCCCAAGGAAGCATCCAGCACAGAATAGGAGCATCCATTCAAGCACTGAAGGTACATTAGCCACTCCATTTCCAGTTGACATTTCCATTTAGAAAATTTTCCCTTGTGAACAAGCCTTAAATATTATGTTCCTCTGCTACAAGGTGGTTTATTAATATGGTTTGATTTATACACACATGGCTGTTTCAAACTGTGGATTTTAATAAACTGCACAACAGATCCCAAACACTAAAGATGACTAATAAATTCTGCATTAAACGTCAAGAATTTTGGCACAGTTTCAGAATGACAAAAGGCTCTTGAAAGCACCAAAAGTTAAGAGGTAAAGTGATGGCATCCTCTTTGTTTTCTCAAAAAGCCTGCTGCAATTGACAAAGGTTGATACAGTGGTACACATTGCTGGCTTCAGAAGTATGCAACAACTGTAAAACCACTTTAACTGGACTGGTAAACTGGGTGTGCAGCTACCTTGAGCTGCTGGGACTATCAATAAATCAAAGCCGTAATTTACAATGTGTGTGTAGGTGGCACACTTGGGTTACTTGGGGTGAAGGCAAGGAGGGGGAAGTGAATTGATAAGGTCAAGGTCCTTTCAGCAAAGTCTCATTTAAGCAGAAACTGTCAGTCACATGCTTTTACCTCGCATAAATACATTTCAATTTTGTTTAATGCAAATGAGCATTATTTTGTGCCTTAATAAATGTCCAAGGGTTAGGAACTACCTTTTAGAAATGTCATTACAGTTTCTCAAAAGCTTTGGCACCTTTGTTCACCTTCTCATGAAAAACAAAAAGCCCTCCCCATCTCAGGTTTTAGCAGTCACATTGATTTAGACATACTGGGTCATGGGCCAGCTCACAGGCCACTGCACAAAGATGTGCTGTGACTCTGGGGAGCTCTGAAAGGATTGCTGCTTGCCAGTGTCTCTTTCAAGCAGCTAATGTGGCCATATTGTCTAATTTCTTTAGAAAAGCCCATGGTGGTATCTGGTGCCTATTTTTCTCAGAAAATATCCTCTGTTGGTACACTTACACATTCAAACAGCAAATAGATGTCCATATATAACTCACCTGCTACATGTATGCAATGCATACTCTTAGTTTCATGTTGCATAGAGGTTTTGTTGCACACTGCCATAACATTATTTTCAATATTTTTTACTTAATTAACCACACAAAAGAATTTTTATTCCTTTGGGTTACCATGGTGCCCTGTGTGGATGTTTGTTTGCTCAACAAACACAAGCCACAATGAGCGACTTGTGGCAGGTGGACCATGGACCATGTCCTCTGAGTGTCAAGGATGACAGTGTGTCTGGATCTTATATGAGGAGCTGGAGTTTAGCCACAGTTACTTCCACTTAAACATCCACAGAGGAGCTGCTCAGTCTCGCTTCATGTCTCTGGCTTTTGAAACTAACCATTATGGTTGTTACATCACTACATTTCATTGTTTTGTCATTATATCATTATTTCCCCAGACCTACAAACACTTAGCTGCTCTCTGCATGCACCTGAAAATGTTATTCCCCCACTGACTCTTTTCCAGTCATGGCAAACCCTTCACTGTGATAATTTTGAAATGCGTGCAGGTTGCTGATGGGTGGCAGTGGAGAAGCAGAAATTTCCACCTGGGAAGAGGGGGTGTTGAAAACCTCTGTGTGGTTTGGGAATCACCATCTGAGGCTGCATCTAGTTAGCATGAATGTTAAAAAGCTTCCACCTTCCCTAGTCAGCATGACAGTGTCCCCAAAGCCTTGGGCTAGAATTTCTCCTCACATGTGAGACCAGCACAGGATTCTTCCCTGGTGTTGGCGGAGGCAGAAGCAGATGAGGATATTTCTCTCACAAATCCCCACATAATTTTTGTTTTCAGATGGATTTCCTCAAGAGCTAAGTGAGTCACATTGCTGGGGGAGCATTGTCTCCTTTCTGCATCCCAAGAGGCTGTACCCACATGAACGGAATCAGAGTGGGTCCAGGCATTTTCCTTATAACTGCTGATAGACCAAATTTAGTTTTTTATTCAAGAGCACACATGGAGCTGGTTTTCTGTATCTTTCCCTTGGAACACTTTATTTGATCACACATGTTCTATTTAATACAAGAGAAAGGAAAACAAATTTAACATCACATAGAGGGGGTGCCAGGTAACAGTTGGATTATTCTATTAATTTTGGAATGGCTTTGTTCTTGACAGCTCAGAAAATCTCTAAGGTAACATATTATTTAACCTAGCTGGAGATACATTCAATTATTGTTATGTGAGAAGAATATGGTAAATGATAATTTATACTATAAATTATCTATTTCACTTTAGAAAAACAAAATCAGAGAAGTCTGTGTTTCCTAATATGTTTCTCATTTATGTACTCAGTCCTGAAACCTATTTCTTAACGAGAACAGAGATATGCATCTCCAAATTAATTTGTAGAACTGTGATAATGAAATAACTATTAACAGGATTAGAGGAGAATTACAGGGAGGACAGTGCAGGAAATGAAGGACAGGTGCCCTTTCTGACCCAGCTGTTCAGAAACCCTGGGCTTCAGAGTGAGCTGAGTTATGAAAGAGGAAGCCGTTGATGGAGTTGCTTTCTGTTTTGATATAATCCTCAAAACGTGCACACAGCCCTATTTCTAAAGGCAGCAAGAGTCCAACAGCAGGAAACAGTTTTTTGCTTTTGGCTTTAAGTGCTTTTCCTGCCTATGCACTCCTCAAATTCTCTTTGTTAGTTTTGCTGCAGGACTTGTTTACACTCCAGTTCCTCTAATTTTCTAGTTGGATTTTTCAGGCCTTCTGAGTATTTGAGGAAGATACAAATACTTTGCTATGCTAAGTGGAGCTTATTCCCCAATACAGTCTTTGCTTTTGAACTAGTGCCATTATTTTTGACTTGGACAGAGGCTTCTTCCGAGGTGTTTTTTGGCTTCTCACAGAGATCTCCAGTTGAGAGAAGTTATTTATCTCTCTAAGTTGGTTACCCAGTCATTAAAGGGCATGCAGAAGTCTACACTTATGAAACAGCTAGAAATAAATGTGAGGAAGCAACTTGCCTGGGAATGCTGACTGAGTGGAGCCCAAGTCCAAGGTGGAGAGCAGCTACAGTTCTGCTGCCACTTGGGAGCTGGAAGGAAGCTGGGCTTGATGTGCTCCTCCAGGGGACATAGGCTAAGGACAGCTGTGTAACCACTTCATCCATGGTGATTAGAAGTGATGAGAAATAAAGAGCTTAATATCTAGTCTGAAAATTTTCAAGGGGTTCTACAGGTCTCCAGGCTCTCTCTGCACAGAGGGAGAAGGTTCTCCTCCATCTATTTAAGTCTGCTGCTTCTGTGGCTCAGCAAAATGCAGCAGAGCAGGTCAAACACCCTTTTCCTTTCTGTGTACTCAATTAATGTTGTTTATTTTGCATTGGTGTTTTTAAGCTCCCAGTAGCAACGGTTTAATTTCTACTCAAAAGAAGTTACAAATTTATGGTTGGCACTGGCCTAGGTAAATATGTTAATTTGCAAAAGAAAAGAGCCATGTGTAGGATCAATTCCAGCCACCTGTGATGCCTCCTCTGTTTAGCATATGACCTTTCTGTATTCCATGTCAGATGGTCTTGCAGTGTTCACTGTTCAGGCCCCCAGGAGAGCAAATTTGGGGATAATAGTGCTTTGAGAAGAAGGAAATACCATACATTTTTAACAGGATCTTCCTAGATCAGATGTTATCAGTTTGTCTGTTTAGCTATGAATCTCCTAAAGAATTCTTGGGGCTAATTTATTATGTGCTATACATGCTACACACACAGTAATGCTTTAAAAATTACTTATAACGGCAATAAACTAGAAATTATGGAAAGGTCTTAGATATTCCACTACCATAAGCAAATAACGTGATGCCTCCTAGAGCAGTCCAAGTGACAAGATCCCCTAATATCCCTGGTTTTATATCTCTGTCTTGTAATTACTACTTGGTGTGATTTGTTGAATGCTGATAATTTACTTGGCTCTGCCCTAATCTTCCACTGAACTCAACAGAGATTTCTGGTAGTATCTCTGAGAATTCTTCAGCAGTGCTACTTGGCCTCATTGTGTTGTTTAAAAGAAGACTGAAGGTAGCTATCAGATAACTTTAAAAAGTGTTATTATTAATTTTTTTACAATAATTTCCCACTCCATCTGAATGGCAGAGATAACAAGAACTGTAATTCTTTTAGATTTTCTAGACCTCAGACCATTTCCCAGTTGTTTCTGCATGTCTCCCTTTGTGGTTGCTTGCAGAAGCTGCTCAATAAGCAAATTATCAGCTTCTTACTAGTTATACAAGGAGACTGCAGCAGTGGCTGGACAGTTACTGGGATAGATGTTGTGATGCCATGGATAATTTGGAAGGAAAAACAGAATGAGAAGCAGCTTAGAGACCTGCACAGGTCTGAAGATGATGAGCCAGGATGCTGTGCTTTTACTGTCTACCCTGCAGCTAGTGTCCTTCACCCTGACTGACTCTGTTAGACTAGTCAATGCCCTGGGCACATTTACCCATATTTGTCACCTAATGGTGTCTATGTGGGTGCTACAGCATGATCCCTGCTAAATGTCACAGAGCACCTTGAAAATGAAAAATAAATACATGAACTGTCTTCACAACAAGAAATGCAGGCGTGACCTCCTCATGTTGTGCAGTAGTATGCAAGACAGGGCTGGATTTAACTGGGGAACTTTCAACCTAAAACTTCTGAGTTCTTCTGTGCTTGCAAAGGGAAATTTACACTGCTCACTCAGTGTGCCTGGGACCTAAAATTACATAGTTTTTCTCCCAGAATACTCACAGTTCAGCTCAGTCTATGATCCTGGCAATAGTGGTCAATTTGACATTTCAGAACTCAGATCAAATACAAGAAGTCGTAACAAGGGCTATGTTCTGCCAAAAGGGAATAAGTCTTCCCAGCGGGTGTGATTTATTTCCAACATAAAGGCAGGATTGATTACTGTGAAATACACAGATTCCAATTTTGATCAGGCAGAAAAGAAAGCCTTTATCACAATGCTACAGCCTGCTTTCAGGACAACACAGGAGCTCAACAAGCTATTTTCCATCAATGACCCTGGAGGACATCACAGGCAAAATCACCTGACAGGTGTTTCTAAATTTGTCTCAGGTAATTAGGAATATGTTGTTGCAGTTCTGACAAAACCCTTGACTTTTATTAGCTGGGCTTCTGCTTAGAAGGGATGCCAATGGCACAGGCCAGCTAATGTGTGGGGAAAGTTAATTGCAGCCTGAATGTTCAATAGTTTGCAATGTTCCTGCTGATAAATATAAGGTTTTAATTTTAAAGAATTCTGTCATACATGAACCTTTCTTAACATCATAAAACACATCTGGCTTGAGTAAAATATAATAAATAAAGGAACTTGTGATATTGTTCTGTATAATTTTAAAATGAATGAAATTTTCTCTTTTCTTGACATTTTCTTTTATGCAACACAGTGTTACTTAAGCAGCACCATTTTTAATTTAGAAGCTGATTAAATGCAGTCACAGCATACAGACAACAGAATTTATCAATCCCAACGTAATTCCTTGTACACTTCTTTTGTTCACATTTGTGTTGCATCTGACATTTTCTATGCAGAAATCCAGCTCCTCTGACTAGAGATGCTGCATTTTTTCTTGAAATATTCCATTTACTCTGATGTACCCTACAAAGAGAGACTGGCTGATTATAGGTCATATTGGCACCCACTGACAGTTATTTATTCATTCAAAAAACCCTCATAATAGGACAGGGCTGGCCCAAATGAACTCAATGCTTCTTTGCTGATAGCTTCAAGAGGAAGAAGAACATGGTCCTTATGGTCTTCAAAAAAAAGACAAGTTTTTTATAAAAAAGATGACTAATTCTTTCATTAGTACCTTGACCAAGCAGGTTTTTTCAATTAAAAATAGAGCTCTGCTCTTTATATCTTGCCTTTAAAAATAAAACCAAAGTTGAAAGACATGCCACACAATAATGTCATGACCACTCCTCATTGCTTTTTTCAGCTGAAAAGCAGATTGCTTCTTGCAAAAGGAGTGCTCACAAAATGAGTGTGTGCCTTTTTCATCTCATCCTGATGTAATTATCCAAAGAACGTGGTAAATATATACATAATAATTATTCTTCCTTCATTGACACATATTTACTGGTATAATATATTCTCCCCCATCCAGATGAATGCTGGGTTCTCAGTGTCTTTGGTTTGCAAATATGTCCCTATGGACACACGCCTGTGTCTCATTTCTTTATCTCTGTGTTTCCAAATTTGGAGAACTTAGAAAGCAGTTTAATCATTAACATTCTTTTAAGCATTTTTTTTTCCGTAAAGAAAAGTATAATGTTAGTAACACCTCCTTGTCAGATGAACAAACATATACAAGTTCAAAATGCAAGGCTTCACAGTTATGGGGGAGAGATAAGTGTGGTAAACTGATGGTCTGGTGGATGTGTTCTCTCTTCTGGGAAGTACAAATCAAATAAAGGGTTCTGTTACATGGAAATATGGGGATAATTTACATCAAAGTAAATAGGATATTTATGTGTCTTTTCCAGAACTATCTTAAGTAATGCTTCATGACCAGAATGCATATGCTAGTCAACTCAGAAATGTGCATCATAGCACTGAATATTCCTTTTCCATGGATCTGAACACTACCTTCCCCCAGACAACCTGTACATGAAGGGCTTATTCTCATTAGTTGTCACTACTGTAGTAGTCACTAGTATGGCAATGAAGCCTCATACATTGTGTCTCTATGAAAAAATATAATGAAGATTCTATTTCTGAGATGTTTCTGACATTCTTTAACACTTTATTAATGAAATTTCATGCCAACATCCTTCATTATAATTGATGCAAATTTCTCTATATGTTGTGCAACAATTTTTTACAACTTTATTTTATTTTTATGGCATCATCTACGTCCACAATTGGTGAAGGTCCCAGGGTTGCTCAATCACAAAACCTACAATGTTTGCCCCTGAGATCCTGCAGCTGGAGTAAGCAAATAGTATGTTCATTCTCTGGGAGAAGGTTTCATGACTATGATAAAAATAAAAGAAATGTTCCCTAGGGAAATGATTATAAAAACTTCTAAGAATGCAAAGTCAAAAAGTCAAAGTCTTCAAAAGAAGAAATGGAAGCAGAGTGAATGACTAGATGGGAAAGAGGGTAGTGTAGTAGATATTTTAAGTTTAGGTCCAGCACTTCCAAATTTAGGTGCTGAGCTTTAAATCTATATTGCCAGAGTACAGTTCAGTGTGTAATTATTTGCAATTTTGTATATTTTGGCAGTATATTCCATGTTTTAACAAATTATCTCTTCCTATGCCAAAGCATCTGTAAATTAGACTTGATTAAAATGGCAAATTATGTCACCTGGAAGAAAAGGATGTGTAGAGGATTCAGGACAGAGATTCCCAGCTTGCAGATTATTAGCGGTTTGTGCCTTTTGAAAGCTGTAAAGGGATTTTCAAATGAAAGCTGTCCTTGACAGAAAGAAGGCTGAGCCTAAGGAGCCCAAAGCTCTCAGCAAAACAATCCAGAGGCACTGGTGGTTGAACTCTCCCAGTCCCTGCTGCTTGCCTGGCCCTTCATACACTGTAAGGCAGCAAGAAGTCATGCAGAGAAATTGCAGGCTGCCTGTGAAGGAGGTGTAAGCCTCTGTGGCAGCATAAAATGTCACACTGCCAAATTAGCTGGGGGCTCAGTTGCACTGGTCTTAATTTGTATACCTGGATTTAACTTCACCCTGAATATTGCTTCACATGCTACAGTATTTCTCCTTTCTGAAGCCTCAAAAGCAATGGCAAAATTTTAGAGTTATGTGGTGGGAGGTATTCTACCAGCTTCATCCAGATCCTTGTTGGGCTTTTTTTTCTGCATGAAAAGTACTGAATAAATCTAAGTTGTTAGTGACTGGGGAGTGCAGAGAGTGCCTGAAGGCAATGAACAGATGTGTAGGCTGAGTGAGAAATGATAAGAGAAAACTCAGCTTAGAGTGCTTGAGCTTCATCAAACTTCACATTACTTAGAACATTAACAGAGGAATAGAGAGAAATAAGAACAGAGGAATGTTTATATATAATGTTTATATATAAGGACTTAACATTCATGCCTGTTATTCTTTTATGTTACCCTTTCAAGGAGTAAATGATGCACTACTGGCCTCTTGCAGAGCAATGCATTTGGCTGGCCCATTTAGGACTCAAAGGTATTTGACGTGTATTTTTAAGCATAGGCTCTATTAACAATTCTATAGATTCCAGTTCTATTCAAAATTCTACTTTTTTCCAGCAGAGGGAAATCCTTTGGCTTTTAACACCTGTTCTCAATAATGACCTCTGTGCTTTAAAATAAATGGAATAATTTTGAGGGTTTAATGAGCTTTTGCCTTCAACAGCTACAAATAATCTAATTATCTAGCCACTGTACATACTGGATGATTTAAGAATTAAAGACACAATTAGAATCTGTTACAGTAATTAGAATCTCTTCTAAACCAATTGCCTGTGGCATTACATGGTCTAGTGAAACAAAGGCTTCTGGCTAAATGCTTTTCTTCCACTAAATGCAAAAACAAATGTTAGCACAATTTACTTTTTTTAAACTGAGAAAAATCAAGATTTCAGAAGTCAAGTAAATTAAACTGTCTGTGTTTTTTTCCTGCTGTTTTTTAAATGCTTCATATTTCACTGAAGTCAATGGAAGGAATATCACTGATTACCTTTGGTTAAAATTGAATGTATTTGTGTATTTAGTGAATGAAAGGAAAAATATTAATTTAGTGAACAAAAGTGTAATTAGTTTGGTACACTAGAAATTATAATCTACATGGGTTGGGAAGCACTAGAAGAGCTTCTTCAGGCTCCAAAAATCATCTAGAAGTATTTGCAGGAGTCAGTGAGCAAGGACAATCCACCTGCTATAATGTTCCCGTATTTCCAGAAATCCCTGACAGTACTTTTTGTCAAAGGCTGTTAATTAAATTCTAATGGCAACAGAAGAAAGATCTTCTTGTAGAAAAAGAATGGGATAAAAGAGAGAAGGTTGAAAGACAAGTGGTAAGATTAAATGGTTTGTTTCCACATTGATGGTGGTAGAAGGCAGCATCTGAGAGCCGTGTACGTCTGTAAGTGCTGTTCAGTCCAGCCTGAGCTGTTTGCATGATCAGTGGAACTGATTAAACGTGCTGCCAACACACAACTGTTGGCTGTTTTCCCCCTCTCCCTCTGCTAAAATGAACCTCTGCACCAGGAAACATAACATCTTTCCTTTCTTTCTCTTGCTTTTTACTCTCCATCTCATACTTCATAAGAGTTCACAGGTCACCAGCTCAGCTGCCAAGTGTAGGAACATGGGGAAGTCAAAGGATATCTATCTGAGTGAGGCTGGAGAGCAAAACCTTGGATCTGTATCTTTAAGTGAAATTGTAGCCACACCAGGGGCTGTGGAGAGTGTGTTGTGCCCAACACCAGCTCTGCTTGTGCCATCATAGAATGGTTTGGGTTGGAAAGGACCTTCAAGGTAATCTCATTCCAACTCCCCTGCCACAGGTAGGGACACCTTCCACTAGACCAGGTTGCTCAGAGCCCCATCCAGCCTGGCACTGAGCATTTCCAGGGATGGAGCACCCACAGCTTTTCTGGACAATCTATGCCAGTGTCTTGCCTCATTCATCCCAGTGAGAGTTCTCAGCCATAGCTGTGTGAAAATGCGAAGAGTTAAATCATTTATAGCCCTGTCACTCTAAGTAGCACTGAGAGCCAGGAGGTTGGTAAATGATACATGGAGCATCTTTTTGTTCAAAAAGCATTTCCAGTTACTAAGTGATATAGAAAGCACCTTCAGAAACCCATTTTCTACATATTTCTAGCTGGATGGTGGCAAATCAGGAGGATAAGAGTTGATGACTGACAGACAGTAGCTTACATGGGTGATCTGGGACCTGTCAAGATTCCTTATAATACTAGCATTTTTCTTTCTTCTATTAATATAGCGATATGGCACAGTGCAAACTTAGTCCAACCTGGAAGTGACTGCCTCATCAGTTTCTTATAGCTTTTTCCTATGTGTTTGCTTTCTTATCTGTGCTCTGGAGTGCATCCCATTTGCTACAGTTTGTTGCCACGCTAGAAAACTGACCCTTCTTCCTTCAGCTGGTTTCCCCATGTCCCTTGCTTCCTTGAGACCAGAAACCAACTAAGCACCACATAATTCCTGCCCATCTAAGTGTGCTTGCCTACAGTAATTTGTACCATTTAACCTCCTCACTGCTTCAGTGTCACGAAGTGTGTGAATGAGATGGAGCTACCCTAAAACCCTTCCTATTTTCCTGACATCCACTGTTCCCTTACACATGTCCTTATCCAGCTTCAGCAGAGCAGGACTCTGTCCTCTTCACTCATGCCACACTTGAGTGGTTTCCAATAAAATAAGGAGTTGTATTTTTCAGAGTTATATAAATATGGACCACATTGCTATCACTTGCCATAATAACAATAATATCTGTGACTCATCTCATCACTGTTAGAAGACAATTTCTCCAGAGAGCAGAAAAGGTGTTTTTTCAATTGATATCTTTCTAATTATTACTGCAAAGAAAAAACCATAACTTTTGAAACAAAATATCAAGCTCTCAAAGAAATTAACCCTTCTGCTACAGGACATAAACCATGTTCTAACTAATAGGGCTAAAATAACACTTTATTTCTGGATTCATTTTAATAGTGAGATAATTTAGATACTCTGTCAGTAAGCCCCTGTCTGAGAAAAGATGCAAAAAAGCAAAGTGGACCACTGGTTTGCCCCTGGAATGGTCATTCTGATAATTCTGTGAATTTGTGTTTAAAAAGAACAGTAATTTCACACACACTAAGCACAAGGCATCAAATTCCAACTAACACAGTGTGCACAATTTTAAGGAGTGTTTGAACTATTTAGGCTATATAGAGAAATGCACTGAAAATACTTGCACTTAGTTTCGAAAATTGGAAAAAACTGGACCAAGTAAGTAATATGTTTTCTACTGGATTTAAAACATGTGACTGTAAAAGAGACAAGATATGATTCATCTAATCTAAATGAAGATGTCTACATCTGAGTTGCTATAGGCTTCCTTTATAGTTGAGAGTTAGGTATTTTTAGGGTGGAGTTCACCTGGCCTGCGCTAGACATCTACATCTGATCAGTTGAATGCATCCCAGAGCCAGATGTTATTGAACCTCATCAGGTCATGGAAAATGCAGAACTGTCCTCCGTTGAGTGAACACTCCCACGATTTCTTGCTGTGCAGCGGAAGACACAGCTATTTTAAATCCTAACAATCCTAGGCTGCTTTTTCTCAGACTATGGGCCAGGATCAAGAGGGAAGTCAGGAGACAATTTAGAGTGCCAGGCTGGCAGCATGTTAGGCATCATCTCCTCTCCCTCCTCTGGGAAGCGTGGTAAGGGATCACTGTTACCACTTGCAATAATTTGTATTAGCCAGGGAAGGAGCTAATTACCTTTGATTGCTGACAGCTCACATCTCTTCTAGGGCAAAGGAGTGAATTCTTCCTTCCTCTGAATATGTGAGCTGCTAATGCTCAAGGGTCTACAAAACCACAAGCACTGAAAGAGAACTATGTTTTCAAAGGATTTGAGAACCTCTACCTCAGGTGTGTGAGGAAATCCCTGATGGCATCAGACACCAAACTCTTCCAACTCCGTGCCATAAGACTGCTCTGGACATGCTGCCACCATGGGAATGAAAGATCAGTGTTCTCTGCCTAGTTTCAAGGCTCTGGGTTTTGCCAGCGCAAAAAGAGATTTGTGTACTGGGTCAGTCACAACACCTATTTCAGATTGTAACTCTAAACTGTCCTCTGGAGAGACTCCTCTCATTCTCACTGTACACAGTGTCTGTTGCTTCCTAAATAGGATGCATAAATTCCCCACCATACACACCAAGATAGGCAGAGAAGATCTGCCCCTGAGAAAAATCTGTAAACAAATTATCCAAATAAGAATTTGGCAAAAAATACTTATTCCAGTTGATATATTTTTTTCTTTTCCTATATTTGTTTAGGTAATGATGGATCATCAGTATGGGAAATCAACACATCTTTATCATAAACTTGAATGCAGTTGGGCTATCACTAATGTATATTCTTTCAGTGCTGCTCAGTTCTCCTCCATTTCCCATTTTTGTTGATTTCCATTGCATAAGTACTACAATACAGCACTTCTTAGATTGTGGAAAGCAAAATACTGCAGGCAGAGAATAAAGTTTTAGACTGCAGTATATATGTCAAATCCTCTCAAAAGCTGGAAATCTGCAATTCCATGCTGAAATGTTGCCTCACTTACCAACTGATATGGTCCAAACAGCAATTATTTTGGCAAAAGCCTTAGTTCTTGAGTTAAAGCGGCTGTGGTGGATGGGGTTCCGGATGGCGATGTAGCGATCCAGCGAGATGGCACAGAGATGCATGATGGATGCCGTGGAGAACAGCACGTCCAAGTAGATCCAAATGGCACAGAGCTTCCTGGGTAGAGGCCATTCATATCCTGCACAAGAGAAAGTTGGCATCAGCTAAAGATGTGGCATACATCTTTTGCTGTGACACGTGTCTTAGTGCATATATTCTTCTAGGAGGATAGTAGTAAGTACTTAGTAGTAGTAAGTGATACATTTAGAAGCTGCCTGACACTGTTCTAAGAAAATATTTTTATTTGTTTGTAGCTTTCTAACTGTAGCTTTTGGGGTTAACTCTGCTTCTTTCCCAGGCTACAGGCAGCATATGTTTTTTCTATTTAATTCTATTTGCGTAATGCTAGTGCTTGGTGTTATGATTAAACATTTTTGGCAGCAAATCTATGAAAAAAGAAGCAATTTTGTCATTGTAAATCTGCAAGTTCTCAGTTTTGCTTTAGGAGTTTTTGTCCACGTAATTACTGTATTATCAACACCTGCTGATACGTAAAGCTGCCTTCTGAAAGTAAAACTTTGGATTTAATGGAAGCTAAAGAAGAAAAATTATTTTGTTGCATACCAGTGATATTTATCTCACCTGTCTTTAGGCCTCTACCACATACCTAAAAAAGGATATTCCCTCTGTCAATTAATATTGATAGGCTCCTCCAGGGAATGTAATACAAAGCAGATGCATTAGTGTTTACTGATATCCAAGCTACAGCTTCTTTGCTCCAAATTAAGCCCTTACCTTTTCCTTTTTCTTTCCACTACCCATGAAGATTAATTGATTACCTTCCTTTCTCAAGGCTGTTGGGAGATGACTATCATGGCTTGCCTAGTTTTTTGTTTATTTTTTTTGTCTTCCAGTCTAAGAAAAGCCAACTATTTTATCTTTTTCTTACAGATCACCCTTTTAAAACTGTTTTCCTTCTTCTTTTCTTCCCTGGAATCTGTTTAATTTATCTGCATCTTGTTTATCGTTCAGACTAATGCAAGACTTGGTACTCTTGCAAAGGCCTTCTAACAGCTAAGTGAAATACAAGATTTCTTCATGGATCTTGAAGGTAATATCTTTACTTATACAACCTGGAATGGTAAGTGCCTTTTGTATGAAAATATCATGCTAGCGAAGCACGTTTAGCTAACGATATATTTTGACAGCCAGATCTTGTTCAGCGTTCTTGCCTGGACAAATTTCACCAGCAGAAGTTGGTTTGCTTCTTTTACCTTTGCACCTACCCTCACTGGGTGGTACTTGTTGGTTTCAGATTTTCTCTTCAGGGGTCCAGACTCTGGTTGAGGATTCTCATCCTGTCCCTCTGAGTGCTTGTAACCTCTCCCAGCTTGGTGCATTTGGAAAGCTGTGTATGCTCTCACTCCACATACTATACATGTAGTTCAAAGCAGACTGTACTGAGCAGACCCAGGCTAAGGAGAGCCCTGCAGGACCCCCTATTGAAAAGCCTCCTACTCCAGCAGGGAGCCACTAATAGCTCTCCTTTGAGCAAATTTTGAAGTTAACAGGGTCCTTATCTTGTAGTGATTTAATTTAGAGCATATTAACCAAGCTGCCCATTATAGTGTGGTATGGGGCAATGCCAAATCTCATGTTGTGAGAATATGTTAGTATTTTGGGGAGTGCCTGTCTCCTTTGGAGATACAGTACAAGATTTGTAACAGCAGGAATGGAAGGAGAGGTGGAGGAGGTAGGTCTGTGCCCAATTACATCTAGTCTCAGTGAGTACTGAGGAGATCTATTTCTTGGTGTTCTTGGGTTGCTGTAATACAAGCTGACCCTGACTAGCCACACAGCATTTATGGATGTATTTTATCATGTTTTCAGGTCTTCAGTTGGGAAATCTGGTCCCTGGAGTGTGTTATGCGATGGCTGGATTTCAAGGGTGTGACTTCCCAGTAACATCTCTCTGTCAGGCCAGGCCAGTTTGCACAGGGAAACCTGTTAAAGTATTTTTACACTTGACAACATGTATCTGTTCTCTTGCTTCAGTGACCCTTGGGAACACATTTGTCATATCCTTCTAGACTTCTCATCTTTGCAATAACCAGGATGGGGCAGGGATAAAACAGCATCTGTCAGATAAACTTCCTTAGAGACTACAGATTCAAGAAAGGGGGAAGAAAATATATGAGACGAGAAAACTCTGGATGCAATAAGGTGCACACTTAGTAAGGATATAGATAGCATCTTCCAGGAAGTTTTCTGCTCTGTAGCCACCTTGGTAGGAGTTACTGGGTGTTGCCTTTTCCAGCAGAGCCTGGGGCTGCTGTGTGGATGGAGAACCCTGCCCAGCCCAAAGGGCTGGCACAGGCACATGGCCAGGCACCCAAACCAGATTTGCCCACAGTAGCTGTAAAGCTCTCAAGAAAATCATCTGTCCTTTGAGCCAAGCAATCACCATAGCCCTTCAAGGGGCTACAGAAGGGGTGGTGGAGCACTATTGTTCCATAGCCTTGGAGGAGTCCTGGCAGAGCAGGTGTGCACAAAGTCCTCCAATTTGAGCCCAAGACTGTCAGCATAGGTGATGTGGCTGAAGCTGAGCAGTCGTGGCCAAGAAAATGCTCCTGTGGAAGGGGAGGTTTCCCTCCGTGCCACCACCGATCATCCTGGAGGTTGATGGTGCACCACACCAAGATGGCTCTCCTGGTACCAGTGTGTGCCACCAGAGGATTTTTCACCCCAAGTTTTGCTGCTGCCATTCCTGGTCGTGCAAGGGAAGAAGGAGGGAGAGAGGAGGCAAAGCCAGCGCAGCCGCTCCCTTTGCTTCCCGTACCCGGACAGCGGCCGAGGAGGGCGGCGCAGCCTTTCCCGGGACCAGGGCTCCGGAATCCCGCCGTGCAGGAAAGGCATCCAGCGCCCCAGCCCCCAAACCCCTCCCGAGACATGGATTTCGGGCGTCCCTTCCCTCGGCAGCGGAGCCTGGCCAGCAGGAGTCCCTGTTGCTTGTCTCAGGGAATCACGCACGACTCAAATCTCACCCATCGGACAATTTCTGTTTCACGCTGTTTCTCCCGCCAAAGATAATCGCTCACTAACACGGTAAATCACAGTGTTGCACCATCAGTGATGCCAAATGCAGTTTGCAAATGCTACTGGGGGCGATCTGTGTAGAGATACACAGATAGACAGAGATACACAAATAGGCTTTCAACTTGCTGGATTAAGTCTCCCTTAAATCACAGGCTCATGTTTGGACCTTAAGTCTCGAAGTAGTGAAGTTAATAGAAATCTTTCCAAACAATCTCATTTTCCTCCTGACTATGTCTAGCTTCTTTCTGAACTGTAGCAATTCAGTTGTAGCACTGGAAGACTCATTTCTGAAGTTTAGGGACAGTAACAGCCTGACAAAATTGGTGCTGAACACATAGGGTGCTCCTTGTTCCTGCATGAGCTGTGCTGCAAATGATTTTGGTGAAAATGGGAAGAAAGATCTGCTATTTATCACCTGCAAGGGCACGAACTGTGAGTCATTATTAACTTAAATAACTTCTCTTAAGAAATGATAATTTTGCATTTGTAAACAGGCAGAATTAATGCCCATCCATTTCTTAACTCCTGCAATATTTATTCCAGCAGTAATCTGCTTATTAGCAAGCAGATATCTAAGCAGAGTATTGGTGATAAGAGAATTATTTACGCTTGTATTACTTCAGTAAAAATTGAGGGGGCTGCCTACTTTGAATCTAAAAGTAGTCATTAGTGTTTTGGTACACATTTGCAGAGCAAAGGACCCTGGCAGGACCCTACATTCTCATAGGCAATATGAAAATTATAAGCCAGGGAAAAAACCTGAAAGCAATAGAAAAAACAAAGCATCTTCATATATACTTTGAAACAACTCAGCTGACAACTGAGTAATAAACTAATGTTATGTACTGTGTTTAGGTAGCTGGGAATTTAAGGTAGGAAAAGATTCAAGTACTCCACCTGTTCCATCCATTAACCAGTGACATTTATATGGGGTGATAACAATTTTCTGTGGTAAGAGAATGAAATCATAGTAACAAAATGTTATTGCATGCAATGTTTAAGGCTTGTCAATACATGCAGTAGGTTACACAGCTAATACTCACCATACAGTATGGTTAACATGGATACAGGCATGACAAGGAAACCCAGCAGCATATCAGCTATTGCAAGTGACATTAGAAAATAGTTAGTGGCATTCTGTAGTTTTTTCTCCAGTGAAACAGCCATGATGACAAGAATATTTCCAGCAATGGTTAAAACAATCACTATCACTGTCAGCAGAGCTGGCCAGTTTTTCTGTGTAGGGCAGCACGGAGGGCTCATGTTACTTTCACATGAAAGGTTGGTTAGGTTGTCAGAGTTCACAGTCAAGTTGCAGAGATGTGATATATTAATTTCTCCAGCCCCATAAACGTTTCTGTAGAATCTTCTCTCATGATTTATTTGTATGAAGGAGTTTGCAGTTGGGTTCACAGAGCTCTCTCCATCACAAAGAATATCCATTGCTAAGTCCAAAACCACAGAGACAAATTGTGAAAAACAGGAAATTATCACCCTTTGTCACCATTGGGCATTATATTCCTCAGCTCTCCATGCCAGAAGTTGAGGGAGCACAATCTTTCGTCGACTCTATTTTTGCCAGTATTTTGTATTTTAGGATGATGTAGAAAAACATACCAGAATTACTCTGAAGGCTGAAATGTTTTGTTTACAGTTCCATAGGAAGTCCAATGTTGGCATATATTGAAAATCCAGCTGAAACGTAAAACTGGGCTGTAGGATACAGAATGTGGACTTGAGGCTTCAGAGAGCAAAAATGTTGGAGAAATTAAAGACATAAAACTTTTGCAACCACTAGGACTCCCCTCTGGAGCTACATCTTATTGCTATTGGTAACTGTAATCACACAATTTTAAACACAGCAGTATTAAAATAGCTTGCTGTATCAAACAGCAAAGCTCTTGCTTCTCTATTAAGGAAGTTGATTAGTGATTCCATCCAGCATCTTTCTCTTGAAATAATTAAATATGCTCTTATTTATAGTGTATCTTTCAAAATAGAGCTGATATTCTCTGTCTTCTGCTGTATTTCAGAATCGTTTTCTGCCTTCTATCAGAGACTACACATTCTGCCCCATGCTGATTTTTGTAGCTAATTGTACCTTTCGGCCCAGCATGGCTTCAGAATGGAAATTAAACAACTAGATACTGTTATAAAAGAATACAATTTAAGGAAGACTTACATTGCACTTCAGAGCCCACTTTCAAACTGCACATAGATGCACTTTGCACCCCGGTTTACCATTTTCTTCACTGTGTTTATCCAGTTCCGTGTCTTTTTTTCTTCAGCCTCCTCCACAATGGTGGTATTTCAAATAGTTTCTTGACTTCTAAACTGCACACTTGAGTGAAGCCAGTTCCTGTGCTGCGAGGCTTGTTCTTTTCTTCTGAGAGATAGGCTGCTTGCCGGCTCTTTCCTTGTGCATTTCCCCGCCCCAGGGCAAGCTATATTTAAAGTAATAATAATATCAGAGCCCTTCTTGAAGTGACACAAAAGAAAGCGCGCGCACACACTCACGAGAAAGCAGCCTCCACGGAGGAATTACTGATTGCAACAGGAATGGAATTTCTTCCTTGCTGCCTTGTTCGGATTGTCAGACCTCCCACTCTCTGGATGTCATAAACCACAAGGTAGCGACAGCAGAGAAGGGCAGGGGAGGGCAGAGCAGAGAGGGTCCTTTTGGTAAACCAGCAGCTTTTTCAGTGCTCATTTCAGAGTTCTCTGCTTGGGGGCTTTTTCAATGCACGCTTTCAATTTGCAGCGGATGGCTCACAAACAGCTGCATGCAATTACAGGGATTTACAGGATGCAGGCTTGAGTGAGACAAAAATCTAAGGCTTGCAATGGTAGATACTAGTGAAATATGTGAGAAGTTTTTTCCATAAAGAGGGGAAATTCCACCAGCCTTAAAAGGCAGGCATAATATTCAATCTCCTTCAGTTTTAAGTCGAGGTCTGTGCTGACGTGTGAATCAAATTGGCAATAGATATTTATAAAAAATTGAAGTCACTCTGATCTCATACTCATTTGTCAGGAGATGGACATAACACCTAACTCCAGCAGCCTGTCCCAAGCAGGCATCCCAAATGAAGCAGTTCTGTAAAGCGAAGTGTGTATGGAGCAAAGGGGAAACAAAACAACCTGACACTGCTTCTGCCATGTACCTCTGCTGCCAGGACACACATGAAGAAATAGTCAACTCTTCAATTTGCCACCTGAAAAAAAACAGCTCCTCAGACTTTCTGAGACTTACAGTTGTCAAAATTTTGGCTGAGTGGGTCTGCTGCTCACCTGTGCATCCTGACATATATTGCAGGCTTCCCTCACACTGAGAGCAGTGGCTTAAAAGAAGCAGGCTCAGGCAGTTTGCAGTGGCAGCTCAGAGAAGTGTCAGAGCACAGAGCACCTGTGGGTCCTGGCAGGCCCTTGGGAGCTGCAGGTTGCTCCCACAGCTGAGCTCTGTGTGCAGCACTGATCACCCTGCTGCGGATCCTAGGGAGCTTCAAAAACATGGAATGTTACTACACTCAGCTGACGTGTGATTCTCTTCACGGACTCAAACCTTACCAAAGTGAGCCTCAGAGCACTCACTGAAGCTCGTTTAGATCAGTGGGGCACAGTCAGAGAAAGCCTTTCACAGTAAAGTTCACTGGAGACAGCTTTACTCAAGATGAACCCAGTAAGACTGGGCATACAAGGCAGTAGCTTCCACTGGTGCCCATGTGGGACTTGGAAACATGTCATCACAGTACTAAAGTTTCCCAGTCCCATAGGTGACTATCAGATAACATAGACTGGTTTAAAAAGGTGGTAATGCTGAGTTTAGCAAGAAATTTTTCAGCCCTGGCAGTCTGCCCCAGAAGCTAGAAGAGGAACTTTCCTCTCTCTTAATACAAGAACCAAATGGGTTACTGTGTTCACCGAGTGATTTTGGTACCCGTGCTCCAGAGGGTTTGGCAGCCATCTCCATGCACATGAGAGTGCATATCTGATTGCAGAGGGTGGGCTCCATTTGGCTGAATGCAGCTACTGTACAGAACAGGGCACAGGACCCCTTGGCTAGGGTTACATACACCTTTGTGAGGAGCCCAGGTGTCCTGTTGTTTTCTTAGAAGGCTGGCTCTGGGCTCTGACAGCTATAGCGTAGCAGTCATGGATGTAACTCCTAAGAAAGAAATAGCAATATGCCTATTGACATAACCCAGCGATTTTGCCAAGTTTCACAGTAAATGTGAGAAGGGTTTAGTAAGAACTGATGACAAGGTGCACTTGATTATTTATGGCATAGAGGACAGGATCAGACAAAATAGGAAGGGAGAGAGACTCTCCTGTTGAGTCATGAGATTCAGAAAATACCTCCTTGTGTTCTAAGCTCCTTCTCAGAAGGGAGTTTATGTGTGCCTAATTCCAAACTTAGTCCCAGACTTAGGCAATGGTTTATGTCTCAAGGATTATATGTGCACAATCAATCCTTTGTATCACTTAGCTAAGATTTCAGAGTTTAGCATACTATTAATCACTTACTGAGAATATCTTGAGTCAAGGAATCTCTCAGCTCTGAGGAGTAACCTTGAGATCTACTACTCAAAACAAAGACCCTGGCAAAGTGTCAGGGTCCTGCAGGAGAGATCAATGAGCCCTGGCTGTTCACTATTTATGAAGTAACTTAATTGACTTACAGTCATATTTGCATACCAATTAAAGAAGTTAATTTCTTCCAAACTTGGCCTGAGTTGGACCTTGACAAACACTATGGTTGGGGGTGTACAATGACTCATTTAAAACTGCAGCTCTCCTCTGGACATCAAGAACACAAAAGTGAAGTGCAAGTCAGCTGAATGTTGCCTTGCCTAAGACCTTTGCAGCTACAGTCATAAGCTCTTCATTTAAGGACTGCACTGTTTACGCTAGTATAGCTTTAAACACATGAATATCTACCACAAGGCCTAAGTGCCTTCTGAAAACGTAGCTGTCCTCACAGAAAGCAATTCGACATATGTGAAATTGAGGCACATGCATATTAATTTTTTTTAAGGTTTGCAGATGAAGCATGGATAAATCAGAAACCAGTTTTGTGTAGGTTGATGTATCAGAAACAAATCTATGATCTTATGTCTTCTAGTAAAGTGTATTGGATGTGCAACTGATCACGAGTTTATTGTATTATTTATCTCAGGATTTTTATTTTATTTTGACTGCAAAAATCACTCATCTCACCTCTTCCCAGGAACTTGATTTTTTTTTCCTTCCATACAGTATCACGGCAGGCATCAAGCAAAGGAAGTGTCCAATCTTCATTTGCGGAGCCCAACAAAAAGAGGGTACCAGGGCTCTTACCCATCTGCAAAACCAAGCATGAGCTCTACCATGAGAATTCAATTTGGAACAACCCCTAGGTGATCAGTCATGTCCAAACCAGCCTTGACCATTGCTTTTCCTAAAGGTGGAAATCTCTGGAAAGCTGTAGGTTCCATGATTTTCCATTTCAAACAAACAAGATAGCAGCAGAGCCTCGCACGCTGTGACCTGCAGTCCCAGGCAGCGCGTCTGCGCTAAGAGCAGGCAGCTGCGGTCTGTCCCAGCCTATGTAAATTAAGTGAAATCTTAGCTTAAAATGGCAATAATGTGGTCTGCGGTAGACAGAAAACAGTCTCTAGAAAAACAGCTGGCATGGGAACAGACTGCATATTGCTTTTTAATTTCTGGAAGGCACCAATGTAACAAATTCATGACAGCCCCTCCCCTGCTCCCTAGCTCTGCTTGGAAATTTTTTGTAGGACATTATTCTGTTCTCTTGGACAGGGTTTTTATGCTTGGTGCACATAAACACTTCCTAGAAATGCTGCTTTTCAATAATTTTCATCTGAAAATGAGAAGTTAAAAACCCAGTTTACATAATTCAAATTTGGTGTTCTCAGGATTGTTTAAGGTGTAAAAATCCCCAGTTTCTGAGTTTGCCATTGCTCTCTGGTGTTCTGAATAGATTTTGTAATCAGTAAATGTAATAGTAACTGCAGATGTTAATCAATCACTCTGATATCTAAAGGTGTGGCAAGTGGAATGTGAATAATTTGTGTTGTGGTCGAGACTACCACAGATTGGTGTCTCTGTTTGCATTCATCAGGGACTGTTGGATGTGAATCAGAGGCTAGCTATTACAAACCAGAACTAATAACTAAAACCCCTCCTCTCTTTTTGATGCAGTTGAGCTCATTCTGGACCTCTCAGCCTTCTAGATCCATGCCATTGCAGTGAGAATATCTTGACATGAGCCTTCTGAAAACCATGCTGGAATAGCATCCCTTAACCTTGCTGTTCATAGCTGATGATCCTGAGCAAGCTGGGTGTTGCAGCACCAGAGCCCTGTGTCCTGGTGACTGCAAACCTGAGGTGAGTAACTAGTGTGATATTGTAGGGGTCTTTGCTGTGAAACTGGATGTCTGTAATAATAATTTGCTCTGTATTGCTTTGAATGACAACTGAATATTAAAAGCTGAGGCAGAAGGGAAAAGCTGGAATAACTCAGTTTAGCTAGAATTTCTAAGTAATAAGAAAATATACATATATATGTAGCTGAAGCTCTCTAAATTTTCATGTCTATCCCACACACTAATGCTAGTTTCAATCTCTGTTCAGTCCCAGCTGAAGCTGAATTCATAGCTTGCTTTTGAAAACCTGACTGTCTCATTCATCCATGAATTTTGGAAAGATGTGCCATATTCCTGAGGATTTGTAGGGTGTCATGCTTTCTAACCACGCTATTATTTCAGGATCTACAAGTTCCTGTGCATACTCACAGTGCCAAGTGGAAGTTAAATGTGAGTGAGAACCCAGAGCACCTTAAGGCACATCTTTTATCTGCCTAAACCCAAGCTCTGAGGTCAGGTTGGTAATATCGTACCTTCAACCCCTTTATGTTGTGTCATTCCAGTGGAGCTCAATGGAATTACTGTGGCATAAAATGATGGAATAATTAGTTGGCTGGAAATTAGAGTCAGATTTTTTTTTCTCATGTGCAATTTTACCTTTTTAAACATTTCTTTCTCTGTATCAAAAATTTTTAGTGGGAGGCAAAGTTATGAAGGATTTTGGTTTGGAAGTATCCAAATATATTGCTTCAGTATTGTTGTTCTAAATATGATACTTTAATATTGTTGAATTAATAATATTTTCTTATGAGCCAGCTAACCGGCTGGGATGCAAATTGTCTTATTCCCAGATTCTCCTGGGCAATTTATAACCACCATGACAGCACACCCAGAGGCAGTTTCAAGTTGAACTGAGTTGAAATAAAATATTCTTGTTCAACTAAAAAATAAACTGAAATATTTGGTTTGGGTCAAGCCCATAGTGAAAAAAATATTTTGTTTTGATTTTCCCAAAGGAAACCTGACTTTTTGCTTTGGGCAAAATTGATTTGATTTTTTCCTTGAATAGAAAGTTGATTTCATGGAAACTTTATTTACCACCAGAGGTTTAACTGTTGGGGAGTGTCCCTAAGCTTTTGTGCTGAAGCAGTGATAAGCCTCTGATGCTTTAAGGAGGAACACTGCAGCCTTATTTAGAAACCTCTCTAAAAATCTATGCTTTGTTTCAGTGAAACCTGAAGGGAAAGGTTCTTCTCCATGTCTTGCTCTCAGCTGTAAATATTAACTATTTATGTACCTGAGAATAACCTTTTATACCACAAGAGGTATATGCAGACATTTGATTTACTAAAACTTGTGTTGCTTTGAATATTCTCATTTCAGCTCTGCTAGCTCATAGGTTGGCTTGCTCTGAGACAATATTATGTTGCATTATGGTCAGCTGTGTTACAATTTGGCCAGTTTTTCTGTAGGTAAAATTTTATTGCATCCTGACACACATCACTGTAAATTCCATCATATAATGCTCCATATTCCATGCATTAATACACTAATCTCTTTCACCATCTTTTTCCTCAGTTTAAACTTTCAAGCAGTAGTGAGCCTTTTCCACTTGATTCAGCTTACTGCTCAAAGACGCACTTGCTGCCCACAGTTAACACTGGTCATCATCCAAAGCCTGTTTCCCATCATCTGTTATCCAGTGGAATAGCATCTTTTTAGTGAGGTGATCAAAACCAACACACTAGGTTGCAAAGGGGGCTTTGGCTGTGGGAACTGTCTGCCAAGACAGCATCATGTCTGGAGAACCTCACAACTTAAAAGCTTTTCATCAGGTGATAGACACTGCAGAAGATGGTGAGGGCACTTCATCCTTTCGTTCTTTACCCTCTTCAAAAAACTTCCATCACTTTGATGGTCAGTACAAAGGAAAGGGAAAACAAAAGGAAGACAAAAGCAATTTCATTTTTTGTGTGTGTGTTCCAGTCTGTGATTTGGCCATATTTCTCTGGGTTACTTCTTTACTCTTATTTCTCTGGTAGTACGCAAACAGAAACACAAGAGCAAAATGAATCCATAAGGACTTTCCTACATTTATGCTTCGACATTGATGGATAGAGAAGCATTTAAGAGAAAGAAGAATCAATTTTGAATCCAAAGATGTGGATCATCTCTTCTGGATTTGCAACACTGGGTTGTGGCAGGGATTAACTCAAATATATTTGTACTTTCCAGAAACTCAGGGGTTCACCAGTGTGTTAGTCAGTACCACAGAACTGTCGAATAGGTGAGCACCACAAGAGTGATGATTCAAATATTTTTACTTTCTGTACATTTGGCAGAATCAAACAGCTGCAGCCCTGAAGTTTTGCATATATAAAAATATATGTCCTCTGTTATTCCTGGGATAGGACATTTTTCCAAGTTATTAAGTTACAGTAATTTATAACCATCAAAGTGGAAAACATTATGCAGTGCATGAATTAGCATGAATGTCTGTTATTGAATATGTGCTGTATTTCCAGAAATATGCAATTATTCCTCATTGGTAAACTTAAGATTTTTGCTATCAGGTATTGTTTAGTTATATTTAACGTATTAGAAAAGCTTTAATGGATGTCAGCAAGAGCTCTGTAAAAGACATTCCCCAGTAGGTCCAATTTTGTGTGAAATAGGCAAAATTGTTTTCTTCATGCATAATAGTCCAGCATTAAATCAAAGTTGTTTGGGCAATGTGGACTGGCAAGGAGGCGCAAACAAGTAATACAGACACACTGGCTGATGGAACCCTTAAATATCAGTCATGGTATTGTGACTGTGGCTTGCCAGGAGTGTTGGTTGCCATTTCATGCTGGGATCCAGTTTGCCTGGGTAAGATAGATGTGCATCTTAATTGTAGGTGCATAAAGAAACAGCTCCCTGCATGGAAAAGTGATTGCTTCCACTGATGCTGAGGCAGTGAGTTTAGGGCCAGTCTTTCAGTGGGCTGCTGAGCAGGATCCCACCCTCTACTCATTTCATGTAAGGTGGCGACTCACGTGTGCAGCTACTGATTGTATCTTCGTAGTAGGGTCTGGTTCTTAAAACAGTGGAAGCCAAGACAGATCCATAAAATACAGCATAAGAATGATGTTACCTCCAGCTGTGTAAATTGTCTTTGGCATCTAGACACTGCTGTCTGAACTAGTTGACTCAAACAACCGTGCTAATATTTTGCTGTAACTTCCAGTATTTTAAATACTATGTTTCTCACAGAATTGGTTTACTATAATTTAAGGTGTTCTGGGGAAATGTAGTGTCCTTTTCACTTAGTGATGGAGCTAATTCCCACCTTATTTTTTAGACACCATTTCTAAACAGGTACTCTCTTCAAAGCCTGCAGAATTTTGCTGCTAAGGTCCTAGAGAAATCACAAAGCCCAACAGCTTGTTTTGTAAAAAGAGCTGTTATTATTTATCCAGTTTAATAGACACTGCTCTGTGTTCTGGTTCCTAAATATTACTGGAATCCAAATGTTTTCCTTTAGAACAATGAAGGCAATCAAAAGTATTTACTTAAAGCACTGAATCACTTAAAGAAACAAGTGGAATACTACTACAATATCAAATATTTTTCCAGTGAAGTTTGATATCTCTGTAAACATTTTAGATATAATTTTCTCACAACTCAGTTTTGAGTCCGCTGAGGATCCAAATATCAATTTCCACCTAAGAAGCAAGTACTGTAAATTGGACTACAAGTGAAGAACTGATTGCTTTATGTAATTTTATTTATATCATTCTAACACGTGAGAACACCACTGGTGTGGAGTGCAATAAAAGGCTGACTTAGGTTAAGAGTCTTTTAGGAAAATCCACACTCACCGGGCATCTCCAGCTCTTACGCACCCATATTGTGCAAACATGGGCTACAGCTGAGTGAGTTATGAGTTATGCAGGGCAGGTACAAGAATCCCTAAAAACACCTCCGATCTGAATGTTATATTAACTTTATTGAAATATGTCTTTTAAATGAACTGAGCCTGATGTCTTTCTGGTATGGGAATATGCTGTCTTAATGATGCTTCTTTGAAGGCTGCTGATTAGAGAAAGGAACGAGGGAACAGTCATTAGCATTAGGAGCCTGAAAGTGCTGAACGGTGGAAGCTATCCCTTCTGTTCCAGCCACAAGTTTTTATAGTGTCTGCTAATACATTACAGGGCACTGCAGCTTTCTGTGGTACATGCAGGGTCACTGAGCTAATGCACACCAATAAATCCCAGTTAGCTGCTGCTCTGCCCTGGTGATCTGTGAGAAAGTCCTATGAGATGTGCTGGCACGACCCAGTGCAAGGAAGCTATGTGTGTCTGGGCACAGCACTAGGACTCATATGAATCAGAACACTTCCCAAAACATGCATATTCCTCATGAGCATGGCTGCTAGCATATCGTGTAGCCCTGGCAGCTATCCCTTGTGAGATACCAGCAAGGAAAGACTTCATTAAGGTTGCCAGTTCCATGGCTGCAAGGGCAGGAAGGATGCATGAGCACCTTCGGGCTGCCCACAGGAAGGGTGGGAGGCAGCCTGGAAAGCCCAGACAGCAATTTCTGGGACATGAGGGCAGTGACTAACTGGGACCTGTGCCACAGCTCTCACATGGTGACGAGTCATGGGCAAAAAGGGAGGCACTTCAAAAGCATATGTGAAAGTAGACATTCAGTTTGATAAGGTGAAGAGATACCAGGAGTAAGGACTGCTGCAAAGTGGCAAGACCTGCAGAACAGAAAGTGAGGGGTGTATAGGAAGCTAGAGAAGGGTTTGCTGTTTGTTGGATGAAGGAAAGAAAAGGAAAGAAAGGAAGATCTATCATGACCTGATGTGCAGATTCATGAGTCAGGTATCAGGCATGCAGAGTCAGACGAGCCTTTGACAAAAACTCCCTTCTAAGCCCAGGAAAGACCCTTTCCCACATCCGTGGTTTGAAGTTTGTTGCTCCAAGTGCAAAAAAGGACTTGAGAAAAACAAAACTCCAGAAGAGTCATCATGGTCCATGGTTCTCTTTGAAATTTTAATGTGCTCTTTCATATACTATCAAGTATTAATTTTAGTGCCCATTTATTTCTTAGACTGTTTTTTTCCATGTGATTGTCAGGCATGCCGTAGAAGAAAAACTGCTCCAAGTAACTTAGACTCCATCCCTCTTTGTACTAAGAAAAAGAAAGCTTGGCAAGGGAGCATAGTGTCCTTCAAATCCCTGGTAAATCAATGTAAATGGAAAATCTCCTGCTTTCACTCTTAATGTGTTTCCAGGAGGAAAACAGCTTGTCTTTGCCAGATCCAGAATCTGGGCCTTAGTGATCTTCTTACTGCCATTTCCTGAGGCACTGTGCCAGTGTACTCTGCCAACTGAGACTGACTTTTATTACCTGGAACAATGGAAATCCCATGACAGTCGGATGAGAGAAAGCAGTGAAGAACCTGTCTTTATAAAGGAAGGCTTGGAATGGACATGTGTGCTTTCAGTAGAAACTGTGTGGGCAAGAAATCATAATTAGTTACTCTGGTTATAACGAGGAGCAAATTGAGAACAGGGATTTGTGGTCCTTGGGTTGAAGTGACCGAGTGTGGGTGCCACTGGAAGTCTCATCACGAGTTGCTTGGCAGAGGTTGGAGCCTGTATGTTTATATGTGTCTGGTTTTATTTATAGGGCATTTTGAGATTGCACAATCCAAGGGAGAAAAGGCAGTGGGGAAAATGTATCTCCTTTCCTGGTTGCCTCACGGAGTTATTACGAACACAACTCACTTCTTAGCAACACACTGTTTACTCAAGTTCAGAAGTTCTGTGAAGGGCATTTTGGGAGTGAAAATGACAAGTGTCAAAAGCATGTTGACTTTGAAGAGGCACTTTTGCTGTAAGGAGGACACTTCTCACTTCTGCTATTTGTGCTTTGTACCTTGTGCCCAAGAAGCCCACCATGAGGGGAACAGAAATCAAAATGTTGAAAAATTTCAAGGCAATGAGACATACCTAGCACATGGTAGGTGAAATCAGTACATCACAAGAGAGCTGAATTGCTTCCTTGATGTTCTATGTGTAGTGTTTAATTTAATGCATAGCATTAAAATGCAAGATTCAAGCCAAAAATTTGCCTCTGAAAATAAATCAGGCATCCACCCAAATGCTTGACAGGAGCTGAGCCTTGTATTGTGGCTCTGTATAGTGGCTACAACCCCTGGGCCTTGCCAGTCTGGGCCTGAGTCCTGAGTCAAGAGCTGCTCAGGGAATACCTTTTTCCTGTAAATATGTGCTTAAATATCAGGCTGCTGAAATGGTGCATCCGGCTTGAGTGATCTTGTGCTGGTGATATGTGAACAAAGAAAATTGAGTGATCCAAGACAAATAAAGGAAGACTCTGTAACAGCAAGAACTTCTTTTTCCTCAGTGAATTCAGTGATTGTCTATTAATGTTCTCACTAATGTGAAGTTAATGGAGAACTGAGCTCCCACAAAATATAATCTGGAAAATGTGGGGCAGATATTCCTGTGTCAAAATGCATGAACTATCTCAGTGAATCTAAAAAGATGTGATCCAGATCCTATTTTATGGGTTGCACTCTTCAATGCTTCCTGGCATGGGGGTACATTACTTACTGGGACTTGTAGGTGGTTTTCCAAAATAAGTAAGTCAGTGCTACCCACCTAACTGTTCAGAATGGAAATTTCCTGAGCTGCAGAAAAATGCAAACATGAAGCTGAAGCATGGTGAACCTCCTGTCTGCAGCTGTCTAGGACAGGGCTCCTAACTTTTCCATTCTCCTGCAGCTCTTTAGATGTTTAGATATGTTGTTCCAAGTTCCCATAACGTTCGTGTGCACTGACAAGGGAGATCTGTAAGCTCTGTACTGTCCAGACTAAGTAGCAAATTACCACCTGAAGTCTGCTTTCTGAATGTCTCCCACCCAATTTCTAGGATGAGCTATTGATCTGGGTTCACATACTCTGTGTAGCTACTGACTTTTACAAAACAAGCAGCTCAGTGCTTGCACCCTGTGTCTCTGTCTCACACATGCCCCCTGCCAAAGAAAGAAATGAACATTAGAATCACAATTTGAAAATTGGAAACGTACCGTTGTGTGTCATCAGCTGGAGAAAAATCCCATCATTACACTGCTACTGCAGCATCCTCCTTATTTGTGCCTCCAACTCAAATGCATTAAATTTAATTACACAGTAGTACAACTCCAAGACAGATTTAATATATTGGGATAAGAAGTGGTTCAAAAAACCCCACTCCTTCGTTAATAATTGAAGTGGCACTTGAGCTGGCAACAGAGGAAAATGAAATAATGCCAGGCTATGGGACATGGAGAAGAGAGTCAGCCATAGGCCCCTAGAATGGTCTAGGTTGGAAGGGACCTTAAAGATTGTGCACTGACAACAATGGGCAGGGGCACTTTCYATTAAGCTCGGCTGCTCAGTGCCTCATCCATCCTGGCCTTTAACAGTGTCTGGGRTGGGGTATCCACAATCTCCTCCTCCAGTACCTCAACACACTCACAGGAAAGAATTTCTTCCTAATATRTAATCTAAAACCACCCTCTTTCTGTTTCAAGCCTTTTCCTTTTGTCCTATCGCTACATATCCATGTAAAAAGTCCCTCCACARTTCTCCTGYAGCCCCCTTTAGRTAYTGGAAGGTGCTATAAAGTCTCCTCTCCAGGCTGAACAATCCCAACTCTGTCTTGAGAGYACAATCATAAACTGTTTKAATAAATACATACAAATACTGAGTTTGCAATMATTTAATTCAGAACATGGAGTGAACAGATGTAAAAAACCCATTAGGACAGCTACTGTGTACCCCTGGCAGTGTAAGACTGAGGCAAGCAATGTGCTTCTGTCTGATCAGTACTCCGCACTCCAATCAATGGGATACCTGCTTCCTAAAATATCTTTCTTTGTAAAGAGGTTTTGTTTTTTCCCCTTCACAATGGGCAGTTTAAATTCACCTCATGATTTCATCCACTGTTCCTAATTGCATCCTTTCTCCTGGAGGAGGTAACTCCCCTTGGTGTGCCCACCCTTCAAAAATGGATAAGAAAATCTCTGTCCCTTTTCTTTTGCAGATGTGTTTAAGCCCAGTTGTATTCTTAGCTAGCTTTTCATGCAGCCCCCGCATCCTTTTTGCTGCTCTGTTTTTACAATTTCTCACTGGGCATACGTCTTAGAATTTCAGCTTTGATGGTATTACAGCAGCCAGGACAGGTTTGCCAAACCCTTGCATATAGAATGGAAGACAATTAATACTATTGTTCTACCGTTTTACAATAGGAGATAGACAATTTGCTTTTGCTTGGACTCTCTACCCATCACCTTCTGAGCTGGAACAGATTGTCCCCTCTAGTGTAATTTCGGTCATACTCAGTCCTTTAAATTGTGTTTGGATTTTTTCCCTTAGAAACAGAAGAGGAAAAAAAAGAAGTGAATGAGAAGCTTTTGCCCTTCCCATTCTTCAATTGTTTCATTTCATCATTAACTCTGTGTTAAAAAGGTTTGGGAAAAGTAAGGCATGAGAGGAGGTAGAGACAGTTGAAGGGGATAGAGCAAGACAAATGCTTTGGAGGACTGGGCATTGGTGGGAAATAGGTACTTTAGAGCAAGGTAGCTGAAGAAGGTATAGCAATGATTACACTGGAAGGCTGAATTGGGGAGGCCAAGTAGGTAGCAGGAAGTGATGCATCAGTGGCAGCCAAGGGACAGTGGGAGACATAGAAAAGGTTCTGCACCACTGTCAACTGACTTGATCACCTGCTGGGTGTGAAGGGTGAGAAAAGCAATCCTCCTTGTGCAGCAGAGAGCATGGGAAAGCTGAATTTGTAACTGGAAAGACAGTTAATGATCTGGGAAATTCTTCTGTACTAAGACTATGGCTTGATGTGCATGGTAAGATGGAGCAGAGTGAACAGATATTATAGTAATTTCATGACCATAAGGTGCACTGGACTATAAGGCGCACCCCGGGGAGTTGGCAAATTTTGCAACTTTGTAGATCATAGAAGGTGCACTGGACTATAGGGCACACTTTTTTTTTTTTTGCAGCGAGGATCTGCCCCCAGCTCCCCCTGCGCGGTTGCTGGCCAAGGCCCTGCCTCAATGCAGCAACCATGGGCCCCCAGGCCCGCCTGTACCCGGTGGGGCGGGCTATGCCTGCCGCTGCTCCGTGCAGCATCCCCGGGGCTGGGGCATGCCCACCGCCGCTCAGTGCAGCGTCCCCGGGGCCAGGCTGTGCCCGATGCTGCTGCATGCAGTGTGCCCGGGGCCCTGCTGCTCCGGGAGTTCCCTGGCACTCCGGGTGCCCAGATGCCAGTGGACTCGCCCTGTGCCGCCACTGCCCCGATGCTGGTGGCTTTGCCCTCCCGCCCGGGCTGCACCACCGTGCTTTCCCCAACCCCGCGCGGCCGCTGACCCGATGCCGCTGTGCTTGCCCCGGCCCGGCACTGGCCTGATGCCGCCGCCGGGCAGGCTCTGCTCGGCTGGGGACTGTTGCGGGCTCACACTTCCGGGGTGGCAAATGTCGCAACTTTGTACATCATATAAGGCGCACCGGACTATAAGGTGCACTTCCGGGTTCGGGGGAAAATTTTAGTCAAAAGGGTGCGCTTATAGTCGTGAAATTACTGTAAGGTCTTTCACCGGCCTGTGCTTAGTATAACTTTACAAAGCACTGTTACAAAAAAGATTGCCAGAGGTATGAGCTTTAATGGGTTTATAAACACTCCCCTCGGGGGAGCTAGGGAACTCTAACCTCTGAGGGGAATCTCTATTCAAGGATTCCTCTTTCAGTTTATAGCTCTAGAAGGGGAGCATTGTGATATAACAGAAACAAGCCTCTGGAAGAGAAGCCCAGGAGTGTGCATGGAATGCAGTTGGATCTACAATATTTGGATAAAGTCGCAAACCACCTCATCTTCATGGATCCTGCCTGTTCCTCCATGATGACAGATATTCTGAAAACTACTCGCTGTTGCAGTTAGCATAAGGAAGCCTTAAATGCCAGCTGGTTTTGGTTTTAGCTCTGTGATGCTGAATGGTCACAGCAACATCCCAGGAGGTAACAGCAGAGAAGCATCAAGAAACCTGCTGGGGTTTGCAAACAACCCACTAGGAACAGAGTAAAGTGCAAAAATAATAATTGTTTTGTTTTGTTCTGCTTCTGAGCAGTTTTTACACATTTCTTAAGCTGCTCTATTACTCATAGGATTTAGCTACATTTCTGTTTTGTTTGGTTTTTTGGTTTTTTGGGGTTTTTTTCTCTTTAAATGTGCAATGCAGATTTTCCTGCTGGAAACAGTTTCCAGCAAACAAGTATTTAAGGGTTAAGCAAACTCGACCTTTCCCATTTTAAGTCTTAGGCACTGCCACAACCATAAGCATCCAGGACAAAAAGTGAATAGCGCAGTGGAAGGGTTTCCCAGACACATTTGAAGTCAGAAGTTCCTTGATTATTTGATAGCTTGCATTCATTAGTCATAATGGTGTCGCCATCCCCTGTTCCAGCTACGCGTGCTTGGGCAGGGTTTTGGACGCTGCAAGCAATCTTATTTTGCATAGGAGTCAGCTGGAGGTTCCATGGTATATGGACAGGCATTTGCATAAGTGTTAACTGCATGACTGCTTGAGCAGAGGAGCAGGGCTGTACCTTTGTTTGAAGCTGCTGAGCCAGCAACCACCCCCCTTCCTGCTCCAGGCAGGAAAATATTTGTAAGTGCTTACCCTATCCTACACATAAAAATAAATGAACAAAACAAAGTAGGACTGCCCCCAAGTGTAATTGTGACAGATTGTTTATGTCCCAGAACCTCAAGAAATGTTGAATTGTTCTTTACTCCTGGGAAAGGAAAGAAAAAGAGGAACCTGTGCTTGGGCAGACTTACAGGGCAGATTATGCCCATGGGTGCCTGGCCTGTGGAATGTTGTTATCTGTATTTGTTGCTCCTGCTGATTTCAGCCCTATCAGTATGTTTTATGGGTTACCAAATGTGTTTCCATTGCAGAAGTCTGTACTTTTGGCTACCCTAGCTTTGACTCCTTTGCTCACTCCATGCTGCTTTTCTGAGTGCATGTACTCTCTCTGCCGCAGAGTGCCTTGAGAAATTGCTTTCAAAAACTGGTCTGAAACTGCAAGGAGTCCCATGTCACTGCTTCTCAGATTTATTTACAAAATATTGTACTGGATCTGATGCTATATTTTACATCCACACTGGAACAGCTTAATAGTTTAAGCTTTGTCTTAAATAAAATTTTAAAAATCCTCTTTTGGTTTGAAAAGCAAGTCTCTTTCCTTACTTCACATGAATATATCTTGTCTGCAGCAGCAACTGGCCAAGCTACAGAGCTCTCATAATGAAAGCAAATACTTGTCTTAAAGGGAAGGTTATCACTTTAGATGATCTGCTAAAGGATTTACAATTCCCCGGTCTCTTTGCTCTAACTAGTCTGATCTGAAGGATGGTAGAAGAGCAGACAGAAGCCAGGCTAGGAAAAGGCAAGGCTTTAACTGTGACCTGCTTTGGCTATAGTGTTGTTGGAAAGAGAGATACCACCTGATCCTCTCCTCACAGTGATGTTGGTCAAGCAGTGGCCCGCTCTGGAAGCAACATAGGGATGGCAGTGCTGCTGTTGAAGGAATGTGGAGGACATGAGGCACTGAGAGATAGCAGTGATAAAGCATTAAACACACCCTAGAAAAGGACAGGTTGAGTGGATGCAATCTGAGGAGGACCTACTGTGAATGGAGAAGTGCTGACTAGTTTATCATTACTGAATATTTAATGCAAATGTACAGTGAGACTTTTTTATTCCTAAGTGAATCTAGCATAGAGTAGTTGGGAATTAAACTTCTAGACAGAACTTTAAACTTCATGTGTGTAGAAGGCTGGTGTCCCAAAGTTGTCTCAGTGAAAATGAAGGCAGGTTGGAATGATATATAGATTTGAGGGCTGGTAGAGTTTTTTCACCCAGATTTGGTTGGAGTTTCCTGTTTGGTTTTCATTCCTGCTTGGTAAAGTTCTGTGGATTGAGGATGGGGTCTGCCTCTGCAGAGTGTTACTGTATTAGTATTACTGTAGAATGGAAACAAAACATACCAGGTCTCAAACAAACCCCAACAAGTGTAGGGGCTCAACAGGAAAGATTCAATTTATTGGACTGTTAGTGAATATATATAAGAAGGGGCAACAGAAGCATGAAGTATTTGTAGAACTCTCTGCAGAATAAATGAAAATAGCGGAGTCTAAGCAAAGAAATGGGTAAATAAAAACAGGTTGAAGCAAAGAGACAATTTTCTTTTGTCATCTTACCTCCTCCCCTTTCTGGGGAAATCTACTTCAGAGAATTTTGTGACTGAGGATTTTAGAAAGCAAGCAGATGACAACAAGTGTTTTGCATTGAATTAGATTCACTGTCTGGATAGTTTTTTTCTAACTTCTAGCATCCAACTCTAATGTGATAGTCTAGAAGGAGAAAACAAAATCTTAAATGCTGCTGTGTTTTCTACTTGTACAGGCAGAGGGAATTTTTTTTCAGAGCAATTTTGGTCTGAGGAAGCACAGAGAATACCAATTTCTTTTTCCATCAAAATCAGATAAAAACCCGAATTCAAAATAAAGGTACTGATTATGGTATTAAGGCAGGATTTGTAAAAACTACAGTACTGTCAGTGTAATGTTATACGCTGGTTTGGTAATGTACGTGCTGTAGTTTGGAAAACTCCATATCCTTATTTGCAGATTAAATTCTTCACAGTCAATAACATTTCCAGCTAAAACATCACTCCCTGGTTTAGAAGATTAAACTCCCCTTCATGTCATGGCACTGCTCTGGTTGGAATCCTAACACTGCCATTGCCAAGTGATTTTGTTATGTTGCACGTTCATGTTAAGCTAAATTAGCAGCAGGAGTCCTGCAGGGATGTCACAATACATATTATCATCGCAGAGTGGGAAATTGTTTGATTGAAGCAATTTCCTCTCTAGCCACAGTGGGCAGCTCATAAGCTGTTCAGGCCTTTTGCAAGTGGGAAATGTGCAAAGGAATTTAGAAAAAGGAATACACTCCTGCCCATTCTCACAGTGTGCATGCAGCCCTGATCTGAATGGGGAAGGAGATGTGTAAGACTCAGTGCATTAATCACTGCAGGTTAAGAGGCTGGCATCAACATAGAGGGGATAGATAGTGTGGTCCCTTTCCTTATGAGGTCTTTGCTTAGAAAAGGCAATGAAAAGTTCACACCTGAAGACTTCAGATGCAACTGTGCACCCATATTTCTACCCCCAGAGAAGACAGCATTTACCTCCATAAATGTACTTTTGTGCACATGTCCTAAAACAGCACTTACCTCTTCCTCCCATCTCTGAAGCCATTTCATTTGTGCACACTCACATCTAGACTGCTCTTTGTTTTAGAGGGCAGGCTTTATAATTGTAACTCATGGGGACTCAGGACCTCACAATATGCATTAAAAAACTTTTTTGACCTTTTAAATATTATACCAAGGGCTGCTAAGAAATTAAGGCAATAAATTTATGTAAACTGAATGTATAATTCCTCTTAGGAGTATAAATGTGAGAAAATTAAATGTCAACATCTACCTGGGTGTTTACAAGTGCAGCCACAGCATGCGAATCCATTGCCTTACCCGAATTTCAGTTTTGTATTTATATTACTATTAGAAGAATTTTATGTATTGTGGTGTTGGGTCTTTTATGTATTTTAAGAAGTTCAAGTTTAAGAATCTCTTTGACTGAATGTTCCCCTTGTGAGGGACTTTCTTTGACACTGTTCACTTCTGATCCTATAGAAGCAGGTGCAAATTATCTTGCATGGTTTTAAGAGAAGCAGAGTTCCAGCTCTGGCAGTGGATAGGGAGGTGACATTATTTCACCCCCTTTGCATTCTCTTTCTTTTCACAGTATTTCCTGTCTTATCAAACTTTTCTTATAAGACTCTTGTTTTATCATCTTTCTGGAGGAAAGAACTGTTTCACACCATCCCTGGGGCCATCAGGAACCATGTGCTCAATCCCAGACTCAGATGAGTCTTTTACATGGCAAATAAACACAAACAGGCTGCCCACTCCTGTTTGTGCACTGGGAAGGGAAGGAAAGGGGAGTGAAAGCAGAAGCATTTTTTATGTTACTGCACCATCCAGAAGCTCCTAATATTTGGAAATGAGGCTATAATAGATCTGTGCTTCCCAGTGACTCAAGAATTCACTGCTACAAAAAGAGATAGTGAAAAAACTTTCCCTTGGCATATCTTGTTGATAAAGTGCATCTCTTGCATGTCTTGCATCTCAAGATTTAGGTTAGAAGGTTGTTATTGAGAGTTTTTTATTTGCTTCAGTCCTAGTTTTGTAGTGTGGCCTCAGCTACCTAGTCCTACCACAATACAGGAAGAACCCTCTGTTATTTTAATGTAGACCAGTCTGGTTGTTCTTCACTATTTTACTGAATTCACTTTACTTAATACAGCAAAGGCAACTGATAAAAGCTCTGTGGATATCACTGATGTCATCTAACAAGCTCAGGTGGATCAATCACCACATGTTGCATGATGAAGTTGACAAGAATATTTCCTCACTAAAATGTGAATATTTTCCCCTTTAATTGACTTTTTTCTTGACAGTTAAGGGTAGCCTGTTGATCAATTTTGTGTCAATCTAATTAATATTTACATAATTAAAAAATGCATCCAGAAGGAGAGAGTTTGATTTTAACATTCAATTTTCTTGAATTTTTATATTAGTAAGATAATAAAAATGCAGTGGATGCAACTGTCTCAGACTGACATCCTCAGAGAGAAATAACCTTGCTTCTGGTGCTAGCTGAAATGTAAGAATAGCATCTGTAAAGTCAAGCCAATAACCTCCTTTTCTGAGTTTCAGAAAAGTTGATTCACCCAAATCCAATTAAAAGAATAACTCTGTGAATTAATTAAATTGCCCTTCCACTAAAGTTGAGGCTTAAATAATTTGCCGCACTTGACAGAAAAGCAAAATAACTTTTATTGAATAAAGGGTGAACTGAAACAGAGTTTCTGCCTTTGAGGTAAGCTGGGAATTGAATGCTCAGCTCAGAATGAATGCTAAACTTGGCTATTTTCATGTAGTTCCTTGATGGGCTCATCTATACTTGCAAGTACTTGCATGATCACCTTGGTCATCACCTCCAGGGATTAATTGCTTCTGAGCAGGTGTAGGGTGATAATCATCTCACTTCTGAGAGGGGACAGAGTCTTTCCAGCAGACATTCTGCTGGCAACATGTCAAGTTCCCCAAGTCCAACTGTGCAATTTGTCCCCCTCCTGACAAGGACTGTGAGAGAAAATTGTGTGGAAAATCTCATAGATCAGGATAAAGACAGGGAAATAGCTTTCTGATTATTATGATGGGTAAAACAGACACAGCTTGGGGAAAATAAATATTGTTTTTGCCAGAGAGAAATGGAATACACTGATAAGAAACAAGGACAACTTTTTTTAACGGAAAACTAGAAAATATTTTATAAGCAGGCTTTTAAAACCTCTGTCAAGAGATGATAATAAATATGGGCACTCCTCTGCAACAATATGTTGTTCCCTTTGCAAAGAACTATCCTATAATTAGGTGCACTCAACATAATTTAGAGTTTCAAGTCTTGGTGAAAACAAAAATAATTTTTACCTACTTTATGCAGATTCACAGTTTGCATAATGCTGAGCAATTGCAATGTCCCTTAAAGTTAAGAGCACACTTAGTGTGCAGCATATAATCCTTCCATAGTTTTTGCTACATTAACATTTAGAAGTTGTTTACACACCAGCTGGGCTGTTCTGAATACTCTGAAATCATACACAGAGTCAGAGCAAAGGTCACAACCAAGGTACTGGTGTTTTATTGATGAAAGCAAAGGGTATAAGGGAGGTTGAGCTGACATGGCTTGGGATTTACCTATTTTATTTTGTATTTTTATAGAGGGAACACTTCTTTGTTGAATAAGTTTTACAGAATAACCTTTGAAGGTATGTAGAATATGACTGAGAGAAGTATCTGAGGGCWGACAGTTTTGGTATARCTGAGAAATTGCAGTGAAAACAAAATAAACTCTTCTTTGTCTAATCACTGAGTACATTTTGCTTAAAGAAGACTGGCAACTGAAGTYTAACAAACAGGCTGGACCAGATTTTAATAAATGAGAAGTCAAGTCTCTTCAAACATTGAACATGATGACGTTTTAGAAACATAATTTGGTATTTCCTAGTTGCATAACAAATTAGTACCCTACTTCTTATTATATCCTGTGTATAATATGTTTGCACGTACTGCATAAATGCATATATGAAAAATATTTCTCAGTGCCAGACTTTGGAATTAGTGGCTTGGGGGATTTTCTACACTTTCTTTGTAAAGGATTTCTTCCTTTGCCTGTGGAACTGAAGTAGTCTTCTGTCCTCAGAGACCATAAAATAAGACTCCAATCTTGCATTCTATAAGATAGTTAAGTTAGGAATTCATGCATATGAAAGGAAACTACCAGAGATGCAGTATGCAGACATTGATCAATACCAGGACACTTAGGAAGATGCTATGAAATCTCCATTTCTGTGATTGCAGTTTTTACTTCAGAGCTCAGCTGAAAGATACCTATTCCTGCTTCTGTCAGCAGTTGATCAATTCTGACTCATGAAGAAGTGAATTCACTCACTGAATGGTCAGATCACAGATCCAGGTGATGCTCAAAGCTGTGTTAGAGGCAGCTTGGAAGAGCTGGCAGGTAATTGCAGCCATTTCTCTGACTGTCACCAGGCCCAGGATGCATCAGACTTTCCTGGTGCTTCTCCACTCCCAAGAAATGCTGCACTAGTGTTGGGGTTTGTGGGTGGCTGTTCTTCTCTGACCTACTCAGCCTTAGGCCCTAGTCTTGTGTCCTGGTAGCTGGAACCCAATCATATTTATTGAGCAGAAGATATTCCCCTTGGTAGGGTTCTAGGGCAGGTTGTTGAAATAATTCTTGAGACTTATAAACTTGAAAATAAATGTAAAGAAAAAACCGACCCTCCAGACATGCAGTCCCACTAGTTCTTGGAAACCACAGACTACTCAGCTGGAACATAGAAGCTGTGGGATCAAATAGTTTCTTATTAATTCCTTGCAACGTGTGTCAAGAGCATCTCATGGGAGTTGTAGGTGTTTGTTCTTTTTTCTGCCTTCTCGCAAAGATTCCTGAATGTATCACTGCTGCCAGGTGATAGCTGAAACTGTATCTAGGACAGCAAAAGTTCTTGGAGTGCTGTTGTCCTCTCCTGGGACGAATTACTGCTCCTTATAGCAGAGCAAGCAGAAGTACATTGCATTTTCACTGTAACATTTTCAGTTTGAGAAAGTGTGCTATAATGTTATAAGAAAGGAAAACCTCTCAATTTCCGGAATAATTTTCTCAGTTCTGTTTTCTGTTGCAGCTAAAGAAATAGCATTAATTTTCAAATTTTTTTCTCCAAGAAGGAGGACAAGTAGAAACTCAGATCTTATTCTTCAGAGCGGTTTAACCAATTCATGACATTTGCTTTAGTACTGTAGTCATTTACTGTGATAAAGTCCTTGTGTAAGGAGAAATGTGGCCATCACCATGCAGTTTGCTGACACTGGCTAACAGAACATATGCCTGTGTTTTGACAGGGAGATAGCAGATGCCATCCTGTGGGATGTCTTGGGGCAAGTACAGATGCAACCCCAAACTGTATTTTTGCCTTTAGTCTGACAGCACAAACCTCCCTCTCTCACCCACCCAGCTCTGTGTTGTGCCTGACACCTGCACAGACCAACACTGGAGATGCTGCATCAGTGGGGACCATAAACATCCAGAGCTCATTGCTCAGTGGTTTTGAGCTGCACATCTCCATCGTGTGCTCATCAAGTGTTGTGGGTGTCTGGCACAGATGCAGGTTTCACAGAGAAAAGGATGGCAGGAGCCGTGTGGAGCCCATTGCCAGAATATTCCCTGCTTTGTGATGTAGCCACGAGCAGGTACCTGTGTTAGCCATCCATCCAGCCACCCAGAGAGCAATGGGGTTGAATTTCTGCCCTGCTCTCGTGAAGATGGACTCCTTGTTGATCCTTGCTCTTCCATAGCTCAGGAAGCTTTCACGGAGCAACCACTTAATGCACAACAAATCCAGTTCACACACAGGTCTGGGCATCTTCTGATTCAGCAGAGGAGATGCAATTTCTATGCATACAGGGAAGCCAAATATCCCTCTGAAATACAGAGGTGAATTGCTTGGGAAGATGTGTTGTGTGCAAAGGGCTGAGGGCAAATTAAATTTGAGAAAAGAGACAGGCAGAGGGTAAAAACTCCATGAATATTTAATACAAGGGGATTCCTGTGGAAGGATTACTGCAGATTCAGCTGTAACTATACTGTCCACAGCTGCTGTTTCTCTGTCAACTTTGGAAGGGGAGGATCTTTAATGAATATCAAAGTCAAACTTCAGGCATAAAAGAACATCTCAATTTGCTAATTTTAATTAAAAGAAAATCACCTGTATCTTGTCACCTTACAGACAGATATCTATGATCAGAATTGAATAAGCTGATTTAATTTGGGAAGATTTTGGAGTAGATTGTCTTGAAAATATGGAAGATCCCTTAATTCTTTTGTGCATCTCATTGGTTTATTCCCCTTCCTAGTGGTAAGGGAGAGGGAAAATTTAAAAGAAAATATTCAGGACTTCTTGTGCTTTCTTCTCTTCTATTTTAAAACTGTGCTTGTGATAGACAGAGGAATGAAGAACAAGAAAACAGTGAACAAGACTCTTTAGAAGAAGGAAAATTTGAGAAATTTTCAGTGTACTTCAGTCCACTACTTCCTATTACTCTTTTCCTTACTTTTTTTCCAGCAGAAAGAAAGAGAGAGGAAGTGAAAAAAACAAGTAAGTGAGAAAGGTGATTGCAAAGAATCCATACATTATAGGTTTTGCTTTATATAAGGCAAAATATGTTGTTCTTTAATTTTTGGTCAACACTTCCTATAGAAAGGATACTTTTAAAACCAGCTTAACATGTTCACATCATTATTTGTGCATATAGCACGCTATATGTCTCCAAGAACAGGAAATCATTCTGGAGAGTTTGCATCAGTGCAGCAGTCTAGCTTTAAGTTACAGTAGCAGAAATAGATATTGTTGTTGTTGACACAGGACAGGTCTCTCTTTGAGCAAAGAAGATAGTCAGAGTGCTGTAATACTGCAAAAGATATTTGGGAGTATGTAGTCAGAGTGAACTGAGTTTAGCCCAGGGAAACTGAAAATGGATTTCCAAGGTAGCACTCAAAAAAACCTGTCTGAGGAAGTCTGCATAGGTGAAAAAAAAAGCACAAGGGTTTTCCAGCAGGAAATACCAAGTCTGTTTTATCCCCATACCATAAAGGCTGGGGATAATAAGGTCAAGCCTAGAACAGAAGGGAAGAAAGCACAAAGTATGCCAGATCATTGTATTAATGACATAAACTGTAAAATGTGAGAAGCAATTGGCTTTTGTATCTTTAAAGGCAGCATTGGATAAAGGAAGACCAAACAGTAACTCAAGGAAAAGTGGGTTCCCCAGATTGCAATGCAGTAAACCCTTCAGCACTTTTCCAGTTAAAACCAGTAAGGGTGTAATTCAGATACCAGCTTCTGAATTTCTTTATGGTGAACTACACTAGTACAAAATACATTTGTGATATGAATTTTTCGGAAGGGTAGTAATCAAAACATTTTGTAAATGTTTTACTTTTATCTGTCCTATTATTTCTTAGCAAATTCCAAATGGGACAACTGTATTTTTTTTAATTAAGGATATCAGATCTGAACATAATGCTTGTTGGTTATTAACATTATATCAGACTATCATTCCAATGTTCTACTTTTCTTCTTGAGGGATCCTGCAGTAAAGTGAGATTCTAAGATCTCAGAGTTAAAGCTAATTGGAATTTATGAGATTGGAGGGAATATCATTTGTGTGTGAACACTATAGGTGGTAAGGGGTTTAAAATGGTGGCTATAAATCTCAGCTGAGTTTGGGTACCAGTTTTACAGGATAAATCATTAGGAGTACATTACACATTATCTTTTTTTGTTTGGTCCTCTTTTCAGTCAGAAGGCTAAGGCATGCATACTGTGCATATGACACAATTTTGTTAAAATCTAGCCTGGGACTGAAGCAGCAATCAACACCTCCTGCTTAAAAATATTTTTTTTTTCCATATCAGCCACTGAAACACCTCCCCATTCAAATGTCCATCCTGTTTTCCTCTTAACACCTTGTTCATATCACATCATGAGTAGGTATGTGCTTGCTGCACATTCACTGTGGTTTCTGTCAGAGGAATATAAACCTGCTCCAGTGATTTTAGAGTAAGAGAGCTCTCTGAACCATCCCACCAAACCCAAGGCAACTGTTCCATTGTAAAAGTCAGCTTAACATATGGTTTATAAAGATAATGTATTTATATTATATACAGTATAAAATAAAACAAAAGGTGCTTGATTTATATGAAGACAACAAATGTCTATAAGCAGAAATGAGGAGAAAAAAAGAGATTATATACAATATGTACTAGACTAGCACGAAACATTACCAGCAAAAGAAGAACCATGCAAGGGAGGACTTCACTACTAAGACAGCTGTCTACTTGGCAGCTAATTCCAACAGACATTTGATGAATGAAATCTCTCTTGGAGCTTCTGGTGATGACAGTAACATTTTTCAATTGGCTGTGGGCAGCTTGGTGGTATACTCTGAAAGCTGGGTGTGCACAAACTAAAGAAAATGTTAATCACATAAGTGTCTTGAAGAAGTCCTTTTAGCCACCTCCCTTCTCTGGAGAAGATTAAGTGCATGTTCTTGGCCCTGCTTTGAAAGTGCCATATATTCCAGGTATCCGTGTTTTACCATATCACTACCTTTGGAAGATGTTTTTCTCTTATATTTGATTATTTATCTGCTGTGGCAAAGAACCTTCCATTCCATGCCCAGTGCAAAATGAAGGCATTGATCGCAGTCCTTTACGAAAACTCTTTATTTTAGAAGATGTGGAAAACATTTGACCTTTGTTTCTCTTTTTCTTTAAGTCTCTCTCTTCTGGATAAAAGCAACAAAATTCTTGAAAATAATTTCTCATCACTCTGTTTTCTAAAGCTCTCAGAAACAGAGCTACTTTCTTCTGTGATCATCACATTTTACAAATTTGTACTCCAGACAGGTTCTCAACAGTGCTGTGTGGGACAGAAAAAAAATCCATCCTTTGCCACTTATGAAGCCTCTGTACATCACAAAATTGGATTGAAGTTTCTTGCAGCATGTTCTTGACTCATAGTCACTTTCTAACCTACTATAACCTCTCAATATTATTTTTTTTCCCATAATATCCTTGCTTTCTTAACAAAGTCAGTGGCAGAGTGATAAACAGAGCAAAAAGTGGTCTGTTTACAAGCTGCTCCCTGGTTCTACCTGGCTGTATATCCTGGTGCAATCTCCAGTTAGGGTCTTAAAAGGCAAAGCTATAACAAAGTCCTTTGATAGGGAATGGAGATTTGTGCCACAGGAAGCAGTAAGAGTTGCAAAGCAGTGAACTGAGGGAAATAATTGTGGAGTAATTTAAAAAATATAGGGCTCACTGAGTCTTCTAATCATAGTTTTCATAGAAGAAAACAAGTTATATTGAGAACACATATGGTCAAAAATGGCAGCAATAATTTTGGAGGCTGGATTTTGGAGCTGTTAACAGCATTTCGATCATCTGTAAATTACTCGAGAAATCAAAGTTAGAAGTTCAATAGTAGTAAGTACTGGTAGTGTTCTTGGCTTGTTTCTGGCACTATTTTAGGATAGGTGTGGAGAAGAGGGGATATTACACACAGAGTCCATGCTAATACCCCATGGAGCTCTATATATTTCTCCCCAATGAGCTTGCACAAGCCTCAAATTGACTCCAGAAAATTGCAACAGCAACTCAGTTTAACTCGGTTTCCTGCCATGACGAAGAACTGAACAGTCATAACCAAAGGAAGAAAATTTGAGTTATTTTGAGATGAGAACAAGGCAGTGTGGCTTTTTTTAATGGGAAAGGCATCTTCTAGTGAAGGAAACAGACTTTAGTGACAGAGCTGTGGAACTGTTGTTTCTTCTGCAGAGAGTTTCAGGCTGCATTTCTATTTAATTGGCATCAACCTCACTTTCAGAGTTACACCTTGCTCTGAGCTTTAATTTGCACTTAAAACTACACTCCACTGACAATTTTCTTACAATTACTATTTCTTGCCTGCAACTTTTCCTTTTAGAAAGAAACTCTGCCCTCACCTAAGTTGTTCCTCTTCTGGTCCCTCACCCTTTTTTTCTCTGCTTCACTGCCAGTTGTTGAAGGGATAAACCCAGACAGCAAGTAATCAAACAGTTGGTAGTGAAGGTAGAGATAGTACAAATCTAATGAAGAAGCTTACTGGGAACAAACAAAATTGCACAAATCTAAGCAGTGATAAGTACTCCTTTCTAATATCACCTGAGTTCTCTCTTGTCCAGGGAGCAGTGGGTGTTTAGGGTACATGGAGTGCCAAGGGGTACGTGAGTACCAAGCCACAGGCTGTGTGTGCATTCAGCTTTCTGGTCCTGATGTCACAGGTTCTTTGCTCTGACCGCTTTTATAATTTTTCCAGTTTTTCCTTTGAGGCTGGGAGTGCTTGCCTCAGCAGCTGCTTTTCCTCTGCCAACTTTTATATTCCTTTTATTCTCTTCTTTTGTCTCGATTAGAGAATGGTAAATCACACTGTTGCAAGAACTCTTCATTTTTTCTTTTGAGTGTGAGGCCAAGAATAGGGGTTTTTTTCTCTTGTTGGATGCTAACTTGGCTTCACACACCTGCTTCTATCTCTTAACCTACACCATCACTCCCCTGACTCTTTGTCACCCTTCATCCTATCTATTAATTGTCCTTCAGCTGAGCAACACTTCCTAAATTATAATGTGATAAGTTTGGGGTACAATTAGATAGAAACCTTTAGATGAAAACACTAATTCTGTTCAAATTAATCTCAGTGAACAGGGAACAACAACCTGCGTTGCAAGTTCTGGGACATATTGGTTTTCCAAATCACTGCTGCACATGAAAACATTAGAGAGAACTTGGCCTTAGCTTGAAGTGAAGTCACAGATCTACTACTTGCCTCTCTGTAAACCTGAGTAAGTTCAAAATGTAGTTACTGTCAGGCTTTGGGAATGTATTTCACATTTTCTTTTCTGGAAGGGAAAATAAACAACATACAACTCTAAATAGAGAATCCCTGATTCCTCATGTAGAGAGATTTGAAATAAAAGTTCTAATCACTTCCCTCCATGCATGTATTCAAGTTCTCTTTGGGGATCTTACCCTGTCAAATAGGACAATTTTGCTCCCTGTGAGAGTTCTGACAAAGTTAAGCACAGCTGTAAGAAGAGGTTTAGTACCAGAGCTGTTTTGCTGCACAAAAGGCATGATGGAAAATCTGTTGCCATGTGTATGCCATCGAGTTAAGTCTCTCATAAAGGATGAGTAGAGGGAGTATCTGTTCCTGCTAGAGTCCTGTAGCATCTGAAAAGCCTCTCCACACCAACCTGACTGTGCTCCTTGCATCTGTCACACAGCACTGGGCTCTGTCCTGAGTAGTCAGAGATGGAGCTTTTTCATAAGTGGAGTTTTCAAACACCTTTGAAGGAAAAGAAATTTTATCTCCAAGTTCAGGATCTTTCATTTATTTATTTTTATTTCAAAGAAACATATAGATTTGTCTTTATATTTCTATACAAGAAGTGTGCTAACACATAAGAAAGGAAAAGTAAGCAGGGGAAGTGGAGGAAACAAGAATTATCCTATTTGGTGTTTTTATCCTATTTTCTACGACAAATGTCACTCCTTTATTCTCTCCTTGCTGTGTGTCAACAGTACAGTGCCAACAGTAATTATACCATAGTGTTACTGGCAAATGTAAAGCTGCATACCTGTAAACAAGCATTAAAACTTGTTGCACAAAACCACATGAATTCTTGCACTTAAAATAAACACACATTTTCTCAAACCATATGTTAGCAAAATAAACATGCTAGCAAAATAAGTGTGGTTTTTTTGTTTGTTTTTATACCCACATGTTTCACATCCCATTAACTGTCCAAGTACATTGTCTAGAATCTGTCACCACAAAAGTTCTTCATTTTCTCCATATGCAATGAAAATGTAACATGGATACATTACACAGAGAAGTAAATAAATGGGATTTCTTTAACAATGTTTCTGATTGAGAAAGTACCTTAGTGAAACATTTACTGATGGTAAAAATGAAGAACAGAGTAGAGCAGACAGCTTTATGGAATGGATAGCTAAAAACTAGAAAGAAACCTGCTCACTGAAACAATCCCCTAAAAACTGGAAGAACTGGTCTGGGTACAGCTTAAGCTGGACATAATAAACTAGTTCTTAACCCATATGATTTAATAAACTGAAACAAGATTTTATGGTTGAATATAACCTATTTTCTAATGTAAAATTCCTGAAATCTGTATAAATCTCCTACTGAATTTTTCAGTACACAATTTTTTTTCACACATATATATTTATATTATCTACCTTTTTTGTCAAGTTTCAACCTTTCAGGAATCTTTATGTTTTCCTTAAAAAGTAATTGTATTATTTTAAGAAAGTGAATAGATTAAGATGATGTACTGCTGTTCCTCAATTCAAAGAGAAATTTATATAGATTTTATGTCTCTAAATAATGTTGCACTTTCTTTTTTAGCTACTTTGTCATGTTCATGCTTTTAAATAGGAATGGCATTCTTGACCAACAAACCTGATTTTTTTCTATTACATTTTACTTTTCTATGAGTCCATAAATTTCATCACATATAGAGTATTCCAATTTCTGAAGGGTTGTAAGAAGTATTGAGTTTTTGAAAGAAATAAAAGACAGCAAAAATATGTCTGCTTCTTCCCAAAATATATTATTTTAAAATAATTTTAAAGTTTCAAGGCAGAAATCCCACCATTCTGTAGGAACTCCTCTTAACAGAAAACCCTTTTAATATTTTGTCAATCACAAGACATGGAAGGATCCATGATGCAGGCTACCCTTCCTCACTGCTTCAGACTGACTAAATTTAGGAACTTCAGTAGTTTTGAAACTTGCAATTCCAGACAAAAGAAGTCAAAATCATTGCTATACAGTCCACAATTTTACCTGTTGATTTATCTTTTGAATGCTTTGCTGTTTTGTATAGATGAAGGCAATTGGCAAGAAGCCATTTGTTATCCTTCTCCATTTGTCTGTGAGCAGAAAGGTGTATCCCAAAGTCATCATTAGCAGTGGAGTCATAATGTTGTCACAGATGATGTATGGCCAAATTCAAGCTAGTTGTCTGCAGAGCACACTTCACATTTACAAGCATTTCTTGCGGTTCTAAGGGTGCCTGGAACATATGGAATAGTCCCATGTTGATCATGCAGTAACAGTTTATCAACAACATTTTTGTTTATCCATGGTTTGGATTATCAGTGGCCATAGAAAAAGGTTTGCCATTTTCTACATCGGCTTTAAAATCTTTCTCAATTGAATGGTAAATTAATATTTTGTGAAGAATGCCTGAAGTTGTTGTCTTATGAAGATAAAACATTTTATGGAAAACTTGGAATAATATTATTCATTTTGTTGTCAAATTAGTGGGACCTGCTTTAAAAAAATGTGTGCAATGTATCCTAGAGATCTGTGGTGGCTGTTTTCTTTTATTTGCACAATGTTTCAAAATTCTTCTTTTTCTCATGTTAGGAACTTATTATGATCATTTACATGCCTACAAGCAATTAAGAAAATGTGTCTCTGTAAAGTACGCTATGTCTTATGGGAGCTATTGCTTCCTCTACTGAACCATGCAGAGTCACTTCTATACTAATTCTAGGAATGCTTGTTCCTCTGATTCAGCTTAAGGACTATATCTTGATTAATTGATAAAATGCTGTTATAAGGATCTCTACTTTTTCATCAGCCCCATGACAAAGCAGTGCCATCAACTACTTCTAAATCAATATGCAATCAATGTACACATTCCTGCTTTGATATAATCAAAAAAATATAGTCACTCCAGTCCACAGAGTATGTTGGGATAATAAACTGTTTTTGCAATACAGACAGTAGTTAACTCTGCTTTTGATGAACATTGTGCAGAAAGACCTCTTCAGATATGAAAAGTTGCATGTGTGATATAAATTCAGCTGCAGTTCTTTGCTTTTTGCATTAATATGGGAGGTAGAATAATTTTTGTAAACAATTTATAAGGAAGTGCTATGTCCTTTGGTTTTAAGTGTCCTCTGTAGATTTAAACTGAGGTTTGAGATCCTGCCACAGGCCCTTCCCTCAGACACCTGTGTGTTTTGGAGGAATGAGAATCATCTTCAGGAATAGACAGTTCTACTCCAGTTGTATGACATCTCCCATGGAGTAATAATTCCCTCAACTCTTCCTAACTTTTTGATGGGTTTCTTGATTTGACAGAAAAATTGTGAGGCAATATTCGAATTTTTCTTCTTCATGTCATCTTCCGCCCCAGCTGTCTCTAAAATGCTTTGCCTGGAGGTTGAATGTGAAGAGAGCCCATCACTTCTGCTGGCTCTGGCTTCCTGATGAACCAAGGACAGGCTGACACTCGGTACTGAGCTCAATGGGGCTGGAGTCCTTCTGTCCTCATAAGCTGAAGAAATTGTATAGAAATACCCAGTTTGTGGTAAGACATCTGCCAAGGACTTTTCACTTCTACAAGTAAAAGGGTTTATTCCCAAGTTCAAAGCTCTACTGTGAGCACACTGTGTACTTAACCTTTGCAGTAAAATATCTGAAATCCATGTAGGGCAGCTGTTGCTCTTCATTAGTCTTTAGGAGTTTCTCACTAGTGTGCAATCTGCCTGGGCTGTAAGTGAAGGGATGTTTTCATATAAGTGCCATACAATGGGCTAAACGTTCTCTAAAGGTGTAAACATGAAGCCTTGTCTGTGATTTCTTAATTGCAAGTGTGCATCTCAGAGCCGTATTAGAACAACAGAGATTTCCTTTTTGGAGTTCCTGTGGTTGTGTTCACAGAATGGGTTAGGTGGAAAAGGACCACACTGGATCCTCTGGTCCAAATGCCCTGCTATTCTACAGGATGTTACCCAGGATTGCATGCAAATGGTTCTTGAACACCTCCAGTGGGGGGAGATTTCAAACCTTTTTCAAAATTTTTATTGAAAAGCTACATTTTATGATGCTGAATTTTATCCTTAAACTGGTACTTTTAGAGCTCTTATACTACTCTGAGAGCTACATGACTCTCTGTTGTTCTGGCCAGGTTTCATAGTTGATTCATCTTCCTTTCACTGATACAAGAAAGGGTTAAAAAATATCTTAAAATAAGGGCTCACTAGCTATCTTTAAACTGCCTGTAATAATCTTCTATCTGCCTTTACTTTTTAACTTTTTTGTAGCAGGTTGCAGTCACGCTCAGTTGTAGTTTAATTCTGATTTTTGTATACTCCGAAGCTAAATTATGCAGCTCAGATTAATTGTTCATTAGAATTTAGCAGTGTCTGAGCCACTGCAACATCACTGTCAAAATGTCAAAAAATATTTGAGAAGCTAAATTAAAAGCTTTAAAATTAAATTAAAGCTTTAACTTTGTATATGCTGATTAACTGAAAACTTTACTGCCTGCCAAGTTTTGAGTATTATAAGCAGTGAACCTGGTGAAGGTGCTTAAAAAAGACATAGAAACAAAAGCATGGAATTATAAGGCAGAAATGTGAATTAAAAAAAAATAATTAAGGAAATCTTTTTGTCAGGCAAAAATTTCCATCAGTAAAATCTCAAAGAGGAAGTAATCTTACAACAAAAGTTATTTTAGCTCACCACTTAAGATAGCTGCAACATTTTAAAATATATTAGTAATGAGAAAAATGTAATAATAATAATTTTTATGGTGCTAGGGGCATTGATTAAATGACAATAGTTTTTCTGATTGTAAGGAAGTTTATAGACAAAACTAAATTAAACAAAACAACTCTGTGACACATAAGAAATGGGAAAATTGTCAGAAATTATAAAATAAAATTAATCAAATGCATAACAGGTCACTAATATTTCTTGTATGTTGTCGTGGGGGCAAAAAGACCTGATCAGCATTGCGTTACAAGGGCACAGTAAGTGAAGGAAAAAATCATATCATGGCTGCATGTGCTATCACTATTCTTTCCTCTCTGCAAGGAATATCATTACACTATGTGGGATGAATTGGATCACAACAAGGGAAAAAAATAGCACACAGGAATAAAAGTAGACTATATCATGATGGATGTGGAGAATTAATTAGAGAATGAAGATTATTCAGGTGGTTATAAATTTAACTTTTACTCTTTTTTTTTTTTTTTTTTTTAAGAAAACCTTGAAAGAAGTCTTTGGAAGCTTAATATTTACCTCCTCAGGAGCAGGTTGTCATGTGGGACTTAGCCTTGCTGGCACAGGGGTGCAGTGCTCCAGCTACTGCTCCAGCTGTTGGCCAGAGGAGACTGTGAGGAGAGGTATGACCAGAGCAACCAGAACTGGCACAGGCCCCCATGGCCTGGTGTCTCCCAGAACCTACTGGTGCTCCTTGGCAGTGCAATAAAGCAATAAATCCTCTTCCCTCCCTCTTTTTAAACTTGTTTTGTCACTTTGCTGGAAATAATTTTTCTTGAGGTTTTCAAGCTTTAATGGGGATATTGTGGTTTTTAACAGCCTATAACTCAAAGTTAAACACAATTTGATGGAAGAAAGCGTTTCTTTAGCCTGGGGGCTTTCTGTCTGCTGAATTTTGACAGTTTCCAGAAAACTGCAGAGATAAATTAGAGCAGCTTTAGAAAGCAAACAGAATGGGATGTGTCATTCTGTCTTATGGGGGCTACCAAACCTCCTGCAAAGTGGTCTGCAGTCATTTTAAGGGTCCTCTGGGGTCTGTTGGCATTACTGTGCAACCTCAGGTATGGAATATGAATGGAAAAACAGCACTTACCAGTGACAGGAAAACATCTGACCATCTCATGCATGGCACATTACTCTTGACTGAAACATCTGTAATTTCATAATACTGTATATTAAATAATTTTGCTTTATCCACTGTTTCTCTTAGCTGTTTAACAATTCATCTTGGTAGTGCTTTCACATAGTTATAATATATCTGACAGTGCTTAATTGAAGGTTTAATAATTTCTCATTCTGTTTGCTTAGAGTAGAGTCATATTAATGACACTAGACTTGCAACAATGAAGAGGCTTTTTTTTTGGGAGCCTTCATTTACCTTTGAATGTCCTTTTCTGAACAAGTGTGTATGAAAGGGTTTTTGGTATTAAGAGTATGCTATAATATCTTCCATCTCATAGAATTTTGTAGATATATTTAGTAGCTTTTTTCTGGGATATTGCAGTTTATGAAATCAGTGCCATTATGCCCATTCCGTATGTGTTTTTAGTCTGGTTGGTCCTTTATTTTAGGGTAAAAGTGATTGACAGGATGACCTGAAAACTGAGCCTCCCTCCTAGAGAACTTCCAGTCACTGCTCAGAAATCTCTATTAAGTTATTAGCTGCTAACGATCTACTTCCAGTTTTAAGGTCCTCAGTGATGTACAGTGTTACCAGGATCTCTTCAACCTCTTGTTTGCAATAAGCTAACTGGCAATATGCCTGACTCTTCCTCAGCTACGTGAGTAAACAGCATTCCTTGGAGATGTGAGCTGCTTGCTCACATCAAGAGAGCTGTGTTCAGTGCTAATGTGAAGATCAGTGTCTATTTTCCTGTGGTTTGCAGTGTTACAAAGTGTACCTCTTTTATCTAGCTAATAATTTGAACACTCTACTCTTCTGACCTGCTAAAAACCAGTGAAATCCGATTGATGTCTTGTCTTTTGATCAATATTTAAGTTCTAAGTACATTGATCTATTTTTGGCTAAAATGAAAGCCTCTTGATGCTATTTTACCACCTCTCTTTTATTTATGGTGTTGGCTTTCAGAATCTTTATGGTTCTTCACTGTGGGCAAACACTCAATAAAATTACTTTGTTTCTTGGTGAAGAAAGACCATGAATTTCTGTTATTAATTTCTGCCCTGTGGTCTCAAAAATAATCTATGCAACAGAAGTGAGATGATAACTAAGGATATGAGAGCAACTATCCCTGTGTGCTAGATTCTGTACAATACAGAAAACTGAATGTTGTTGGTGATACTGTTTGTAACAGGATTGAAATTGTCAGGCGCCATCTGCTGTGGTATTGACTGACCATGATTCAGACAAATATCATTTAGAGATTTAGAAACATTTAGAAAATCATGTATAAGTTTTGCTTTCTTTTATTCTGCTTTCCTTTCACAGTGGTCACCTTTCATACTAAATTTTAAGTGGATTTACATGTAAGTTTCTGTTTGTATTAAAAAGGAAGGCAATGTAATACTGATCTTTCAGTTTCCTTATAATAATATTGTGGTATACAGCATAAAATTTCATTGCACACAGCAACGTACACTTCTTCCTCTGTTATCTTTGTTACTTTCCTCCTTCAAATAATCACTGATATAGAGTATATGAGAATGTAATAAAATCTGACATGTGTAGGTTGAAGCAAAGTAATTGATTAATCTGTATGAAGTGATAACCTAGTTTTCTCAGAGGGATTCAACAATAGTAAATAAATGTTAATAGTTCCTTGGGCTAATACTCCCAGGGCTGAGTGGTAAACCTGTTTTCACAACCTTACTTTAGGGACTAGTCATCTTAATGAATGTCAGTTCTTCAGCTTTTAGAAATCTTGCTTATTAACCAGAAACACATGGGCTTGGGTTTAACGGAGAGATTAAGGCTCCAGTACTGAGCAGTAGTGATACTAAGCATCCTTAGAAAAGACATGACTGTGGAAGTGGAAGTGCAGTATATGACTCACATCAACTGTAGGAGCTGCCTGAGCTTTCCAGGGAAGGAAGAGCAAGAATCACATTAAGGACTGGATCTTTCCCCTGCTCTCTGCCATCATTTATTTTCTTATTATTGGGCACTCACCCTTTGCAAGGGCTGAAAGGAAAAGTCCTTACATGGACAAAAGCTTCTGTCTCTTTCAAGCTCACAAAATTATATAAGATCTGCAGGGGAGATTGTGCTCCCCTGACCAGCTATCCTATGCTGTCTAGTGAAGGAAACCCCCTCTTCCTTTCTAGGGCTAGAATAGGATCAGGCTCAGAGGCCTGCAGGTGGGCTCATGGTTTTCCTCACCCATCCAGACGAGTCTCACATAGCCCATGCACTGAGGGACAGAGCGTGGGCCATCCTTGTCTCCCCTGCCATCCTCTGCCAGGTCTGCTGAACTTACCTCCCGATGGTAGGATTTAGCACAAGGAGTCTACCAGCATCAATCACCCACCTTTCCACGCCTCTCCCAGTTCCTCTCCTGTCCAGAAAGGGGGAAAAGGCATCCTTGATAAAGCTGTATTACAGCTCCACTTTGATGAGGAATATTGTTACATAGTTGTAATGTGGGTAGAAGGTCTGTTATGCACCTGAGAGTCCTTGTAGATAACTTCAAAGCTGAAGCTAATAACTAATGTAGATGTATGTCTAATGATCACCCTGTGAGTTGTTTTTTAAAATCAAGGAGCAAAAAGAAGCAGAAGCCAAATTCACATCACACAATTTTAAGCTGCATTTATTCCTGCCAGCAAAATTTATATCTGCTGAGATGTGAGCAGGCAGCTAAGTCCAATTTGAATGAAACTAGAATCCATAAAAATTAAAAACATCATTTATATTCCCTATCACAGTGGTATGGCTGCCTCTAAAGACAAATACATATGCAAATAATTTAAAGCAGGGCTTAGGTATATGATTGAAGTCTCCGTTTGAGCAAGAATACAGACGGTTGCATAATTTGTCCACAAAATCAAGTTATGCACTTGTGGTTTTTGCAAATATATGTGCTGCTAGCATTTTGATATGTCATCCTTAAAACAATTTTCTGCTAGTGCCCCCCATCAGCTTCCCCTGTGCATAGAGAAAAATTTAACCAGACAATTTCATATCAGAAAGCTTATCTCGGAACATTAGATCTTGCCTTTTAGAAACAACCATTTTGTGACTACTCTGACAACCACGGCTGTATTGACAATACCAAACATAGCTGCCTACTCCCAAATCTAAGCCCAAGAGACCTTTTAAGCCTTATTTTTCCCCCAGGGCTGCAAAACTGGAAACTCTGACAGTGCAAGACTGGAGAGAAGTTGATGTGTGATATGTTGTTTCTGCTCACATCTTTGGGGTTTTGTGTCTTGCTTTGGGCCCCAACAAGCATCCCTCACTGAGTGTATAGGGACACATGATTGTGGACAGAAAGAGCTCTGAAGCTTTTTTCTTGGATTAACATTCTGGAGTATGTGGTGACTATGATGTCCTGTAGCGGGTGAGCGAGGATGAGGGGACAGGACTACACAGACCTGGAGGAGGAGCCAGGGTTGTGGTCCTGTGGCAGCCACACACATCATTCATGACTACCCACACAAATACATTGTGACAACACTGCAAAACAGTTTTTCCCTCCAGAAACATTAATACTTAAAACAATTTCTGCTGATGATTTAGTGCTATTCAGGGATGAAGTGAAGTGAGTGAAGCTAGGGGAAATTGGATCAACTTTTCATTAGTTTTGATGAAATAATTTGAAGAAAAAGCAGCTGAAGGCTCTCAGTGAATACAGTTCAGTGTATTTTTCCTTATTATGAGCTCTTCCAGGCGAACTCATTTAAAGCATTGGGAAATATCGTTCTGTCTAGACTAGCCCGGGCTGCAGGAAGTGCTTAGGTTGTGCATCAGATCAGTGGGAATTAAAATGAGCTCTTATCAATGAAAGGAGATTTGTGTGACTGGAAAGTCCATCACTAGCTTTCTGGTGGCAGGAAGAGTGGGCTTCTGTATGTCAGGGGTTGTGAAGTCTCTGGTTCACCTTGGTGGCAACATTGAGACAAACCACTGAAAAAGAAGAAAGCCTGGGACATGTCCTGGCAGACAAAGGCTGTTGGAACCAAAAAACATGAATGAGTGCAGTTAGGTGCACTTAGATCCTCTCATGCAGACAGAAGAACTTGGAAATAAAAGCCTGTTTTACCAACTTCTTTAATTTTTGCAAGCCCTTTTTCTGCATTGTTGGTGAGACCGTGATTCTGAACAAATGGACTCAAATGCTGAATTGCAATTATCTATTTGCCATACTACATCAAAACCCACAAGCGGTATAATGGGCTCCAGCATGTGCAAATATGTCACTACAGACAGGGAAAGAAGACAAAGTGTCCAGGAAGAAAAGCTGCTCCCTGTTGATGGAACATCTAGTTTCTGTGTCCATCTAACAGCGATGAAATCAGCTATTTGACATCAGCTCTAGAGATGTACAAGTTTTTTGTGTGTCATGTTTTGTGATATGGATAGAAATCTCCACTCCAGATAGATGGGGAGATCCAGGAGGACATGTCTTTCCAGGAAATGACTAGCATTGCTGAGTGCAATGAAATGAGTCACTGGCCTAGAGTTTCAGACTTTTTTGCTGTGTTCCCAGGCTAGAATGAGGTTGGGAACAAGGGGAGGGTTGAAGGACAGCATTTTCCCAGTCCCCCTACCAGCAATGATCCAACTGCCTATGATCACAACAGCCCACCCTACTTTTTGGTATATTAGTCTGAAGGTCCCTTTTCTCCCCACTCATGTGCTGCTGTTTAATTTTTGCTTTCTCCCATCTCTCATGTTTGCTCATTTTCCTCTCCTCTGCTGCTGCTTCTTTTGAAACTACAAAACAAAACTGCTAGACATTTCAGAAAAATTCTCTCCACCCCTCAGATTACATTTCTTCTACTATTTTCTCCTCAAATCCCACCTTGGGAACCAGTTCTGTAATGTCTACATTGCATCAAATGGTCAACCTCAAATCAGAAGATTTACAGCCACTGGTAAGGACAGTAACCAGGCTGTACTCTGTGTTTTTATGATGCTTTACTTTTTCCACTGCTGTCATTCATAGCTTTCCGATACATGTTAGAAAATAAAGTAAGAAATGTCAAAATTATAAGCCTGTTGGTATTGATAGTAATTTCTGTAGACCTGCTTTTTGGCAACAGTCATGACTTAAAGGGTTGCTGTGACACTGGGTTTGAGTTTATGATGCTGTAATGATTTCATAACATACAAGGAAATTTCAGATTCATTTCCTAATTATCTTTATCCCAGATTGATGCAAATTATTATTATTATTATTATTGCAAGTATACTTACTCCTAATAAGGCAAATGTCTATATGAAGTTATTCAAAGGTTGTGCCAGAAAAGTAAGTATGTGTATATGTAGATATCTACCAATAGTAACAGTAATTAATAGTAACAGCTAGTATATATTTAAATATTGCAGCCTACTATGAAAATGTAGCTTGTAAGCAGCAACTACAGTCATTATTTATTAGCTATGTGCATACTTATTACCAGTGCAACACTCACCAAACTGTTCCCAGGAGCAGAACCTCAAAATCAGCAACACACAAAGTCACACTTCAAAAATTATCCACATCACAATGTTTGGAGTCAGTCTGATTTCCCCAGTGAAGGTCTAACTTATTCAGGAAATCTCATAGAATAGTTCATGCAAGGGGAATACTCAGAGAAAAAGGGCTCCATTTTGGGTAATAGCAAGTCAGAATTATAGCACAGGGATAGATATAAAGGGGTGTAGGATTCCAACACTTGGAGCAGACAATAGATAATGCTGTTCTCTATTTTTCATTGGGACAGCCATTAAACAGTGACACTTTATCACAGTTTTTGGTTTTGCAGACTGTACAGAATATGTCATGAAATAAATTTAACATGGGATCAGAATTACATTGTGCAGTGGAAGTGATGTACATCATCAGAAAGCCCTGGAAGGGCAGGACATGCTGGTAGAGCATTGGAGGTGGAGAGACTTCCTATCATTATCTCAGGCATGGACATTTCCAATCCACATTTCAATCTGCAGAAAGATACAATGATATTCTTCCTCATGGAGTACAGAAATTTTAAGACAAGTACTGAAAATATAAAATATAATAAAATCTCTGAGTAGCTGAAAAAATACAACAATGAGGTTTGTGTCAGTATCAAGATTACATATTTTCTATAAAGAGCTTTTTGCTGAGGTTTCTCACCCTCTGTGCTACCTCTCAAATCATAACTCATTGCTCATGGACTAGAACAATGAGGAGCACATTTATAGAGACTTGGAGTTGAAGGAAGCCATGTTCCCATGGCTACCCAGCAATAAAGTCTTGTTCAAAAAGGTGAAAACCTTTTGCCTACATGTCACTTTACAGAGGCCACTTTAGGTTCTGCAAAATAATTCTGTAGGGGGGATATCAGAGATGTGTGGCAGGATGTGCTGCTTGCGTGAGGAGAAGGGAGTTGGAGAGCCTGAATGAAGCAATTCCCAGAAATGCATGCATGTCCTGGGGATGACGCAGGATATTGGTGCAAGGTGTCAGATGAAGCAGGATTTAAATATAGCCAGTAGAATTTATCTGAGCAGGAGTTTCTGGCAGTATTTCTTTGCCCTCTGGTCGTCAGTTTTAATTGCTTCATCCACACTGCTCTTACACAATTATCCACCAAACTGGCTAAGGGATTTTCAAGAGGATTAGCAAGATAACTCCTCAGAACAATGCAGTTGTGTCCAACTCATCATGTCCTGGGAGTGTAGAGGAGGACATCAAAGCTATCATGCAGTCCATCAAGCTCTTTTGGGAAGGAATGAGTTCTTAAATTTTTTCAGTAGATGTTTGGCAGAGACACTGGAAACTGCAAAGTGAATCATCACCATCCCTAGAGCAGTCCTTTGAATAATCAAAAATTCCTACAACAAACCCAATTCTTTCCTCCTAAATCATATTTTCTAAGTTTCTTATCCCTCTTGTAGGTTCCAATAATTTCACATTTCTTCAGTGTACAAAGACCACAACTGAAGCCACTATTCCAGCTGTGGCTTACTCTGTTACAAATAGAGCAGAATAATTACTTCCTGTGTCTTATGTGTAACTCCCCTGTTAATACAGATATAGAGCTCTCTTTTCTACCCTGCAGGTTCACAAAGTTGACTCTTATTTTCTTGCTTATCCATTATGCTCTGTAGTACTTCTCCCTACTGCATCATTTCCCATTTTAGACTCATTCATTCAGTGTCTCCTTCGTGGACCACTTTGCTCTTCTCTTTGCAGAATTCTACCCTTCAGATTTCATGCTTTGGGAGTCTTTTTCAGTTTGTCCAGAATAATTTTAGTTTTGAACCTGTCCTCCAGAGTGCTTACACAGTTTTCGCCTTCATGTTATCTGCAAATTTGTGTGCACTTTCAGTTCATTAACAGTCCACAAAAAATACATAATCAGTGGGGTCACAGCTGGTTTCTTCAGGTTCCATCTTCCCCAGTGTGACAAAAAGACATTAACTACTCTTTCGTCTCTGCTTAAATGTCTGTGTTTACAAATTGCTGTTGTAGCTACTTTTCTTTACTACCCCACAGTCATTTTCTTTTCTATTGTCTTTATAGATTGCTCAGTCTGATATGCAGGTCTAAGGGACAGTGGCATGGGGGACTGAATTAATAGTGAAATTCAATGGGAGTTTTTGCTAAACTAGCAGACCCGCAGCAAGAAGAAAGCAGTTTTAAATCCTGGCTAAGTAAAGTATTCAGAGCACTGGGCAAAGAAGAGTTCATCACTGAAATCACAGCAGTCAACTGTGATCCCTGTTCTTTACCTGAAAGCATTATGTGTTATGAGGTTTGGATGGGCAACATGTGATCAGTGCTTGGAGTAGCTTCAATTCCATTATAAATTAGTGTGAAAAGAGGTGTTGGCTACCTTCAGGACACCTAAGGTGGTTTCACAAAAGCTTAAAAATAGAATTGACCTCAGGAGGTCATATAGTCCTACCTTCCACTCAAAAAAGGACTGACGCCAATTCAGAATTAGCACTTCTGGCTCCAGGCAGACAAATCCCAAAAATCTTCAAGGGTGGAGCTTGTACAACTGCTTCAGGGATCTGTTCCAGCTCTGTGATACCTTCTGAGTGAAAAAATACTTCCTTGTGTTCAGTCCTGTTTGCTTGATTCCCTGGTGTTCGGGTCTCCACTTCAGACAGACAACACAAGGAAACTGTGATGGAGGGGGTTGCTGGACTCAGAACAGAATCAACATGTTCACAGATGGCAGCTGTTAAAACAAATGCAAGTTGTTTAAGAGGACTCTAATCTGAAAGGTCGTGATTGAGCGCTGTTCCATTCTATCTGTCATCTCTATAGCCCCCGGGCTGACTCATCCAGACCTGCTATCACACTGTAATCTTCTGACTGCAGGAAGCTCCTGACACTCTGAAGATGAGATCTGGTAGTTGTCTGATGGGTGGAAACACGTGGCAGCATCTCCTGAGTGATAGCTGCAGTGGAGGTGGCTGCAAAGCTGTGATCAGGACAGTGACAACCCTGTTGCCCTGCTGATTTGAGAATATCTGTTTTTGAGAAGCATATTCCCCCTGAAGATGGAGGGGCTAAAAAAGGCAAGATATATTTGTGTATGTGTCATCCGGCAGTACTTGATATCTCTCTATCATATCACACATTGGTATCCTTGATCTTCCTGATATTGACAGTACTGTTGAAGTCTTTACTCCACGTGAATCCAAAGTTTAAATGGTTAGGAACTGATCCACCTCTATCCTCTGCCCAATACTTAAAAAATAATCCCCATTCTTTTAGCTTCTTTCTCTTTCTTCCACAAGTCTCAGAAAAACAATAGTGATACTAGAAATAATACAAAAATAATAATAATTGTGAAGTATAAATATTGCATTTTAAAAGTTTCATAAAATTACCAAGCAATTCTGGTGACTTTTTAGATTTTATGTACATCATATATAGCAGAAGAAAAGGCATAACTTGATCATAAAGAATAAAAATCTTATTTTAAAATAACCTGATACAGATACATATACAATATAGGCACCTCCTTTTTTCATTTTCTCCATGGTAAAAGGAAAAAGTTATAAAGATTCAAATATCTAAAGATGTTGGCTTCTTCCTGTAAATGCCCTTGAATATTACTTTTGGTAGAAGGTAGATGACTTACATGAAATTTGCTCTTCACTTCTCAGGATTTTCCTAATGTCTCCCAGCTTGAAAATTATATTGCTTCTGATAAATTCTGTAGGGCTTGGTTGAGGTTTGCTCTGATGAGGCAGGAAATGGGCATTCCCCATAAATAAAAAATCAAGATTAACCAGAATTGAAGGTTTATTTTTTTCAGGAAAAATAATTTCCTGTTAAAATTGTCAGTGTCAAATCTGATGAATTGTCTCAAGTTTTGGGAGACAAAAGGAATTATAAAATTCACAGGTTAAAGCTGCAAAAATTACAGGTATTTTGGCAAACAGACTAACACTATCACCAAGCTTTCTTTTCCACATCCACTTGCACCAACATAACTAGGACTAGCTCTGTCAAAATCCACAAAATTACAGTCATAGTGCAGGAGGACAAAGTGACAAGGGATTTATTCCTTGACTTTGATGTTAAAATGCTCATGCAGTGAAGATCTGTCTTCTGGTTGTTCCTCTCCAGTAGAAGAGCTAACATTAGGAGCAAAAATTCAGCCCTCACCCTATTTTTCAGAATTCTGTCACTGCAATTGGTGTAAGCGTGGTAGGTATTTAACTCTGTGAAGAAATGTTCTGGTTCTTCTTGTGTGCGCTGTTCATTAACATTTAGAAAACAGGCAAGGTTTCTTTCTCAGTAAATGTCAAGAAAAAATGTGCATTTGATTTTTTCCTCTACAACATGCACTTCCCATCCTAGTCTTTTGTTCTATAATTACTCTTCAAATGAAAGTATGGAACAGGTCACCATATTGAAAACGCCTCCTCAAAAATCAATGAGTCTTTTCTATTCTGGATTGCATTACAGATAAGAATGCTGCAGTAATCCTTTTCATGAGGGAAAAATATAGAGACCTTTATATAGCACTATAAATGATGTCTCTCCAGAGTGAGCAGCAGTGTTTCTCAAATAGCTGCTAATAAGACTAAATATGGTAGAGCATTGCAGTGAATCACAGTGTAGTGCTGGGTTATGCAACCCTCTAGGTCACTTACGTAAAGAGAACAACTGAAGTGCAAGCAAATTCCTCTGTTAATTAGTTTGTAAGGCACAAGTGGCATTTAAAGAGAAAACATCTCATGGCTGGCTCTTGCAAAGTGATGTGAGACTGGCACAAATGTTCTTTGTGTTTTCTCCTCTGAACCTCTGGATCCATACACTGCTGGGAATAATTTTGGTTGAACCCACTCAGCACTCTTTTGGATTCCTTCTGATCATGGGCAGAAGGGAGGTTGCTGATACAGCTCAAATTATTGTCTGTTTGTAAAATTTTCTTAGGGGTCTACAGGAAAGAGGAGGAAATAAATGCTCCAGTAAATGTCATACTGTGAAAAGTAGGATCAAGAACCTCCTCTTGTAAGTTCAGAAAGTCTTGCCCCTTCCTGACCATGAGTATTACTGACCTCTAAAATTCATATTCCTGCCTACTTTTGCTGATTAATAAGATGAGATGAATTCTGGGCTGTTCATGGCAACTGAATTGTCTTTCAGTGTTTTCTGTGTTTCAAAGCCCTGCAGAATTTTCTACTGGAATAGGATAAGAGGATCCGTAGCATCCAATAATATATATAACTTGAAAACTGAGCTGCAGTAGAAACACATCAGATCTTACAAAAGGTGAGAATATCTCTGCATGCAACATTTCATTTTTGCCCTTTAAGGAATTTATAGACATGGGCATTTGAGTAAAATTATTCAGATGCTGTGCAAGAAGGAAGTATACCAAAGACCAGCTCATTATAAAACAAGAACATGTTTCGTCTTGAATCCATTAGTTGCAGCTAACAACAAATTATCCAGTGAGTTAATTACTGGCATTGTGGATGGCAATGCAAATTGAATATTTGCTTTACAAGCACTGTAGCACTTCCCCACATGATTGGAATGGAAGAGAACTCCTGTAAAGAGGTTTTCCAGCTTAGGCTCTGTACTCAGAATCTCCCCAGTCATTATTATATTTCAGACACATGACAGATGCCCATAAGGACTGAGAGAAGGTTCTTTATTCTGTGGCAAAAAATTGTGGTTTCAGACCTTCTCTGTGATCTGAGAGGTACTGAGGAGGATGCAGATCATAGGACAAGAGCTAGACAAACTTTAAATGAAAAACTGTCAATCCAGAAGTGTTTTAAAGATGGTGTTTTCACACTGGAACAGGGAAGGGGATTCATAGAGCCCCAGTCAGCTCTTTAGAGGGATGTGAGTAGCTGCTACAATTGATCAAAGTATGAGTGAAGGGAAAACACAAAACAGCCCATGGAACATTGCCCCACAGATGTCAGAAAGACAAAGGTGAAAGGAATGAGATGGACTTTTGCTAAGCCTTCTCAAAGGATCAGGATACAATTGCTGTTTACACAGCATGTTGTTTTGCACGTTCCTTAGTTTTGTGCCATCTTTAACGTGTTTGCAGAAAGCTTCAAATGCTTGTCAGGGAGGGACTCTCTCTACTAAGGGTGCACAGAGACAATGTGCTTCATCTTCTCAGATGCTGGGAAATGAGACAGGAACCCTGTCTAATGTCTATGCTCTTTGCTTGGGCTTGGCTACTCATTCCTCAGCCCTTTCTGTTTTGTCAGCCACAACAGAAGGTTTCAGTGTGGTGTGTACACAGCGTGCTTTCCTTTTACGTTTGGAAAGAGTTTGCAGAGCTCATGGCTTGCTTTCTTGATTGAGGTGGACTCTTTTGATTCTTTCAACAGCTTAGGAATTATTCTGAGAAAGTTTAGCCAGTTTCTACACATTATTTTCACCACCACAGGAAAAGCTAAACATTCTTCACTTCAGGGAAGCAGCAGGAAAGCCAAATTTCTAGATTTTTTTTAATACTAAACTTGAGCAATTTATGAGAGGTTTTAATTTTCCTGGGGAAAATCCCCAAAAAGAACAGCAGGCTGCACAGGTTTCATTCCATCCAAGAGGATCAACTATTTGCTTATAAGAAGCTGTGACTTGTGACATCTCTTTACTTTGTATAAAGCTTACAATACAAAGAAATCAGGGGACAGCAGTGGTGAGAACACAGTTGTATGTCGATGTGGTGCCAGAAGGATGCTGAGGCAGAATTTACAACTGAAATATTTGACTTGGAATATAAATTCTTTCATGCAGAGATTATAAACTCTCTCAGGTTGGAGCCTGGAACCATGTGCCCCTCACCATGATACAGGCCAGAAGTGTGTAAATCTTAAAAAAGGAAGAGTTTATAATAAAATGCATCAGTAACACAAGGAAACCTAAGAATAGATTGAAACTATTACAACATAACAATGGACTATGACAAAGAGCTTGTGTCTGCCACAATTTATCACTGTACCATTTTTACGTATTACATTATAGTGGAGTAAGAGTGGATTTTTCAGTATTTCCATCTTCAAGGGTTTGAAAAGGGAAAGTCTTCTGTCCATAAGTGTCTGGGAAGGGGATGGCACAAGAAAATTGTCTCAGGCAGGGTGTTAGATATGCTGCTAGAGGTACCTTTTTCTTCAAATGTCTCTTTTATTTCTCTTTTCCTCTTTTACTGGAGTTTATTTAGAGGAGAGGAACTGTCTGACTACTTTCTTATAAACATCCTGCTGGATTTTGGCCAGGCCTTGAAATGTAGCTTGAATAATTTATATTCTGAAAAGGCTGAAAAGTAGTTTATTTTGGCAAAGTCATCCCCATGAACAAGCCCAAAAGTTTGGGCAATTTGTCTTCCTAAGTTTTAAATATAAGTTATTATAGCTAGAAAGGAGAAATTTGAGAGGGGGAGTTAAGAAAGGAGAAAGAACCTGCATGAACAATAAAAAGATAAGAAAGAAATGTAATTAGTTTACTCAGCTCTTTTTCACTTGAAAAAGAGCTTTTGCTTTGATTTTCTCTTGTTTAAAAACTGTGCTGAAAGGTGAGAACAGCATGAATCCATTTTTCACAATTTCATGTTGCCTGAGAAGTGTTACAGCAGCAGGTCTGGATGAAGGGTAGAAAGAGACAAGTCAGTGCAAGTAACAAAAAATTAGCAGGGGGTGACTTAAAGAGAAACAACAGCAAACAGTTTTTCCAGCACAGAAGAAAAGAAGGAAATATGAAGAAGAAAGGGCAGAACACAAGGATGAGTCCCTTTCTTCTCCCAGGCACCACGTCTGGGGTGTAAGGAGTCATGATTGTTACCTTTGATTCATTCATTATTAACCTTAAATCTGTGAAAAATACTTGTGATGAAGCTCACTTCATCATGTAAACACTAGCAATCCGAATTTCATTAATTTCTTAATCCTCAAAGAATGCTATGACTCAAATGAGAAAAAATTAGCATTTTTCTCAATCTCAGTGAGAAATGCAGAGAATAAGTTTGCTTTTTCCCCTGGAAAGTAAAGTGAAAATTCTCAGGTCTGATTTAGCAGAGTCCTGCAAATAATGAATAAAAGATTAAAAATGCTTGACAGAGAGTTTATGTTAATCAGTGTCTTCTCATGAGGGCAGGTTTCCTCCAGCAAGCCTGTAAACTTTGATTCTGTGTAATTGGGAGGTTAAAAGTTCTCCTAATAAGCATCCATTTCTATAGGGAATGTAAAACCTATTTTGCAATCTTAAAGGTAGGGGGATTTTAAAGCGCTTCTAATTATGAAGTGAATTTGCCATTTTGGCAAAATTCAAGTGTGGACCCAACTGAAGCCTCAGAATCACCATTTTTGGCAATGTAACAGAAGGTTAGATGACTATATTGATAACTTTTCTTTTATGACTATAGAGATAGTAAAACAGAAATGAAGAACAAATGGTCAAATACATCTATTTAACCAATCATTTAACGATTATGATCAAATAATTTTGTTTGCCTCAAATGCATTTTCTGACTTGTACTTTGTCTCCTAGAACAGAGAAACAGAAACTTTTCTACATTAGAGTCAAGAGGAACTTGCTGGATAAATATTTGGGTTAGTGAGGTTCATTGGAAATAGCCCTCAATAGAGATTTACCTGCAATTTACAACAGAATTAGTTGATGGATATGGCATAGAATTAAAATACAATTTCAGGACTACTCAACTGAAATATAAGCACAAAATTATGGATTAAACTCTGCCAATCAATAGTGTCTCATTGATTCTGAGGAGTGCAGGATCAGGGAATAATAAATAAACCCAGTTTTTGCTTAAGACCAAAATAGAAGTTATATTGCTAAAGTATATTTTCCAGAGGTAGGGAGTTTAGGTGAAAGTGCTCGAAACAGCTGCCATCTTACAGGGCCTTGTGCTGAAATTGTTTTCCTGTGCACATGGCATATTCAATGTGCATGACCAATCAGTCTGCTTGTAAAGAAGTTAGTGCTACACATTGTTTTATGAAAATGCAGTAAGAACAAGGGCTACTTTTCAACTGGGTGGTGACTGCTTGCCTTTTACAGACAGCTGTAGGGCATGGGATCTCAGTATTGCAACATATTTTGGTTGATCACAAAACCTTCAACCCTCAGCAGTGGCACTAATTGCAAAACCAGGTCTTGCTCACAATTCATGTTATCATATTCCCAACTTATTCTTGTTCTTTGTCCCACTTTATTTACAGCCTCATATCCCAACCTTCCAAGAGCTCAGTCCTGTGAGCTGAGGGGACCCAAACACAAAAGGTTCAAACAGATATCTCCACTCTTGTAGCCCAGCAGATGTGTCTAGGTCAAGATATCCCATCATACAGAAGACATAACTTGTTTGGGAGTTTAGAGGATAATGGCAGTCTCAAGGCACAGGGAGCAAAATCTGCAGGAAATATGAGTGGCTGCACAGGACACTTTATGCCATTTCAAGTACAAAGCTCAACTCTTTGTTCTTGTCTTGCTAATGGGAACAAACAGCACAAAAGAAAGAGGTCTAATGAGTGAAAAAGTGCACTAATGGGTTATTAGTAGATTCTCACACATAAATCTTGGTATGAGAAACTGAAAAGATGTTTTCAGCATCAAGAAGATCAAATGGACATAGATTTAACCCTTCTTCAGTCATGCTGTTATATGAGATAATTTGAAAATTATTGTTTGACAATTGAAGAATTTTCAAACTGTGTTGCAGAAAGCTTCACTAAATTGGTGGCCTTATGGACTAAAGCCCAAACTTCTCTTTTAATGACAAATGTCACTTTTTCTGAGCTACATCTGATGCTGTGTTAGAAGGTAGAACTCGATTTTTAAAGTATAGGACTTTGCCTCAACATCTGCAGTGCCCCTGAATGGCTGAGTAGATATGAAAAAGGGTAAAATTAACACTGCTTTACTATTGAGGATAAAAGTAACGAACTAAAATACTTTAAAACATGTTGAGAATGAACAGAAAAACAGTTAAAAGCAAAAAACCACACCATCACTATGAGACTGAAAAGTTTTAAGGAACTACAGAGATCCCTTCTGCCTCAGAGGATTAGCCCATCTTGGCAATTAACTCAGTATGAGATGACAACATTCTAAAATAAATATAAGGAAATAAAGAAGAAAATAAAAAGGTTCCAGGTTACCATGAAGGAACTAGAAGGGTGGGATTCAGTTCAAAAATCATGAGACATTAATTTAGCTGGGCTTGTCCAAAAATCCTTAATTCAGATGCCTACACCTACGTCAGTTGTCTAAGCTCCTGTTGTATGCTAAAAACTGTGTGGCAACATGTTGCAGGTTAGCTAAAGACTCTGTCCCAAGATGGTAAAACTAAGTTAATACCCAACATGTGCTGTGGTTCCTTGTACAAAACATACAGAGGTATTAGGTTTTAGTGCATGTCTGATAATTTTAGTATGTATTTGAGGGTGATGTCCTGTCATTCATCACCTTCTTCAAAGGTCCCAGGTTGTGAGGTTCTGTGTGGTCCTGAAATTTGCTTCATGCCTGTCACTGCTAAATCAGGAAACACCTCACAAGAATAAGCAACCAATAGAAAGTGGTAGGCACTGGAGGAAGTCTTGATCTCTCTGAGTTAGAGGACAGTATCAAGATACTGATATTTTTTGGACAAAAAAACCCTGGCACTGGTATAGTTTACATACTAGATGGGAATTTTAATAATGGTGCTGAAAATGCAAAGATACTAAAAAAGGTTTTACAGGCTCTGTTCAGAAAGGACAGAGTGAGATCTTAGAATTATGAAGTGTGTCTTGTTGCGGGATGCTGCATTGCCTTGTTTTATTGTTGTGATTTAACCCTAGCCAGCAATTAAGTGTCACGCAGCTGCTCAGTCACTCTCCCTCCCTGCCCAATTGGATGGGGAAGAGAATCAGAAAAAGGTAAAATCTGTGCATTGAGATAAGAACAGTTTATTAATTGAAATAAAATGAAATATATTAATGTTATTAATAAAAACACCACTACCACTAATGGAAAGGAAAAATAGAAAGAATAAAACCCAGGAAAAACAAGTGATGCACAATACAATTTCTCACCACCCACTGATCAATGCTGAGCCCATCCTGCAGCAGTGATCAGCCCCTCTGGACCAACTGCTCCCAATCTGTATACTGTCCATGATGGTCTGTGGTACAGAATATCCCTTTGGCCAGTTCAGGTCAGCTGTCCTGACCATGCTTCCTCACAGCTCCTTGTGCTCCTGCTGACTGGCAGGGCATGAGGTACAGAAAAATTCCTTGGCTTAGTGTAAGCAGTACTCAGTGGCAACTAAAGCATCAGTGTGTTATTAACAATGTTCTCATGCTAAATCCAAAACACAGGAATTAGGAAGAAAATTTACTCTATCCCATCTGAAATCAGGACATTGATAGATGTAGATTACATATATTCCTGTAACTGTCAGTCCTGCGCTACTTGCGATCAAGAGATGATAAATATATTTTACATTTGTAAGCTGAGTAATTTCCCACTAGATGTTGCAATATCAGTTGAAATGTGCAAGAAAGACCTTGAAAGTGCTTCTCCTGTGCCAATATTTAAACGTGCAGTGATGACGTTAAAGTTGCACAGACATTTAAGTACATCTGCTATAGCCAAAGTAGCATACCAGCTGACCAAAGAATGCATACACAGCTAATATAAGCAATTAATGACAGTCAATATACCTTAAGGATCTAGCTGTTTTCAGACAGCCCTGTTCTCCTTCTTTATGAGATTACAAGTTCTGCTGGCATCGGCAATTGAACAGGTGTGGTATTATTCAGGCTTCCACAAATTGTTCAGTTTAGTATCACACAATATGGTGAAGAACAAAGGAGCTCTCTAGGGTATCAACAAAATAAATAATGAGTGACTTAATATTTGCCTGTCTCAAAGATTTCAAAAAATTGTCATTAGGGGATCTTTATCAGACAAGGTTACTTCTAGGAACTTCTGTAGAATTTGGTGAGAAATTTCATGGTGTTTAATTGTTTCACCTTTTTAGGAATCTAATACAAAATCCCTAGTGATGCAGTACTAAATACTGGCAAGAATTACAGGACTGCTAAAACCAGAAAGAGGTTCATCCACTGGTATGGTTGAGTAAACCCTAGACAAACCAAATCATTCATTTCAAAACAGGTAATGCAAACCCTTCTTGCAGAAAGGTGTTCTGTAACCTGGAAAGCACTGACTGAAAATAGCATTGGCTTCTAAGAGGAAATGGAGTAGCAAGAGCTCCTGTATGATACAGAGGCAAAAAGTGCTAATTCAATTCTTGTCAGTATAAACAACAGAATAGTGAGTAGGAGGAGGAAATTGACTTTTCTTTCTGTGTGACATTATTGGGACTGATGTGGAATAATGTATACAGTCCTGATGTCAACATTTTAAAAGGGATGTTGAAATACTACAAAGGATATAGAAATAAGCCACAGATATGTTTTGATGTCTGGAAGAGGAAATAAAAGAGAGAACAGTGAGAGCTCAATCTGTTTATCTTATCAGACAGATCAGAAGACAGCTTGATTATAGCATGTAAGAACCTTCATGGGGAGTAAATACCAGTTACTGAATGGCTCTTTAATGTAGCAGAGAAAAGCACATCAAGAGCTAGTGGCTGGAAGTGAAGCCAAATTCAAAGCAGAAATTAGACACAAACGTCTAACAGGGAAGGTGATAAGCCACTGAGTACAAAGGAGATGATAAATTCTTTCTCACTTCATTTTTTTTGCAGTCATTTTTTGATGCCCTTCTCAAAGACTGTGTTTGTTTGGTCATGCCCAAGGAATGCAAGCTTAGTATGGAGGTAGCAGTATCAAAGATCCTGGCTCAGGAAACAGTTGGATAGATCAGGTGGTCTCTTCCTACCTTCATCACTGTAAATCTCAGGAGTGTATCTTCTACATCCAACCCTATGCTTAATCCTTGTAAGATTTCCTCCATAAACCATGAAGTTCATCCTAGTGCTCTTAGCAGTGGGGTTAATACGTCGCCTTAGCAAAACACCAGAGAGGTGATACAGAGGAAGGATGGAGGTAAAATTTATCTGGGTGCTCTTCCTGGGCAAAGAGGATAGCAGACAGGACATGACAAAAGTTTGACCACTTCTCAGTGCCCTCCAATTCATGTAACACCACAGAAAGGTCTGTAGCAGGTTGCTAAATACGGAGCTTGGTACAAAAAGGGAGAAAGATACAGCAATTTTACGATTATAAGCCGCACCATTTTGACTAAAATTTTGGTCCCAACTCAGAAGTGCGGCTTGCACTCAGGAGCGGCCAATATATGAAGTTTGGAAATTTCCCAACCTGGAAGTGTGAGCTGTGGTGCCAAGCTGAGCTCGCGAATCAAGCACCTGCCTGTAAAACCCGGGATCGCGCTATTGTTTCAAATTGGTTACTCTGTTGCACGGTTGGGGGAGGCGGGCTTCTGCCGGCAGCGCAGGGGAAGGCAGGGGTTCCCTTCTACTGGCACTGCGGCATGGGGGAAGGAGGGGGTTGTGTCCCTCTGGCCCCATGCCGCAGGGGGAAAGTGGGGGCTCCATTCGCCGGCACCACAGGGGGAAGCGGAGCTTGCGAATTGAGCGCCTGCCAGTAAAACCTGCAATTGTGTGATTGTTACAAATTGGTTACTTCGTTGCGAACAAAACTGCAGTTTACAATCCAGTGCGGCTTATATATGGACAAAGAACAAAATGTTGCCGACACCCAGAAGTGTGGTTTACAATCAGGTGTGGCTTATAATCTTGAAATTACTGTACTTGCTGTAGCATCTCAGGGATATACAGAAAGATTTATTGCCTTTTTATTAACAGTTTGCTCATTTCCCTATGCCTCAGGACACAGGCTTTTCAAGCCTGAAGTCAGTAATAAAAACATTCAGATTTGAAAAATTAGCATGAATGAAAGAAAGATGTTAATTTTGTTGTGACAGTTATCTAGCAATTCACTGCAAGAGACTTCCGGAGTTTTTAATATTATCTCATGGTCAATGATACAGGAATTAATTCTAGGTCAAGTTCTGACATTTTTATCAACATTCCACATACTTGTTTCTCTACACAGTTCAATTGACTGAAAGGGGACATTTGCATAAAGTGATGGCTTCTGTGCAGCTACAGCAACAGCAGGATTTAAAATCCAACCCTTGTGCTGTTCTGAGCTATTTCCATACCCTGTAATTGTTGAAGAAGATAAAAGATTGACAAGATAACAACTTTTAGAGTAAATTTTGTAGCCCTGAAATCCCCTTCGGCTCATCATGAGAATTCCTCCTCTCCACTTAATGAGGTGCCTGAATTCCTTGGATAGAAGGAGAAGGAGACACAGATGAGTCATAGGCATGGTTTGCCCCCTTGAAACAAATAAAGATATCTGTTCTCTGAGAAAGAAAACTCTTTTGAATATGGTGGTCTGATAGCCTTTACAGTCCTCCAATACACATTCTCAGCCTTGAATGTCCAAGACTGAAAGAGCAAACTTCAATTTGTAATCTGTTTCCTCATAATAAAAACTTCCTAAATTAACAACCAATTCATGGTACTCTCAAAAACATTTTATTAAGTCTCAGCACCTTCAAAATATTCCCACTGAGTCTTCCTCAGCAACAGAAGTTTTGACACCCTGTTGGATAAAATGCTCACAGTAAGATAAAAAGCAGATGTGCCGAGTCAGCTGAAGCTCAGTGAGCAAAGCAGAAGGGCAACATCTGACAAGTATGCAAATTTGATAACTGTTAATTATACCCCCTTAGGATTGCTTGTGTGCAAGGTGATAGATCCTCAGCACTGACTTCATGATTAGAAGCCTTGGCCAGCTTTGCTTCAGAGTACAAAATCTCCTTCTACGCAGCACTGAATTTCATTGTGGGGTTTTCTGGTTTTAACACTTCAGGGGCTGTGCAACCTAATATACAATGCAAAAGCAGATTAGTTACCTCAGGGCACATTTGAAAGATTTCTTGCTAATATGATCTGAGTCAATAGTGTGACACAAATTAGCATGAATCCCATAGCAGTAAAACCCCCTCCACATTTACAGTACTACAAGGTTTATTTAGTATTAGTGAAGAGCAGTGAGATCGATTGTGATACTTTCTAGGGCTACACAGTGAATATTTGTGGCATCAGATAGGCACATCTCCAACACAACTTTTAGCCACATAGTTAGTTGACAACTTGACAAGAGTATCATATGATTTAGAGACTAAAATAATTTACTAGATTACCATGTTCACACATGGAACATGGTAAAAAAGTTTCCTTTTCTTTTGGTGTGCCAGGGTAAGGAACTCACAATTATTGTCTGCATTTTTCCAGTGTTCTGTCTAGGCAATTTCTATATCACTAAGTAATAAAACTTTTGCTATTTCTCTAGGACATTATTCCTCAGCCTAATGAACTTCACCATTAAGATATTTGTTCCCTGTTTATCCCAAATCCTTTTTTTCTAGTGTCATATTATCAAGTGCTGAATGCCAAGGAAAAAATGATGAACATTATAAAAATTTACTAGGGATTAAGTTGCAATCCTTCTGCAATACATGTGGTTCCATTTAACTATCCCAACTTTGTTGAGAATTTTGCAACTAAATTACTGCCTACTTAGTTAAAAGTTTCCTCTGTTGCCACTTTCTTGATGTGCTGATTTATTGATGGCTGAAAGAGAGAATAAGCCAAGCAGCTCAACTAGCAGATTCCAGTGGGAGGAGGTCAGCAGAACATCTGCTTTGCAATTTGCAGTTTTTTACTTATTCATGTGCAGAGTTCTGTTGTCCTGGGAATAGTTCAAACACATAATATACAGACTTCTAATAAAAGGAAAAAATCTGTGTTTACTAAGTTCTCAGAAAGTTGGATTTTGCTTCATTTAAGTAATAAATTCTTAATTTGCCTTCACAATTCGGAAGTGAGTTTGTCATCAGGTTAACTGAAAAACTTCTTGCGTGCCTAAAGAATTATCTCCTGTTATTACATGTGTAGACATGACTTTTTCTTGGGTTTTTTTACTTTTTATTTTTGGTTAATTGTGCCTTAAAATTAATAGGTTGCTCAAGTTGTGGTTATAAATGGGACTGAATGAAAATCTAGTTTACAACATTCTTAAAGAGAGAGAAATCTTGGATGTTCAGATAAGCTTCACAAACAGCCTTTCTCTGTATAATGAGGTAATATAGTAAACAACTACTCATTTTTTCCCAGATTCAAAAGCCTCTAAAGGTCTGAGAAAGCCCTATTTTAGTCTGCATTTTCCAGTTCATCATCTTCTATAGTTCTAATAATAGGATGCAAGCATCTATTACAGTTGTAATGACAGGGCTATAGTAACAGGACTACATGACACAGTATTTGCCTTTTTGAATTAGGCAAATCAGCTATCTCATTCTGGAGACTGTCTATGGTACTGACAAATATTAGACACTTGTGCAGAAGTAGGGGGAAAAAAGAATAGTACATCAGAGAAAAATAATATTTTTTAAATACTTTTTATGCCCTGGGTACTGAGAGTTCATTTCCTGACATTAGTCATGCTTTACAAAAGTAAATTCAAAGGTGTGATGGTCTTCTGCTGTATCTATCCCAGGGAGGCAGGTCCAGCAAGGTGTCTCAGATACCTGGGGCTATCCCAAGTGGCACTGAGAATGCCTGGGCTAAGACTCATGCACTGAGCACACAGTCAATGAATCCACACACAGTCAATGTATCCAAGAGAATTATTTGGCTTAATCAAAGACTGTCAGCTGCATGGTAGCATTGCTCTCCACTGACTCTTAAATACCTGTCTATCAAAACTACAGCTGGATGTTATAATGAACGTAGTGAACTGATTAAAGCTGCAAATTAAAAAACAAGCAAAGCAGGGGAAGTAAAGGGTGTGTTTATGCGTCACACACCATCCAGCAAATTTTGTCCAGGAAGGGCTCTAGTCGTCTTGAGCACTTCATGCTTCTCTCCTTAATGATTTTGCTTCAACAGATGCTGAGAAGCTTCTCTTCTGCTGAAATCTGCTTCAGCTCCACTGGGCATGAATCACCAGTAGCAGCACATGCCTTCCACAAAGCTAGCCTGGTGCTTGCTGGGCTCTCAGATAAGAGGGACTTCTATAGGACCCCCCTTCCCTCTAGGTTTTCTTCTTATATGAGATCAGCTCAGGGCACAGGCAGGATTAGGGGATCAGATAACAACACATCCTGCAGCAAAATGAACTCTGATAACTTGTCTACAAACACTCAGATTTTCATCTTTCAGCTCTCTGTGTCATCCTGAACTTGAATGCAATTACAGCTATCTCCTCTGGCTTACTGCCCATGAATTATTATCCTGTACATCATCCATAATTTGACATTTATTTGTTCCAAATTAAAATGACCTTTACTCTTGGGAGATAATAAATAATTTTTGGAATTATAGTAATTCTCTGTCACCTGAAATAATGCATAAAGGTATGTTAGCACCAAAGGCAGGATAAGGAAAAGGAAGTACTTCAGATATGTGAACAATCAAGATTGATAGATGATGTGCATTGGTGGCTTCCCATTATTTATTTTACTGTGAAAATATATTTAAGATTTACAATATCTTTTAGTAAAAAGAGTCACATTTACTATATATGGGAGGTCTCCTCATGAATCTTCATGAGAAAAATAACAAAGGGCTCACAGTTTTATCCTAAGCAAGGATGTTTACTAACTTTTCTGTTAGAGATACCTGGTCCCTTTCTTCCAGCAGCTCTATAGGTCACTTTTTGCAAGTGTGTCTTTGGGCAGGCTATGGGGCCAGGAGGAAGTTTTATTTCACTTACTCACATGAGGCATTTGCTGAGGGACTCTAATTCATTTCAATAGTGAGTACCAGCACCAGCCTACATTAGAAGCAGGAGATTAAAAGGCTTTTTTCCTTCTCTCTTTGGGAAGAAAAAAATCCCCTAATGCTCCACAAACTTCTATAATTTCAGTATTTGACAGCTACTGTTGCTGTCCCTCTACAAGCTGTGTCACAGACTGATGAACATGACCTTTAGACCAGTTGATCAGCTTGCAGAAATTCAGATGGGCAGAGAAGACTTGTTAAGGAGCATACCTACGCACCCTAAACCTTTGTAATTCTATTGAAAAGTAACACTTGTCAGTGCAAGTGAGGTATTTCATTATAATGAACACTCTTCAAACATGCCCTAGGTGACTAGAAATATGGAAAGTAACCTAAATCAGAGATAGATGGATTAGAGAATCTCATTTCCTATTCATCACTAAGTATAGGCACACAGCCTTTGAGACCAACTTTGCTGTGTCCCTGGCTGGGAATCAGCCTCTTCACAGTGGTCTGCCTAAGCAGCAAAGCACTTTCATCCTGCATGTCAAAATGGCATAATGCCAGCACAAAGTGTGTCTATCATATTGAATGTGAATTCTACTTTAAAAGAACATCCACATTTTCTTCTTTCTGTATAAGTGAAGAAGACATGCCTCAAAAATGATTTTCAGAGCACTGAAAAATTTGTAAGGTAGATTGGTGATAAATCCTCTCTTTGCATGGTTTAAATAAAGGGTCTCATGATAAACAGCAAATGCTGAAGCCAAGCGGCTCAGCTCTTTTTGAGCTGTTTTTGGATCACACTCAGAAGGAAATTAGGAAAAAGTAAAGAGGGAGAGAACAAGCATATTGAAATTCTGAAGAAATACAGGCTTAATATGATATGTCATTGAAGGGGTTTAAGTACAGCTTGCTAAGCACTTACTGCAGGACATATATAAGGTGAATACTCGGAAGTTGTTACACAGAATATCCCTGGTGTAATAAGGAAAGTTTTTTCCTGATGGAAAGTCAGACAAGGTGAGAAAGAAGTAGGAGAAGTAGCTCAGCAGTTCCTCAAGCAGAACAGAGGAGGGGCCAGCTTTGCACATTTGCAAAATCTGGAGGGAAATTAGGTCCAGCAGTACCCTCTTTAACTTCGTGTTCCAGGTTGGTCACAGCACCGGGTCATTTCGACTTATGTACAAAACACACACTGTATAAATTCTGAGATTATTTTCCTAATGCCATGAAACAACTACTTTTCCTTTCATCCAGAAGGTGTTTCTGACCACCCCCAAGACACTTTGAGATAGGATTTACAGAGTGCTCAAGAACAATCTGCAATTAATATTCCCCCCTCCATCCCCTTCTGTGCTTCAGTATCTGCTTGTGTATCCAACTCTTTTTAATTGAGAATAAAGACAAAATTTTTAGCAAGCAAACAAACAAACAAAATTCAAAGACCCCAAAACAAAACAAAAAACCCCTCAAACCAACCAAAAAAAACAAAACAAAAAAAACCCCAGAAAACAAAACCAAGCAAACAAACAACAACAACAACTGAAAATCCCAAATCCACAAACAAAACCAAAACTGAGAAAAACAAACAAACAAACAAACAAACAAAAAAAGCAACAAGAACTATCAGTCTCAGCGAGGTATATAAAATTAAAATTTTAGCTGATATTAGACTCACACGCACCCTAAGGTCAGATCTGAGGCCTCTGAAGTACAGAGAACTCCTAGGAATGACGATGGAGAAAGAGTGGAAAAGCACACAGAATATGCCCAAAGCCTGAACTAAAGCCAAAAGTGGGAATGAATTCAGTCTGGTCCCAAGAGCAGCAACACAGGGCTGAAAGCTGTCACTGCTTTGTCAGCCCGTCAAGAAAATTGAGTTAAGCTCACAGATATTCAAATCCTTCTTTCAGAATTGGGGGAGACAGTTCTAGGAAGGCAGCTCTTGAGCAGTTTTTTCCCAGGCTGGTGGGAATGAGCTGGTATCATTCCAGCCTTGCTCCAAAACTCCCCAAGGGCACTGGCCAATAAATATCACACACAGATCGTGAGAAGTCAATGGTGCATTTCTTGAGAACACATCCTTCAAATTTTATTTATTTGAAGCAACTTCAGATGAGAATAATTTAAAGGTCTGGGTATGAGCAGCCAGGCCTAGGTTGTTGCCTGCTAGCAGATTCCATCACTTCATTTTTTTATACCACTGAGGTAAAACAGCCTTCTGTGCCTTTCCTTTACTTCTCCTCTTTCAGTATGTTTCAATGAGGTGTATCTTGGTTCCCACTATACCTATGAACAGATACTCAAATAAGAGTTCCTGGAGAAGCTAAAGTTATAAACAGATGACAGAATTATGTGGATGCACATAAAACATTTTTTTAAGAGAAACAAATTTATTCAGGATTTGTGATTATATTACTAAAGTGGGAACATAGGCACTAATAATTACTGTGACAGATTATAGTTAGTCTAAATTTACTCATTCTACATTTACTCATTATGTTTTTCAGACCCTATCTATTTTTACTAATTTTCTTCCGGTAATTTTCTGAGCCTTTCTGGTTCAGGACCTTTTCTGGGAGCCTTTTTACTTCTAAATCAACAATATAAAGCAGATCTGCCATGCATCTGTTTTTTAAATGTCACAGTAACTCCATCACTCAGAACACCTAAAAGGCATCAGATGTGTTAGTCTGGAAAGACTTCATGCTTGCATAAAAGGCTTCCTTGGAGAATCTCACAAACAGGGGCTAGCCTGGCTGCAGTTTTCTATTTTACTTTTACAATATGCTCTCTCCCTTCTCTTGAAAATGTTTTCTTTCTTTCTTTCTTCTTTGTATACTAATAGGTGTTAACAATAACTGATGATAAATAACTGGTTGATTGACTCACAAGTACAAAATCCAACAAAGCACTACAACACCAAGATTATGTGAAAGTCAGTATTATTGGACCACTCATGGGAGTTAACCTGAGTGTGCAGTTGAATCACAGGTTTCAAAAGGAAATACAATGCTTTAGATAGAAAGGGATTTTTTGGTGAAAGGAAGATTTCAGGATCTGTTCCACATATTCTCAAACTTTGCCCCCTGGGAAGGCAGACTTGAGGTAAGAATCAGATCAGCAACCTGAATAAGGATGTAATAAGGCTTCCAGCTTCATTTTGTAAGTGCATTTTCCCAAGAATATCCTGTCTCCCCCAAATCCTCAATCAAACCCAGAGCAATAGATGTCATCCTTCTATATTCAATGCTTCTATATTCTTACTGCTCCATCCACTTTCATGACCTTTCTGTTTTTCCTTTGTCTCTGTGTTTCAGGTCTCCCAGGGCCACCTTTATTTCCTCCAGTCTCCACTTCACTTACCCCATACACTTCTTCAAGTCTGCCTGTTCCTGGATTTATGGAGAAGCGAGTGTAAAGTCAATGGCAGCAGTGGTGCTGCAGGAGGTACCACGCACTGGTGGCTGGATTGGTTCCAGGCAGAAGAGATCATATGTGAATTCTTCATCTTGTACCCTGAGACATTACTAAGTGGTGACCCTCACATAGCCAGACATCAGTGTCCATGAAGATCTGAAATGCTTTATGCTTGTAGATGTCAAACTTGCTGTCAAATTAGGTAGAAATTGGACAGCGGGTTCAATAAGTGTGAATTGGCAGAAACAGAAGCAGAGAATCAAGCTAAGCATATAGAATTTTACTTTCAGGAAATTGGGGTAGAAGTAATGTAAAAGGGTCCATCTTTAAGATCAATGCTTTCCTAGTGAAAATAAGTTGCACTCAATGGTATGAAGGAATGAACATCAGAGAGTTTAACTTCCAGAAGTAGTGCCATAATAGCAGTCACAAAACTGTCAATCACAAAATGCCATAAAGTAAACTTACACAATTATTAAGGTGAAAATCACTGCCTAGAAAATAAACCTGTCTGTTATCAATTTAGACCACATTAAAAAAAAAATCTCTATATAGATATTTTACTATCTCCTTATAACATCATTGTTTTAAATACCAATTAGGAATATCAGACATTTGTTAGTAGTCTTGTCACCAAATTCCATGTCTATATGGTGTTGATTGTACATTTTATTTTTTGGATATCTTCTATTATTTTTATAGCTATATCTGATGCGCATCAGAAAACATTTCTGCAAAAGCAGAGCAGATGATTGGCTTTAACCTCTGCAAAGTGCATGTTGAAAGAAGAGTAAATCTTCTTCACATGGCTTCTCTGTCTGAAAAACTGCATGGTAATGGAGGAAGTAATGTATTACAGGGGAGAAGCCATAAACTGTGAATGTGAGTTTTATTAAAAGCTCACAGACTCCCATTAATCATTTTACCTCGCACACTCTCCAGAAAGGCTGGGAGCCTAAGGAGACCTGAGCACACCATCTTTCCAAGTTACTGTGGAAAAGGTACATCTTTCCAAACCATAATGCCATGGCTTCATGTGAATTAGCCCCAGCAGGTATCACTCAAAGTGAGGGAGAATCAAGTCTAGAGGCAGCAACTTTTTTTCATGTATAATGACAGAAAAGCACAAAGACAAGTACTTAGCAGAAAATTTGTGCCAGTCTTCAGCATTACCCTGGCTTTACTTTGGAAAGTCTGCTTTATTCCTGTGGGGGGATGAGTCAGGTACCTAGCAGTGACATTTATGGAAATTGTTTGTATGTGTTAGGATCAGAATATCCACCCGGAGGCTGGTAGTGCTGTTCAGAGTGGAGAATTGTGCATGCTGGGGATATGTTTCTTCTTAAATGCATGCATGTATTTCTCAGCTTTGTCATGGGAGCTGCAAGGAGCATTTGTAGATACAGAAGCTTTGAGACAAAGCTAACAAGACAGGCAGTAGGACAAGGTACTGAGGGGAGAAAATGGCACAGATGTTTTTATACTAGCTGAAAGTCTAACTTGGAGATGAACAACAGATTTACACAACACCAAAAGACCAAAATTCAAACCGCATCTAAACTAAGGAGGGACACTTTAGCCTTCTCCCATTGCATGAATTTCAAGGAACTAATAGTTATCAGTATTCAATGCTACTGAAGCATTGTA